>OY754986.1:5267173-5764673 GCA_963576475.1 Molanna angustata
AAATCTGCTATTATACAAGCTAAAAAGAGAAGACCAATATACTAGCTCACAACAATATAAACACACTAGATTAAGTACAACAAATACCTTAAATATATCATATTATATTAAAACAACTTTTGGACAAAGTAGCGTACGATATTTTTTAACAAAACTTTTCAATAGTTTACCAACAAATATTAAAAACATCATAAATGCAAAAGAATTTAATAAAAACTATCACTAAGATGGGTTTGTGAAATAGATGGAGAAATCCTGAAGGAAATAATTCTACCAAATAAAATGTAAAATGCACTATTACAAACAACAGAATATACAATTGAAAAAAAAGTGAAACAAATAATTTATTTCTACAATTTTAGTTGTGTGTGCATGACTTAAAATGAAATATTGTGTTTAGAAGGAAGGATGTATATGTTTGAATGCGTAGCGTATGTATGTACATGTACTTGTACATGTACTATATGTAAATGTATTTATAAATAAACAACGTAATAGACAATAACATAAAACTAGCTCACCTTAGCACAGGCTATGCCTAGTGAGGGGGCTAGTAACAAAGATACAAACAAAAAGAGATAGCTTAAACTATGTAAGCACCAGTGAAATAATAAATTGATATTTATTGAAATGAAATAACTTATATTTACTTTGTTTGTTAACTATGTATGAATAAGCTTATATTACCTTAAATTATTTTGTATCTTATATCTACTGTATAATTTTGGATAGAAATAAATAAAAATAAATAAATAACTATAAAATATATATCTTATATCACTAGCAGGCTCATTGCCACCAGGCATTTTTTTCCAAGCAACCAGATTACAAATAATTACATAATTGTGTATGTAAATCAACAAAAAACAAAAGAATGAAAGCGAATTATCAAATAAAATATATATTAGAGTAAGTTGACAATTAAAAATGAATAGTGGAGGGTAGCAATCATAGAGGCCGACAAAGAAACAGCTACATGGACCGGGTGATCGACGACATGGTGCTGTAATAGCTACGTGGAGATGAAGAGGCTGACAGAGGACAGGGCGGACTGGAGTAGAAGAGAGGCAGCCATTGCTCTTACAGACCAATCTTAGGATTAAGATTCTCGCCAGAAAAGCGTAGGGAGGAACTGTGGAGGCATGAGCTTGGCGATAGTCCATGGATGATGCCATCCGAAAGCACGAACACCGCTCATAGTCTGAGCTACCCTACGTGGAAAACACTAAACAGACTGAGAGTTGGGGTGACTAGGTGCAAGAGTAACCAGCAGAGGTGGGGCTTTTTGGATGGGGAGGACACGAGCTGCGACTGCGGGGAGGTGCAGAATGATTCTCACCTATTGCAATGCCCCCTGATGCAAGGTGCATGTAATGTGAATGACCTGATGGCAAATGACAAGGCGATATGCGTCGCTGCATACTGGAGTGGCAAGGCCTAAAGTTCGGACCCGATAAGTATAAGTATCTTAGGATTGCAACTGATAAGAAGAACAATTAAAACAAAACAAAATAAATGATTTGGGAAGGACAAGAAGAGGAGACGATTATTTACTGTATTAGGTATTTACAGCTTTTAGGTACTTGATAAAAGTTCGTCTCTTTTACAGTCATCATTTGGCGTGATAGATCGATATAATATGATTGAACTGGAGTAAAAGAGATAATATGTCTGCAGTGTGTGTCTGAATATTCACTTAAAGTATTCTGGCGTGTGTGCTTTTTCTTGCTTAGGTATATTGTAAGGATTCGTTAAACTATACAATTTATGTAGAGCGTTTTGAACGTGTCTGTATCTATATAAAATATCATTGACTACGTTCAACCTATATGTCTCCTGTGAAATATAATAATATGTTGACTGTTCGGCCATGTTTATCTATGTCAAGTCACCGCGATGTCACCTAACCTAACGTTTTAATTGATCTGCACTATATTTTTTATTTTTTTTTGACATTGCGCAACACGTGTATGTAGATTATCCATTTTTTTCTCTACTCGAGTGATGTTTTCAACTTTCAATTACGTTTCCATATAGGTGTGAACTAAAATTAGGAACGTTTTGACAGTTGATTCGAATGAAATGTGGTTATAGAATAGAGAATTGAACTAATAATTCATGACTTGATTGGAGTAAGAACTTTCCTAAATAAGAGAGTTCCTATCTCAGCGTTACTTGGACTTAAGTGGAAAAGGTACTCACCTATTTTAGCCGGAACGTTCTTAAAAAGTTATAGAATCGGACTTGCTGTGTAACATGTACATACATTCCATATTTAGTTTCTAATACCACACTCCCCTCCTTCGTCAACTCGACAGATTGAGACAGTCGCATAATCAAATCAATTACAACGTATATTTAGTTATACATTGGGTATTGCGTCTGTTATTACCGACCCCAAGACAGCCTCGCTGAAATAGACCGGTCTATTAATAGACACATGTCGTAGGACAGACCTTCATCTGTGAGACTTATTCTAAGCTATAGGGGAGGTACCCTTATCAGTACACGAATGACACCGGGTTTAAATGGCTCATGTTGGTTTCACTATACAAAATAAATCCTGTACACACCTATTTGTACTAAATATAGGTATCTTGTAACTATTTTTTATTAATTTATATTAAATGATTATTGAATGGAATAATCCCGAATCACTTATAGGTATGAATGCTATTGGGGTTGTAATTTAATTATGAATATATCACAAGGTTGCGATTTTAATGTGCGTGTCCAAATCACTTCCCAATAACATACATAACTATAAAAGATATTGCAGTTTGATAATCAGTTAATTAGTGTAAATAAAAATAGTAATTGAGTGAGGAAGGGTTTCATATTAAAATATTACTTACGCAATTTATATATATTTTCGATTTAAATAAGTTACAATATTAGATTTGATAAATTTACAGATATTCGCGATGTTTGGGTCGGTATAAATTTTATGATTATTTCTTAAGTTAACACTGTTATCTTCTGGTCGGCTGACGGGCGAATGGCGAATCGCGTTGAATATTCGGTTCAGGAACTGATGTCCTTCGGCCATCTTCGTCAATCCGAATGAGATACGAGAGCATCCGACAAATGACGTAGGTATGTTGATTGTGGTGCATGACGTCGCCACACACTAAAAAATGGCGTTTTATGACATTGTCCGATTTTTTATTAAAAATAATGTGTATTATAAATGGTCTTATTAAAATTTGGTCAATATCTTTTGAGGGTATATATTAAGTTTATTTATTAATATCAGAAGGATTGTATTGAAAAGATGCGTGTTCAAAGGGATTCTATTTTATTTAAAACATATACCTCCACCTCCAAGTATGATATTGCTTATGTAAGTTAATTAAATAATTGATAATATACCTATCATTTTATTGTGATGAAGGGTTTTAATTAAATATCTACGTACATGATCAACATTGATATATTCGTAACAATTGAAAATACAATGTAAAAAATAACCTGATGAATTTGTGATGTCGTGGGTCGGAACTAATGGATAAAAATTAAACGCGACTCTAATCTATTTAACGACCAACACACGAATAAGTTTTTGTGGGTTTGTATCAACAAAGGTGGGCTATGGTTAGTAGTTGATCCTCGTTAATCTTCGGAAGTATTCGAGAATCTATGACATAAATGTTGCAGCTACAGGAGTGCTGCTACAATCTGATGATAGGATCTATGAGAAAATCACAAAACTCTTAAATTTGCATGTTCAGCGACATTTTATATTTAAATAGGAATGGATTTGATACTGAGACTAGGAATTGAGAATTTGACTATCATTCATTGTATTTTTGAATAATTTACGTAGGGTTGCTGATACCTACTGAAACTTATAATATGTATACTAAAGTTGTTTTCTACAAAAATAAACTAATTAAATGAAAATTTAATACCTACCATTGGAATTGTGTCGAGTTATTGATATATTTCTGTGATAAATTAGCGTTCAACATTCAAACATAATCCAATCTATTCAATTTTGAATAGTAAAAAACCTTCATAATTGGCAAAATGCTCCAGTATGATAATCTCAATGGGTGCAGATTTGTACGCAAAAACTTTTAATGGAAAAATTCCCCTACAATTATTGACACTGTGTGACGGCAATTATTTTTTTCCATATTTTTTAATAAAAAAAATAGCATCTACGGCAATGGAAAGAATTAATTTGAATTCCTTAATACTTAGAAAAAAGTTATAAAACGTAATCTTCTTTGGAGCACTTTGGTCGGTGCAGTCGTAAGGTGCAATTGAATTGGGCGTGTGATTCGCATTTTGTTTCTGGGGCTCCGAAAATGAAAAAAAAAAGTTTTGTGACACACATACGTATTTAACACACTAAGAAATATTAGCAATAGAACAAATACCCGGCCCTGCCATCCAGCCCAGACCTTGAACACCTCCTAAAGGGTAACAGACTAAAGTCGCGAGTCCAGTAAGTCGCAGATAGACTAAACAAATGACTATTAATCCACCAGCATTCATTTGAATAATCAGCTACCCGATGAACTGCCGAAAATGTTATTTATTAAAAAAAAGCTATAGCAACACATATTAATTTATGATATTGCATTCAAATATACTTCTTGTATATAGCAAGGATATCGTCGAATCGACTGGAAAGGGGGTAATATGGCGCGCGCTAGTGTCTGAATCCTGACGATTCAGCACTATATAAAGACGCCTCAGATAGGCAGCGGCTATTCGATCTACCCAGTACCATTCATCGCGGTCGCGCTGTCCTTGCGACCTCATAGTTTTCAATCCGCGTAATCTTCGTATATTATTCCAATCTAAAATATAAGTATTTAATAAGTCAAACTATTTTCAATGTATTAGAGACAATTATTCAAATAAATCCATGTAAGTAATCGCACCATTATCTTTTGATTTCTGTCATAACATTTACCTGTGTTTTACTATAATATTTAATATTTATATATATACGTTGTGCTGTTTTAGGTAAGTACCTACACAGTTATTACAATACCTTCGCTTGGGGATAGGCAAACAGGTTGAAATACCTAAAGCCTATATAGACCGGCATAGCCTTTCCTGGGTGACGCTGACAGGTTCATCTAACTTGATCAGCACAACCCAGTCCTCGGTAACCAAGATCAGGTAACTTGTTATCCCGAGGGCAATAAGCCAAACAGGTGAACGAGAGTTCACCTAAAGAGGTAAACTGTGTTTTTTGGTTCCACCATAATTGAATATTCTAATAATTACTTTTTTTCTTGTCTCTCCATTTTATCAAAACATTTATTAAAAATTAGTTATTCAATTCTTTAATTTTTTTTTTATAAAGCTACATTTTAGTACAATATTCTTGTTCACCTTATTACATATATTACATGTATTGTATTTAAACTATGTCAATGTAAAAGAAAATGTCTGTCAACAGCTGACGCTGTATGTGTTGATATTGAATTTAATTAAATAAATTAATAAATCGATGAACGCCACATGGATAGATTGTTTGTAGTTTTATAAATGTTTTGTGTTGGTAGGTATGCAGGATAGCCAAAAAAAAAAGAAAAAAATCGGTATATTTTAAAATTAAAATATATCAATAAAACTCAAAGCAATCACCACTGAATGGTGACTGGAGATACGCTGTAGCAGCACAAAAGCACGATAAATGCTCTTCCTACCTTAATAATTAAGGACGTATAAGTATGTCTTGATGAAGATGCGGTTCTGTCCCAAAGCAATCAATCATAAAATTATACCTATTTATTTAAAATTATACCTAGAGAACCAATCGCCAGACACTTCTGTGTTGACATACCTACATGTTTTGCCTAATTTACATCCATGCATTACGTCATACAACCTCTCCTATAATCACCTATATTACCATATTTATAAATATCACTTATGTATATAATCTTTACTCTTTTTTCGGCTAGCCCCTTCTTCTTATAGGTACTACTCTTTTCAGCCTTGTATACTTTCATTGTCAGGCGTTCATCATTCAACCCAGACTGTGAATATGGAGCTGAGCAGACAGTAAAGAACATGGTGCAAGACCGCCAGCTCAGGAAATTTAGCGGCACCCTCCAAGATATCCACGCGGCGAGACCATAGGCGGTGGGATAGTTGACAGAATTTGATTCAAGGCTATAAAACTCAGACGCTGCCCATAAGGGTGAAGAGGATGCAAGTACCAGAGCCATACGTAAAATAAGTAAGTCCCTCCAAATGTCTTATCAAAATATGGATCTACTCCACCAAAAGATGTCCTCTATTCCACATGTATTTCTTATATCGGAGTTTTTCAAGAACCTTGAAAACATGGAACCTTGGAAACCTGATACTTATTTTACCGCACAACGTCCCTGTTTATTTTGAATGTCTCCTCCTGGTAAAGGTAAAGAAATTGAACTTTAAAAGCGATAAACCTAACGACTGTTGTTGATTGTGTTTTACGAGTTTTCTCTACGAAAATAAACTCTCTAATTAGATTTCTTATACTCTTTATTTTCAGCACAACCATCACGGAGACAGACTCTTTTGTTGGTGATATCGTTATTTGGTTATTTCACCCCTCGCTGGGGATAACCTCGCAATTTCGAAATTTTTAAACCATACTAAAACCTCACATAATTCGGAATTGCTCCTGTATTAAGATAGATGCTTCCATTATTTTATCTCTTAACTGCAGTTAATCAAAATAACGCTAAGTATGTACATCTTTAATTTTTAATCCTTAATTAACCCTAACAATGTGATCTTCTCTTTCATGTCTGTACAACTGAATATAACATTTTTTTAATTCTCAATATTGACGGTACTCAAGGTAAAGAACTCCATTTTACTTGATATTTTTAAGTCAAACTTAATTGATTATGGTTCTACATATTTAGTCAATTGATCAGTTGTTAAGGGTCTAGTCAGTCTTATCCTGAAACAAGGAAAAAATACATGCAGAAGAAAGCAAACGTCACATTGCCAATCATGTCGGATTCATTATTTTATTTATTTATGTCTGTTTAAGTGACAATTCAAAGGCCAAAGAGCGACTTCTTCCAAGTGCCCATTTTTTCCCAGACCAGGGATTGAAGATTTGCGTTTGAACTGAATCACAAACACACACACACACACACACAGATACATTGTGATGAAATTTTCAGAATACAATCTTAACATGATACTTGTTGATAATATGCAATAAGAAAATAGCGTTAAAAATTGCGAAATCATAACTCCCTACTATATCTCTTTGGGTAAGTGAGGAGTAAAAAAAACGTGTCAAAAACATCATTGACTCGCGACAGAGAAAAAAATTCAATGTTACTTTCAAAAATTTTTTTTGGTAAATTTTATATGCAATCAGGTGTATAAGTTCCACAACATGCATTTCATAATATCCCTTTTCAATTGATCTTTGAAGATTATGCAAATAATGAAAACAAATTATAAACATAAAAATTATAATCTGGTATGTAATTATATGTAAGGTTTGTTCGAAGGTTTTCGGCATTAATACACCATGCTTGTCATGCATGTATGTATATGAGCTAAGAGGCTATAGTAGGCTATATAGTATATTTTGAAAATAATTTCCCCAAGTACTGTCAAAAGATAAGTCTTTAAAATAAAGAACAGTTTGTATTTACATCGTTATTCTATTGCATGAGTTTTTTGAAAATTAAATTTGTTTAATACTTAACAAATAATAACTTAATAATTTTTAGGAAAACTTTTTTTTTATTTTTAATTGTAACTAAAGAACTACAAGGTCTATTAAGTAGATTTTTACTTCAATCGAAAGAAACATTCGACCGGTTGAGTTTTTTAACATTATAAAATTTTATCTACTGAATGTTGAAGGCGAGTGTGGTGTGTAAATAATACACGCTAGCGTCGTGCTTCCTTAAATAAGGCAATGCGCACCCCACACACCTGTCGCCGGTTACCCCACGTTGCTGGATATTCCGTAATGGTATGAATAATATAATGAAAATATTATATCACGTAAAAATAACATCTTCAATCTTTTTCTTCTTTATGTTTATTGAGTAGATTCTTACGGGACAAAAAAAATCCTTAACTGGAACGGAATATTGGTATCTACTTATGAATTATATATTTTCAAAATTTGTGTATCAAATACTCGTCTTGACCTCATCAGACTTCAAAGGTTTTCTGATCAGGACTTCTCTGTTTTTTTTAACTGTCAAATATTTCTATGTGACCCCGGCCTCAGGAAACCTTAAAATTTGGTATAGTTATTATCAAATTGCTAAAAAGGCATATCGCTTTCATATAATTGCATTAAAGATTTATCACGTTTACATTATAAAATAAAGAAAAATCAAAAATAACTTATAAAAATCGTTTCATGGAAATAATGAAGTAAATAAATGAATAAATAAATAAATAAATAAATAAATAAAAAAAAATAAATAAATAAATAAATTAATTTATTAATAAATAAATAATGACATTAATAAATAATTAAATAAATAAATTGATAAAAAAATAAAAAATAAAATGAATAAATAAATTAATTAATAAATATATAAAAAAATAAATAAAAAAAATAAATGAATAAATAAATAAATTAATTGATTAATTAATTAATAAGTATAATTGCAGTTATTTATGCTCAGTATTTAAGACCCCTTTCGCTAAGATATTATGTAAAAATAAAAAAATCTCTACACATTGTCGGCCCAACCTAATGCACAAGGTCATTTTAGTATAATATATGTAGCTCTTTAATCAAAATATTCAGCTAAAATTCGTCACCGAAATTATTAATTTTAAGTATAATTATCAAAAATATATAATAAAAGACATAAATGTAGTAGATGATAGTTATAGGAAATGTTTGGCTTTTCCGGAAACAATCGAGCATATAATATCGGGCTGTTCTTTTCTCGCGCAATCAGAATATACATTTAGACATAATCAGGTAGCAAAAATATTACATCAAAATTTAGCTATTAAATATAAATTAATTGACGCGATAAACATAAAACCATATTATGAATATGATCCGATTTCATTTTTAGAAAATAATAATATTTCGCTTTATTACGATAAAACAATATTAACTGACCGGTCAATTCAACATAACAGACCCGATTTAATAATACATGATAAAATTAAAAAAATAACATATATTTGCGACGTGGCTATTCCAAATTCTAGTAATATTATAAAAACTTTTGATGAAAAAATTAGAAAATATACCGCTTTAGGTAACGAGATTAAAAGACTTTGGCATTCTCGTAAAATAATAATATTACCGTTCATTATTTCAGCCACTGGCATTATTCCAAAATCGTTAATCCGTAATTTAGAAATTATAGATTTATCAAAAAACTTAATAATAAAAATGCAAAAAACGGTAATAATGAATACATGTAGAATCGTTAAAGATTTTTTAAACGTTAATATTCGGGAATCAGTAGGGTTGTTAGGTAGTTTAGCGGTATGTGCGTTGGGAGGATGTTTTATATTTAATAAGATTATTAATAAGAAATCAGAAAAGGTTGCGAGTTTATTGCGTGTTCTAAATTCATCTCCCAAAACACATACAACTATTTTTAGATATTGCAATTGTTTTACTCAGCTATTTATTTATAATTGAAATAATAGAATGATGATAGGTTTCATAATAAAAGAAAACTTACTCAGATTAATTATATTTTCAGATTAAAACAATTAACAAATTTAATTCAAGTTGTTCCGCGATACTAGGGTCGGGTTAAAATATTATAATTATTGAACACTGTGCTTGAACGCTGGGCTGACGAGCGAATGCGATTCGCCTCGTCGATCGATCGAAATACGATGCGCTGTCTCTCGGTCGTCTTCGGCAATCTTCGTGAGATGCGAGATCGTCCGAGCGAGATGGCATCGATGATGGGGAGGTACATCCTCGCCACACAGCCTCCCTCAAGTCTGTAAGACGATATCAAGACTATGTCCATCGAGCATTGAACATAGGCCCTCGACCCTCAGCATCGCTGAACAATCTGTAATTATACAGAAAAAAAATTTAAATTTATGTTACACAGTAGATTATATTATTTACAAATGGGATATCACAGATAAAAAGTTCGTCGTTATAGTTAGGGCATCCTGGAGTACGTTGCAGGGAATACCATAAATATGTGAAGACGATGTGTATGATGTTCTCTTCGAAAAAAATTTGACTGTCATTTGTAGCTTGCCATGTTGTATCCGTGCGTGCGTGCATTAGTGTGCGTATAAATAAATAAATAAATATATATAAGTCCGACAGCTTCCTGCGTGTGCCAGTACAGCGGCGAAACACGAGGGTGTCTGGGGGTTGCGGCGTGTCGTGAACTGACATCTTTGGAAATTTGATCCAGTTAGCCTTCAAATGCTTGCGGTGCGTCGAGATGTGACGGCTTTGGAGAAACCCAATACTCCAGTATAACCTGATGAATTTCCAGTAACAGGAGGAGGTCAGTATTAGCTCCTCAAGGCAGCTACGTAGAAATTGGGAGCGGCTAGAGACGTAAACAGTCATCATCCAAAATCGTTCCTCGTTCAAGGCAGTAGTATCGGTGATACGGGGACGGTTTTGTGCGCTCGTAGGGTTGTATGTATATATGTGTGTGCACGGTGGATGGTTGATTGACATCTTGTTGATGCAGTGATGGTCAAGCAGTGGCTACGATGAAGTGAAGAGGCGAGTTGATGTTCTGTGATGAGTCAAAATCGTTGTTTACAATTGTAGAAATTCTCGAAGTTGTATTTGGTTTGAAGAGGTGAGTGAATCCTCTGTAGTTGTCCATTTTGACGCTGTTGTTTGATGTTTGGATGGTTGTAGATAGCAGTTGTAGGCCGTTGCAAGCCGTTGCAGATAGTTGCAAGTCGTTGAAAATAGTTGCAAGTCGTTGTAGATCGTTGCAGTTGTTGTTTTGACATCTACAGGGAGGGGTCATCCGGTGTCTTGGTTTGTTCTGACATCTACGGGAACAGGGTCATCCGGAGTCTTGGTTTGTTGATAGCTTGAAGTCTTCGTTAATGATGATGATGATCATAATAATACATTGGTTGTTGTCTTGTTGACATAAATAAACATGATTGACAATAGTAAACTTTGAATTTCTCAAATATAAATGATTACCGTTGTATCTGGTACATGAGTATATATAATAATAGTAGGCATAGTATATTCAATTCATAAAAGTAGGTACCTTGCATTAATAAAATAAAAATATTTTTTTTAATTTTTCTAAGTGTTGGAAATGATCAAATTATTCTAAGTCCAAAATGTTTCAATTTTTGTTAAAGTCCTTTTAGGTATCGTTATTTTTCTAAGTGTTTGTTAGGTATTTAATACTTTGCCAGATGTGAAATATTTTTTATTTCGAAATAAGTAAAGTATATAGGTAGGTATTTAATAAATTTGCTTGTACATAGGTATAAATATTCTCAATATGAATTATTGAAACTCGTTTAGATTAAAGTAATATTCCGAGGTAATACAAAATTAATTTATGATAATTTTCTTTAAAAATAAATTCGCTATAATAAATTGTTGGTTGAGTCCTTTATGTTTGTTGGTATGAAAGTGCAAATTGTACACAATCGAATATTTTTGTGCACTTAAAAACATCAATCGGTACCTTCACACAAATAATAGGCGACAATAACATCGTGACATAGTATTCTTTTGGCGGCAAAAAAAAACTTCACGGAACATTGTTTACATTTTAAATACAGGTTGTTTGTAAAGTTCCAGTTTAATTTGATACAAAAATATTTGAAAAATTCAACCACAAAAAAATTATATATGACTTCAAAATAATGTATTAATGAAATTCGTCAATTTATGCATTTTAATATGCGGATATTTTTACTACATAATATTGAGAAAGTAAAGTAATTGTTTTATAAAACTTCTGTTTTGTATAATCAATTTTAAAAATAATATGTATGTATATATAATAAAATCACTTTTCGTGAACAAAAATGTACCTTTTACAATCAATTATTTTTTTTACTATATTAAAAATTTGATCTTTGACTTTATAAATTACTTTATCAATTTTTTAAACATTTCATTTTGAAAATATATTTTTCTAAGAATGTTTCTAGTTAGATTAATTAAATTTAAATTAAAAACTTAGCTTTTTTAATAAGTACTCCAAAGTAATGATCTCTGGCGGTTGATATTTTGCTTACTGCAGCAATTTAGACAATATGAAGGTTTGTTTTTCAACATCCTGTGTTTCTCTCTATGCGGGTTTCGTCTCACCAGTTGATAATATGAAAAAAATAATACAAAAATGATTACAATATGAAATTATTAAATTATTTTACGAAGTATAAATGGGACTTGAATATTATTTTTTTACTTTTCAACATAAATGATCATAGTGAAATGTCATCATATTAATTATTAATTTACAATTTATATTTAATGCAACCAAAATAAAATTTCATTTTCAAATAAAATGTTTGAATGTGAATGAAATTATTTCTTAAAAATAAAAAAATGCAACTTTTTTTTATAAAAAATATAAATGTTACAATGTTGTAAGACATGCTTAATATACACAATAAATCGTTTTATTTAGCAAAAATTACAATAAGTGGATAGCGTTACCAAAAGATAATTAAATTGTTTAATAATTTATAGAATCTTGTTGGAATAAAATAGTTCCACATTTTTGAAAATCAATAGATTTTTTTAGTACTTACGAATACAATAATAATATTTAACGATTAATCAAATAAGTTTTGCATGAAATGACATATGAAAAAAATGGCTATCTACAACAATATTTTTTTGTTTTAAGTGGAAGTGAAGTTAATTAAAAATTTACAATACCTTAATATATAGTATTTTTCTTCCACTGATCCGCCCGTCAGCCACGTTCTTTTTTATAAATTTTATGCGAAACAATTCATCACTCTTGCAAAGCTGATTATTTACATATCTTTCATAGAATAGGCAATATCTTTGTTAATAAAAAGTAGAAAGAAATTAAATATTACACATTTTATTTTTAAAATTTCATTTAAATAATTCATTATCAATTTTAAGATTAGTATTTGTTCAAATAACATTGTAGTAGATTGAAATTATGAACGTTAATGGTTTTTTATGAACATGTAACAAAAATATAAAAATTTTAAATTCGCTAAAAAATGCTAAAATATGCATAAAAATATATTAAAAATTGTTTAAAATCACCAATCAAAGATAATAGCGATGAATATAAAAGAATGTACAATGTTAAAATGATAATTATTTCTTTTTGAACAAAACATGTAACAAAAATTTACTAAAAAATGTGCTAAAAATTAAAAAAAATATATATTAAAACTGTCGTGGGTCACCAATTTAGCGGTATGTGCGTTGGGAGGATGTTTTATATTTAATAAGATTATTAATAAGAAATCAGAAAAGGTTGCGAGTTTATTGCGTGTTCTAAATTCATCTCCCAAAACACATACAACTATTTTTAGATATTGCAATTGTTTTACTCAGCTATTTATTTATAATTGAAATAATAGAATGATGATAGGTTTCATAATAAAAGAAAACTTACTCAGATTAATTATATTTTCAGATTAAAACAATTAACAAATTTAATTCAAGTTGTTCCGCGATACTAGGGTCGGGTTAAAATATTATAATTATTGAACACTGTGCTTGAACGCTGGGCTGACGAGCGAATGCGATTCGCCTCGTCGATCGATCGAAATACGATGCGCTGTCTCTCGGTCGTCTTCGGCAATCTTCGTGAGATGCGAGATCGTCCGAGCGAGATGGCATCGATGATGGGGAGGTACATCCTCGCCACAGTAGTATAGAGACCTCCTCAGAGCCTAATCCCTTGATATGTTAAGTATCTGGATGGATGAACTATTCCCAATTGAAAGCTTGATGATGCGTTTGTTGCATTTTATTTTGCTCTTTTAAATAATTTACAATTTACGCATTGATCTGCAAATTCTTTTGAGGAAGTGTATAATTTTTATTTATTTATTATATAAAATACAGTTTTCCTTAAATCTAGTAACAAAGAATTTTTTTTTTAATACAATATAATATATTTAACTTAGGTTACATAATAGTTACCAGATATTTTACTATTGTCATAAACTGCCTCACTAGGTGAAACCTGTTCTGAGACAGTGTATAGATGTCTTATTAGTTTTCAGTTTTGGTTAGTAACTATGGGAGTATTTTATGAGTTCAGGTGATTAATTTATTTTTAATATAGTCTCTGCCCTTTTTTTTAATCCAAATTTTAATGTCTCGCTTAAATATTTTCAGGTTACTGTTTTGTCTAAGTATTAAAGGTAGTTCGTTGTATAATTTGACTCCAAAATACAGGAAATTTCTTTGTCCAAAAGTTGTCTTGAGTCTAGGTATTAGGAGTTTAGCCTGTTCGGTCTGTCTAGTTGGTCTAGATGTTTGCGTAGAGTCAAGTTTGTCTATGTTTTTATATATGTATGTACAAGCGTTCTTTGCATATAATTGTGATATGTTTAGTATATTAAAGTCATTAAATAATGGTAATAATAATAATTGAGTGTTATTATTTGTAGTGCTTAATTGTTATTAATATCATTAGTAAATCGGCCAGCGCCGTAATAAATAAACACTTCCTTGCACCCTGTTGTTTATTGCCGTATGGAAATTTCTTTCAACTCGGAGTCGGAGTTGGAGTCTAAATTTGAGGGAGGGCAAAACTCAATTATTTAATCTGTAGCGCCGTTGACGATGGTCTTGTTCTAACGCCCAGACACAATAACATAACTATCAATATAACATCAGATGTAATCAATAGTATGAAAACAATCTTTTTATGGGATGGGACAGTTTCTCTGTGAGTTTGTATGAATACACACACACACACACACACACACATGCACATAAATATATACATATATTGATACATATATACCTAAGAGGGATAGTTTACAAAATGAACCCTAGCGACATCTGCGTTTTATGGAGTGAAACTTTCGTCCATATAAAATATAATCAGGGACATTTTGTTAAAAAAATAAAATAAAATGGTAATCCGGCCAGATGTAGCAGACGAAAGAGCGGATAGCGGATACTGTATCCAAATAATAGACGAAGAAAAAAAACACTGTTGTCTTTTGAAAAGTAGTATGAGAATGTTTTTAAATTTGTTGACATCCGGTGAATAATAATCCGGTGAGTAGATACTTGAGGAAGTATGATCGATTATAAGAGAAGGAAATTACAACTTTTTGAATTTTTCTTAAACATTGAGTACCTACCTACATACATCTAGACTTAAATAATAGAAAATAAATTGTGTAAATATTGAACGAATATTCGTGCTTTCTCGAAATAGGTACCTTATTTGTTTTTGAATACCAACTATAATTTCTATGCAGCGTGCTATGTTTATTTATATAAACAACAATACTTTTTTTAATACCTTATACGAGTACTCTACAAGTTTTACAGTTCTCAAAATATGCACGCAAATATAACAAAACAATTAATAACACGATGTACGGTGTTTACTCTATAGGCCTAAGGCAAAGAAAGGGCGCCGCTCATTTAATATACGGATGCGTCCGATTCCGCATTCGGGATTCTCCGTCGACACGAAGATATATCACAATTATTACAATATGCATGTTGAGCATTTACAGTGTCACAGGGGCTTAAACCGGGAGATGGGCTGGCTCCCACTCTCTTGAACTTAGTCCTAGAACATGTTCTTCGACAAACATTAATAGATTCTAAGCTCGAATATATGTTTCAAGAGTAGTCAAATAGTCGGGTATGCGGATGACCTCAACATTATTGGGAGATCAATTACAGCCATCAAGGAGGTCTTCGATCCTCTGGAGAATGCCGCTCGTGAAGTGCGGCTAAGCACAAACCTAGATAAAACCAAGTTTATGACACAAAGTAGAAGCCCAAGAGAAACAAGAGGTAGTGTGACGTTCAAGGATGTCTACTCCTTTGAAAAAGTGAACCAATTCACATACCTCACATACCGCATAGCTTTTTTTTGTTTTTTTTTTTCTAGCTATAATCTTTTTATCTGCTTAGTTGTATCTTTTACCGTAATGTTTTCCTTTTTGTTTTCTTTAATTAATATCTTCCACTATTTATCTTTGTTCTGATCTTAGTTTCTATTGTATCTTTTCATTTTTATATAGATTATTTTCTTATAAATTTGCACACCAACTTTTAATACAGGATGTGGCCACTTGTAATTGGCTGACCAGTTTTGTAATAGCGTGCCCTTATTTGATAGAACAACGATGTACAGTAACTTGTTAGCTGTAAGTGGTTTGAATAAAAATAAATAAATAAATACCTCAGCTAAACCATAACAGAAGGTAAAATAGTACCGGTGGAAATCATAAAGAGAATCTCAGCTGCAAAACAGACATATTTCTCCCTGCTTCCAGTGTTTAAATCTGGAGACATCCATAGAAAAACAAAATTGACGCTATGCAAGACAATCATAAGAACGGTACTGGCGTATGGATGCGAGGCAATGTCACTGTCAGTAAAAGCAGCTGAGTCACTGGATACATTCCAGCGGAAGGTGCTTCGTCAAATCTGTGGGCCCGTGAGCGTCGGAAATTAATGGCGCATCTGGTGCAACGATGAATTGTACAGCATATACCAGGACCCTAGTCTCAATCCATATGAGGCTCTCGAGATTGAGATGGGGTGGATACGGACAAAGGCCATGTACAGAGAATGCCAAACACGCGACTACCCAAAAAAAAATCATGGTTGGTAACCCGGGAGGTAAACGGAAGATGGAGAGACCAAGACTGAGATGGGAGGACGACATACGGAGAGATGCAGAAAAGCTCCTGCAGGTCCCAAACTGGAGAACGGCGGCTGAGGACAGAAGAGGTTGGAGGCGCTTGTTGAAGGAGGCCAAGGCTCGGTTTGGGCTGCAGCACCATCGAAGAAGAAGAAGAAGGATACGGACAAAGAATGCCAAACTCACGGGTACCCAAGAGGGTGATGATGGGGCATCCGGGGGGGAAGGAGGAGGGTAGGAAGACCAAGACTGAGATGGGAAGACGAAGTAACCAAATGCGAACCAACTTTTCCAAGTGACCGGATGGAAAACGGTGACTGAGGACAGGGAGAGATGGAGGCGAAATTTGGAGGAGGCTAAAGCCCGATTTGGGCTGTTGTGCCATTGAAGAAGAAGATTATGGATGAATGTGTAACTGTGGTATGTACTATTTATCGAATTTTTTTAATATGTATGAATGTGTTATATTGTATGTATGTATGCGAGATACATAGATTAATTATGGATGAATAGATTATATCGAAATATTTCAAGTATGTTGGAGCAACTACGTCTTATGATTATTGTTTTATGAGTAGTTTGTGTAACGTTGGTCGACATAGAACAAAATCTAAGAATTGAAATGCGTGATATTAATCTTTTTGAAGTTTTATTTGTATCTAAATCAATCTGCTAAACACTATAATATATGCATTCTCGAAATCAGACGAACAATTATAGACATGATGAACCTACACCTTACTTACTTAAACTTTTACTGCCCATTAGGTACTCAATTTCAGACCTCAATTTTTGTTCTATTCCGACCGATGTTACACAAACTACTATCAAAACAATTACACTAACCGGAATAGTTCCAACAACAATATACTTAAAATATTTTGATATATTAATACATTTATCACAAGCAGAATTCAAAACGTATGTATTAAAACAATTCGATAAATACCTAGTACATATCTACCACAAACAAATTCATCCATAATCAAACCCGCATACATACATACAATATAACACATACACAATACTATAAAACACATTTAAGAACATTTATATAATATGTTACCTATAGTTTTTTTTTTATATACGGCGCTGGCCGATTTACTAATGATATTAATAACAATTAAGCACTACAAATAATAACACTCAATAATTATTATTACCATTATACACTTCCTCAAAAGAATTAGCAGAAAAATGCGTAAATTGTAAATTATTTAAAAGAGCAAAATAAAATGCAACAAACGCATCATCAAGCTTTCAATTGGGAATAGTTCACCCATCCAGATACTTAACATATCAAAGGATTAGGCTCTGAGGAGGTCTCTATACTACCTAACAACCCTACTGATTCCCGAATATTAACGTTTAAAAAATCTTTAACGATTCTACATGTATTCATTATTACCGTTTTTTGCATTTTTATTATTAAGTTTTTTGATAAATCTATAATTTCTAAATTACGGATTAACGATTTTGGAATAATGCAAGTGGCTGAAATAATGAACGGTAATATTATTATTTTACGAGAATGCCAAAGTCTTTTAATCTCGTTACCTAAAGCGGTGTATTTTCTAATTTTTTCATCAAAAGTTTTTATAATATTACTAGAATTTGGAATAGCCACGTCGCAAATATATGTTATTTTTTTAATTTTATCATGTATTATTAAATCGGGTCTGTTATGTTGAATTGACCGGTCAGTTAATTTTGTTTTATCGTAATAAAGCGAAATATTATTATTTTCTAAAAATGAAATCGAAATAAATAAATCCTATTATATTTATCATTTTATGTGAAATTTATATTTGTTTATCTTATGTGAATCTTACGTATAGTATTGCAGGGATGCAATGAACTAATCATATTTTTATACTACTAGTTGCATGTAGCACATGAGATCCAACTGTATATATGCATAATCAAAGAATACGTACCAAACTATAAACAACACAAATTAATAAATATTTGAAGATATTTTATTTTCTACATAAAACATGTAGGTATGTTTATCAGGATAGGATAGTATGGAGTTCAGTCTGTCTTTCCTACACAGAATATGAAAACAGTATGATGGTATGTATGTATGTTTGGAGATTTAAGTATCATACTATTAAGTCTTCTTACATATTGTGTATAGGCGACTACCATACAAATTGTATGAAGTGATGTCATCACTAAATTCAATTTTTATAAAAATTGTTAAAAAAAATTGAGATGTGCTAATACAATGTTTATATTTTTTATATAAAATTAAATTATCTAGTTGGGGTGTTTCGGCTTTTTTCGATATTTAAAAAAAAATGGAAATATAGGCAGTTAAACTCATAAATTTATCATAAATAAAATATTTTTCTTAATAAAAAATGTTTGAGTAACCCTGGAATTTTTAAAAAAAACCAATTTGAGATTTTGTATTTGTCTATCTTTATACCAATTTTCAGCGTTCTAGCTTTTATGGTTTCTGAAATATATGGAAAAATAAAGTAAAAATTCAAAAATTGATTACCCCTGACTGAAACAAAAATTCACAATTCTGAGTATAAAAGTTTTGTAGGCCTATAACTGTTTATATATTCTGAAAATTTGGGCTCTGTAATTAATTGTAAGCGGATCAAAAGTTATAAGGGACACACACACACACACAAAACTCACATAAAATGTTCTACTCCGAATTCTGAGTAAATCCATGTATGGGGAACATATATGCTACGAGGCCTCTAGTTGGTGTTATTAGCATGCAAAAAGTCCACTACACCATACAAAATTTTCCTTCGTACACGCATCTTGGCTTAATAATGTCGATTCATTAAGAGAATTGAATTCTCATGAACGAATCGACAGTTGGATCATATAATATTATTTACTAACAACATTGTATCCTGTTTGTTTAACAAATAAATAAATATAAATATTAATTTATTTTTCCTTAAAATATATTTATATTTTTAGTATAATCTCTTTTTAAAAAAGAGTATTGAGGCGGTCGCATCACTTAAAATACACACTTAATATAATTGGGTGTGGTCCTTAAATTTTACGCTAGGATCTTTTAAGTCTATTTTTAAAATTCGTCCTATAAATAATAAATCCTCTAGTGTTGGGCAATTTGTCTGTGAATTACTATTACAGTAGGCGAATCTTTCCGGAGCGCTTACGTGCCGGAAGACCGGCCCATGTTAGTTATTCATGACCGTTTAAGGTCGCCATTGACTCGCTCACTTTGCACACAGCCTGCTTAATCACGATTCACTGTTTACGGCCAGACGAGGACCAAACGCTCAAACGTCATTGAATTTGTTTCGATATTGTTGCATTCGTGGACGGTGACAATGGGACGATTCGGAAGATTTGATACGTGATTCAAGAAGGTACAACCCTATAGTGGGTCACAACCTTTGTAATTATTCGTATTAATTAAAACTATGAAAAAAAAAAAAAAAAATATTCGTATTAAATTTTTATTTTTTCCAGCCTTCTACACAAATAATAAACTAAATAATATCATACTTAATAATAAAGACAAGGTAAATAAATTAGAAAAATCAGGAGTATACTGTACTGTAATCAATTTTATATTGGAATACCAATAGAAATTTTCAAATTAGAACTCAAGAACACTTACGTTGTCTAGACAATAATCATTTTTCAGAATTCTTTGAACACCTTATAGAATTTAATCATCATTTTGACGTCAATACAGGTTTACAAATATTACATACAGGACATTCAAATTTAAAATTAGCTGATTTGGAAATATTAGAAATTAGGAAAAGTATAAACAATAACCATTATATTATTATAAACAACCAAATTATAATTTCCTAATAGCCCGCTGTTAAATATATTCCCATTCAAATAAATTAATATATCTTAAATTAAAACAAATAATAATTAAAATAATAATAAATATGTACCTATATTAATATCTAGCGTTTCCTTAACACCGGGTTGTCGCTTGCCCCACTACTTTCAAATTGACTCCGTCCACATCTTTAGTTTAGGTTAAGTCTATATTTTCATTTTTAATTTAGTACGTAAGTCATCCTGAAGAAGAGAACATTGTTCTCGAAACTGGTAGACAGTAATTTGTGCTCATAAGTGGTGTATACTGAGTTATTATTTATATTATAAATTTATTTTTTATTGTTTCGGCTGATCACACTGAAAGAAGAGTTATGTTAATATTAACCGAACAATAGTGACTAAAAAACAATTAGTTTTGTGTTACTAAATATTTTGTGTGTTTAACCAAACAGTAAAGTCATAAACAGAAAAACTTTTATCCAACTGTCGATTTGTTCAGGAGAACTTTGTTCTCTTAACATATCGACAATGTATCAAGCCAGAATACGCGAGAATTGTATGGAGAGGTCTACCTTTTTCACGGCATTTCCAACTTTGAAGTCAAAAAACACCAACTTAGAGGCTTCGCAGCATATATGTTCCATACACGGATTTACTCAGAATTCGGAGTAGAACATTTCGTGTATCTGTGTGTGTGTGTGTGTCTGTGTGTGTGTGTGTGTCTGTGTGTGTGTATGTCTGTGTGTGTGTGTGTCCGTCCCCCCCTTATAACTTTTGATCCGCTCAATTTACAGAGCCTAAAATTTCAGAATATATAAACAGTTACAGGCCTACAAAACTTTTATACTCGGAATTTTGAATTTTTGTTTCAGTCAGGGGTTATCAACTTTTGAATTTTTATTTTATTTTTCCATATATCTCAGAAACCATAAACGCTAGAACGCTGAAAATTGGTACAAACATAGACAAATACAAAATCTCAAATTATTTTTTTCAAAAAAATTCCAGGGTTTCTCAAACATTTTTTATTAAGAAAAATATTTTTTTTATGATAAATTTATGAGTTTAACTGCCTATATTTCCAAAAATTTTACAATTATCGAAAAAAGCCGAAACACCCCAACTAGATAATTTTATTTTCTATAAAAAATATTACCATTGTAATAGAAGATCTCAATTTTTTTTTAACAATTTTTTTAAAAATTGAATTTAGTGACGACATCGCTTCATACATTTTGTATGGCAGTCGCCTATACACAATATGTAAGAAGACTTAATAGTTTGTTACTTCATCTCCAAACATACATACATACCATCATGCTATTTGCATATTCTGGGTAGGAAAAAGGATCTTCCTCCATACTATCCTATCTTGACATACATACCTACATATGTTGTATAGAAAACAAAATATCTGAAAATATTCAATAATTTGTATCTATGGGTTTATAGTTTGGTACATATTCTTCAACTATACATACTATCGCTATCGACAGTTGGATCTCATGTGTTACATGCAACTAGTTACTAATAACAAAAGTTTGGCTAAAAACGCAGGTAGCCAGTTCGGTGGTCACAATTATTTTTTCAGTGCATATTCCAACTGTCGATTTGTTCAGGAGAACTTTGTTCTCTTAACATATCGACAATGTATCAAGCCAGAATACGCGAGAATTGTATGGAGAGGTCTACTTTTTTCACGGCATTTCCAACTTTGAAGTCAAAAAACACCAACTTAGAGGCTTCGCAGCATATATGTTCCATACACGGATTTACTCAGAATTCGGAGTAGAACATTTCGTGTATCTGTGTGTGTGTGTGTGTCTGTGTGTGTGTGTGTCTGTGTGTGTGTATGTCTGTGTGTGTGTGTGTCCGTCCCCCCCTTATAACTTTTGATCCGCTCAATTTACAGAGCCTAAAATTTCAGAATATATAAACAGTTACAGGCCTACAAAACTTTTATACTCGGAATTTTGAATTTTTGTTTCAGTCAGGGGTTATCAACTTTTGAATTTTTATTTTATTTTTCCCTATATCTCAGAAACCATAAAAGCTAGAACGCTGAAAATTGGTATAAACATAGACAAATACAAAATTTCAAATTGGTTTTTTCAAAAAAAATTCCAGGGTTTCTCAAATATTTTTTATTAAGAAAAGTATTTTTTTTAAGATAAATTTATGAGTTTAACTGCCTATATTTCCATTTTTTTTTTAAATATCGAAAAAAGCCGAAACACCCCAACTAGATAATTTAATTTTATATAAAAAATATTAACATTGTAGCAGTACATCTCAAATTTTTTTTAACAATTTTTATAAAATTGAATTTAGTGACGACATCGCTTCATACAATTTGTATGGTAGTCACCTATACACAATATCAAAGAAGACTTAATAGTTTGATACTTCATCTCCAAACATACATACATACCATCATGCTATTTGCATATTCTGGGTAGGAAAAAGGATCTTCCTCCATACTATCCTATCTTGACATACATACCTACATATGTTGTATAGAAAACAAAATATCTGAAAATATTCAATAATTTGTATCTATGGGTTTATAGTTTGGTACATATTCTTCAACTATACATACTATCGCTATCGACAGTTGGATCTCATGTGTTACATGCAACTAGTTACTAATAACAAAAGTTTGGCTAAAAACGCAGGTAGCCAGTTCGGTGGTCACAATTATTTTTTCAGTGCATATTCCAACTGTCGATTTGTTCAGGAGAACTTTGTTCTCTTAACATATCGACAATGTATCAAGCCAGAATACGCGAGAATTGTATGGAGAGGTCTACTTTTTTCACGGCTTTTCCAACTTTGAAGTCAAAAAACACCAACTTAGAGGCTTCGCAGCATATATGTTCCGTACACGGATTTACTCAGAATTCGGAGTAGAACATTTCGTGTGTCTGTGTGTGTGTGTGTCTGTGTGTGTGTGTGTGTCTGTGTGTGTATGTCTGTGTGTGTGTGTGTGTCCCCCCCCCCTTATAACTTTTGATCCGCTCAATTTACAGAGCCTAAAATTTCAGAATATATAAACAGTTACAGGCCTACAAAACTTTTATACTCGGAATTTTGAATTTTTGTTTCAGTCAGGGGTAATCAACTTTTGAATTTTTATTTTATTTTTCCCTATATCTCAGAAACCATAAAAGCTAGAACGCTGAAAATTGGTATAAACATAGACAAATACAAAATCTCAAATTTATTTTTTCAAAAAAATTCCAGGGTTTCTCAAACATTTTTTATTAAGAAAAGTATTTTTTTTTTAAGATAAATTTATGAGTTTAACTGCCTATATTTCCATTTTTTTTTAAATATCGAAAAAAGCCGAAACACCCCAACTAGATAATTTAATTTTATATAAAAAATATTAACATTGTAGCAGTACATCTCAAATTTTTTTTAACAATTTTTATAAAATTGAATTTAGTGTCGACATCGCTTCATACAATTTGTATGGTAGTCACCTATACACAATATCAAAGAAGACTTAATAGTTTGATACTTCATCTCTAAACATACAATATACATATACCATCATGCTGTTTTCATATTCCGGGTAGGAAAAAAAGACTGACCTCCATACTATCCTATCTTGACTACCTAGGTACATGTGTTGTATAGAAAACTAAATATCATAAAATAATAAATAAAATAATAAATAATTTGTATTTATGGGTTTGGTACTTATTCTTCAACTATACATACTATCGCTGTCGACAGTTGGATCTCATGTGTTACATGCAACTAGTATGGGTAAATTACAGAATTTACCTCCTTGTTTGAAAGAGATAGGTACGCATAAGTTTTGAATGAATAATATAAAGATATCGAAAGAAGAGTTATGTGCAGGAAAAAGAGGGAATGGAGCACATAAACCACTTTTGACTGATCGAAATATGTCAAAGAAGGCCAACGTTGCCATTCATAATGCAATCGTAGTGCCAACCTTGACGCATGCCAATGAAACATGGACATGACAGAAGGCACACGAAAGCAGAATAAATGCAGTTGAAATGAGATCACTAAGATGAATCAATAATAGAACGATGTTTGACAGGGTCAGAAATGAGGACATAAAGAAAGAATGTAAGTTACATTAAGACCAATATTGTTCTTGATATATATAAATAACATTTTAAAAACTACTATAGATAGCGAAATCACAATTAGCTACGCAGATGATACAGCCATTATTATTAATGGTGTTACATGGACGGAAACATTTAAAAGGGCAGAAAAATGTATTTCAGCTATCAAGAGTCTACTTGATGACCATCTACTAACTCTTAACTCCACAAAAACTAAATTCTTAGCATTTTCAATCAACAAACAAGAGAACCCCACCATCCCAAATTTCATTAAAGTACACACTTGCTCTACAAATGCAGCCCTACAGTGTAACTGCGAGACTATTGAAAGGGCAACTGAAATCAAGTATCTCGGTATAATATTGGATGACGGTCTGAGATGGGTCCCACACATTGAATATGTTAGCGCCAAGGTGCGAAGATTAATATATATATTCAAAATTCTACGTAGCTTTATGAACATTTCACTATTAAAAATGGTGTACTACGCTCTGTGCCAGAGTATTATCAGTTATGCAATTAGTGCCTGGGGTGGTGCTGCGCGTACATTACTGGATCCACTAATTAAATCACAAAAATTTGTGGTAAGAGTTATCAACAAAAAGCCTTTTAGGTATTGTTCTGAAGAACTTTTTAAGCAATTCAAAGTATTGGATGTGAGGCAGCTTTATACCAGATCAATATTAATTCTATTTCTAAAAAACAAACCTCCTCAAAAATACTCCATCTTGAATAACACAAGAGGTAAAATATCGGGTAACTACTTGGTGCCAAAAATGAATACTAAATTTGGGCAAAGATTTTTTGTATTTACTGCACCTCGAATTTATAATAAACTGCCATCGGACCTTAAAGGGTTAACTCAATTCAAAGCCCGTGGTACCAAGTGGCTACTCGATGTGGGTAGAACCCAAAATGAAAGTAACGTTGCAACAATAATTTCTTAACTAATTATTTTTTGTTGTCTGTTTATATTGTGTTTATTTTTATTTATTTCACTTTTAAAACTGTATTTTTTAATTTAAAATTATGTAAGTATTCCTAATGTTTATTTTTATAGCTTTCTTATTCTTTTGTTTTTTAATGTAATGTAATAATTTCACAAATGTACAGGTGGCTGCTTCAGAACAGATTTATTCTAGTGAGGCGGCTATCTTATATTAAAATAATGTATATGTTTATATGATCATAAATAAAATAAATAAAAAATAAATAAAAAAAAAAGATTTTTGTATGTCACGATAGAAAAATGTTCCCCTGCCCTCCCTGTAGGGAAAATGGCGTGAAGAGACGATGCCTGGACGTGAATGAAGAAAGAATTAAATGTCAAGATAGAAGAGTCTGGCGTTCGGTTATTTCTGCTTACCCCACATAGTTAATAACGTCATGGTATGGTATGTGTTCGGTAAATGTGGCAACACTTCCAACCTTTTCCGATCCCTGAAATATTGTTACCTACATAGGAACAAAAACAATCGTCAATTCTCTCTCGTCGTGTGTGAACGCATTGCACTGTGACAGAAAGTTATATAGTCGACTCAAGAGAAAATATACATATTTTCTACCTTTTCGCATCAATCATCGAAACTACGCGCCGTGCGCTATTTTGAATTCCTGAACCGTGTTCAGAGGAAGTTTTAAAGTGTAAATCAGTGTTGTGTCATAGAGGTTGGTGTAGTGCCCTCCGTGAAGACACTACACAAGACGAAGGAAGAAGGCTGCCAAGGTAGGTGCAATATTTTCCCTTCTCTCTATACGCAACATCTTTTGGTCCTTTCGATCCGCATTGTCCATCCTATGGTCCATTCCGAGCCTATTATCCTAAATTCCAGCCACATCGGACGTCATCAAATCGTATTTGTATGACAAAACACACGTAAATTGTGTTATTTCGTTATATTTGTAATATTTCAACATAGTATTATACATAATATTATTCTGAAATATCAATTTATTATTTGAAGACAATAGCAAACAATAACCTCGTTTTGGTCGGTGTACTACATAATTATGTAGGTAAAATTATATTTATTATTTTTTTGTGGCTATTCTTATAATTATTTTATTTGTGAAACGGCAATAGTTGCTTAGTTCAGAGCAGTGTGAATTATTTTCTATGGTCAAATATCTGTAACTAACTTCACGTTGTTTACTACTGAACTGACAGCCGTACAGTATAATATTATCTAGGTACCTATATCTCGATCTTATGTTGACAAATAACAATAATAAGTGTATATTATATTATTATATTGTATGTATAGTGTAAAGTATTATATACTCCTTGTGTAGAGTTATATTATCTGTGTTTAAAATGACGAACAAAACAGTTAAGTGTTCACTTGCAGCTTTAAATTTAAAGTGTTTATTCGATTTCGCTATACAGGCGAAATTAAACCCCTCGGAATCGAACATAATAAAATTTAAAGTGCGTTATTCTGACTTAGAGAATATCAAATCCGAGTTTTATGAGAATCATATTCTCATAGAAGCCGCGGCAAAGTCTGATTTCGATTCTGAGACACATAGTGATAGGTATAATCAGTTTATCGAAAACTATTATGAAATCAAACAAATATATTTTGAATTATGTAGTGATAAGCAAGTATCAAAAAATAATGAAAGCAGTAGAATTCAAAATATCAGTCTGCCACATATACCGTTGCCTACCTATAATGGTTCATATGTAGATTTCAACAATTTTATCTCGATATTCAATACATTGATTCACTCGAATAATCAGTTAAATGGCATTCAAAAAATGCACTATCTGTCCTCTTGCTTGAAGGATGATGCCTCACGTGTGATAAAACACTTATCCTTAAGCGAAGAAAACTATGATCTGGCATATAAACTTATTAATGAACGTTTTAATAATGTAAGGTTAATTGCAGATAATCATTTATCGAATTTGCTCGCCGTTAAGCCTGTGGAAAATGTATCACAGTTGCGTAATTTTCTAAATATTGTCAAGGAAAAT
Organism: Molanna angustata; assembly: GCA_963576475.1. NCBI lineage: Eukaryota > Metazoa > Arthropoda > Insecta > Trichoptera > Molannidae > Molanna > Molanna angustata. The sequence goes on from OY754986.1 coordinate 5,294,875, forward strand.
TCGCAGGCGTTAATTTCTTTGAATATCAATGTTAATGAGTGGGACTTTATTTTGGTTCATATATTAATAAGAAAATTGTATTCTGATTTACGCTGCCGATTTGAAATAACATTGCCCAAAAATGAGATGCCAAAATTTCCCAAACTGTTACAATTTTTGGAAGATCAATGTCATGTCTTAGATGTTACTTCTGTGCAATTTTCAAAGGGAAAAACATTCAAGAGTACATTCCATTCTGTGCTACCTTCTAATAACATTAAATGTCATTTCTGCAAGAATCAAGCGCATGCAATTTTCGCATGCGAACAATTTAAAAGGCAGGACGTTAAAACACGTCGTGATTTTGTAAAGGAAAATCGACTGTGTTTCTCTTGTATGAAAAATCACGATATTAAAAATTGCAAGAGTTCCGGAAAATGTAAATTGTGTCAGTCACATAAACATAATACTTTGCTACATTTCGAAAACAAACAAATTGTTCAAACAGTTTCAGATCAAAACAAGTTAATTACATCTGCCGAAATTCATTCAGGCACAATTTCTCAAACGAAGCAAGTCATACTTGCTACAGCTCGCATACCTATTAAAGATTCATTTGGGAACTTTCATCTTGTACGGTGTCTGCTAGATAGTGGGTCAATGTCCTCCTTCATAACGGAGAGTTGCATTCAGCGTCTATCATTAAAGCGCAATAAAATTCAGGTTCCAGTGACGTCACTGGGAGGAAATATTACTCAGGTTCGCGGTTCAGTTTTTCTTACTATGAAACAACGCAGTGGTGAATTAATTTCTACTACGGCCCTAGTACTAAATCGCCTAACCAATAATATACCATCAGCCCGTGTCCCTCAAAGGGTTTTTAATGCATATAAAAATTTATCCCTTGCTGATGAATATTTTTATGAACCTGCTCAAATAGACGTTCTATTGGGAGCAGATTTGTATGCAAGTCTTTTGGATGGCTCGTCAGTTCATTTCTCAGAAGGCATACCCACGGCATTAGGAACCATCTTTGGCTATGTTATTAGTGGTCCATATGATGATTCATCTCATCGCACGTTGAGCAATAATCTTGCGATACATTCCTTCCACTCAGAAACTTCGTTAGATAAATTAATTGAAAATTTTTGGCACTCAGAAAATCTTCCTGAGGTAATGCCTTGCAACCCAGAAGATGATCAATGTGAGGAGTTTTTCATGAAAACTCTTCAAAGAATACCTAACGGTAGGTTCATGGCTAGACTGCCATTTAAGAAAATTCACCCTCAACTGGGAAATTCTTACAACGCCGCGCTGCGTAGGTTTTTAAATTTGGAAAAACGATTTTCTCAAAATGAAAACCTAAAATTCGAATATACAAATTTTATGAATGAGTATTTATCATTGGGTCATATGACTCTTTATAAGGGTGTGACTCAACCTGGTAAGCATTATTATATACCTCATCATGCCGTTTTTAAAACAACAAATCAGTCAAAAAAAATTAGGGTAGTATTTGATGCGAGTGCACAGACATCTACTTCAGTTTCTCTCAACGACTGTCTGTATGCTGGCCCCAAATTACACCGCGATATTGCAGACATCATACTTAACTTTCGTATTCATCCAATAGCTTTAATTTGCGATATTAAAATGATGTTCCGTCAGATTCTGATTGATCCCAAGGATCAGCCATATCAGTTGATTCTTTGGAGAGACTCTCCTTCAGATCCTATTAGACATTACGCCTTGTGCACAGTCACATATGGCGTGACGTCATCGCCTTATGCCTCCATGAGGGTGCTCCGTGAGCTCGCGAGGATTGGGGAGTCTCAGTTTCCTATGGCTTCGGAAGTCTTACAGTCTCAAATATTTGTTGATGACATCATCACCACTGCTGCAACACTTCAGGATGCAGTACTACTTAAGCAGGAACTTATTTCACTGCTAAAAATGGGAGGTTTCGAGCTACGTAAATGGTCATCGAATTGCAACCAGTTGCTTGAAGATGTACCAGCTGATCATTGTGAAGTGCCAAGATCTTTCGACGTTGCAGACTCGTCTCCTTGCATTAAGGTCTTAGGGATCCAGTGGGATCCATTAGCTGATGTGTTTAGGTATCGAGTGAATGTGCCCGGAGATGAATGCACCAAGAGAGCGATTTTATCTACTATTGCAAGAATATTCGATCCATTGGGTTGGATCTCTCCTATAACGTTCAAGGCAAAATTAATCATTCAGAAATTATGGTTGTTGCACACTTCTTGGGATGACATTCCGCCTCAAGAAATTGTCAAAGAATGGAAGAATTTTGTAGCTGATTTAAGTGTTATTGAGAGATTTAATATTCCAAGACAAGCATTTCACGAGGGTTTAACTGAAGTATCCATACATGGATTTTGCGATGGTTCACTCTGTGGATATGCTGCAGTCGTGTATCTTAGAACCGTGAACAATGAGGGTCAGGTGAATGTCAGCCTCTTGGCGGCTAAGTCAAAGGTAGCCCCTGTGCGCACGAAGATGACTATCCCTAGACTAGAATTAAATGCTGCATTGTTGTTAACACGTTTAATAAATTTTTGCGTTTCGTCATTCCTTGGTAGAATCAAAATTGATAATGTAATTTGTTGGTCAGACTCCACTATTTGCCTGTCGTGGCTCCAAACCCCGCCTCACTTACTACAAATCTACGAAGGAAACCGTGTTTCCCAGATTTTAAGTTCTACGGCCCATATCACATGGAGATATGTACCATCAAAATTAAACTGCGCTGACATTTCATCTAGGGGTGCATATCCCTCTGTATTATTGGATCATGAATTGTGGTGGCATCCACCATGGCTAAAGGACTCTTTCGAAACTTGGCCGTGCCAAAAGAGAGAGTCTTTAGACTCACACAAACTCCCTGGTCTCCGTGAGACCAAGGTGATTGCTCTATGTGCAGACATGGAGGAGTCTTTTGTTATTAAATTTAGTTCCTTGCAACGACTGCAACGAACTACAGCTTACTGCATAAGATTTATCAATAATTGTCGTCACAAATTAAAAAAATGTACCGGTCCTCTTTCTGTAGAGGAGTTAAAATTATCGCTCTTCAAACTTATTAAATGGGAACAATTAATTGCGTTTTCTGAACAGATAGACAAGTTGAGGAATGGCCGTCCCTGCTCCGTGAAACACTTGCAAAAATTATTTCCCTTCCTGGATAGCGAAGGTATGATACGAGTTGGAGGGAGACTGAGACATTCTACTCTTCCATATAATTCTAAATTTCCCATTCTTCTCCATAAATCTTCTCACTTAACTAATCTGATTGTAGACAACTATCATAAGGTACATTGCCATATCGGTCCCAATGCGCTGAATGCTATTTTACAACAGCAGTTTTGGATTGTTTCTGCTCGGCGTGTAATACGTAGTCGTATTCATAAGTGCGTCACGTGTTTTAAGGTAAACCCCAAGTCGGTGTGCCCTCAGATGGCAGACCTCCCATCGGACCGTGTTCGAGTCGGTCGGGTCTTCGAACGAGTCGCCACAGATTATGGTGGTCCCTTTACTATGCGAGCAAATAAAATAAGAAACTCTAAAACCTTTAAGGCCTACTTATGCATATTTGTCTGTCTGGCCACGAAGGCAGTCCATCTAGAAGTTGTGTCGGACCTCTCAACTGAGGGATTTCTTGCAGCCTTCTCGAGGTTCTCATCCCGTAGAGGACTTCCGACGTTTATTCGATCAGATTGCGGCACAAATTATGTAGGGAGTAGCAGACATCTCAATGAAGTTGATAAGTACCTCTCAAGTTCAGCAGTGCAGGAGGTATTGTCAAACAAAGCCAGCCAGCGTGGTATCACTTGGCATTTTAATGCTCCAAGTTACCCAAACAGCGGAGGATTGTTTGAAGCCGGAATCAAGGTGGCTAAAACCTTACTGAAGAGAGTAATTGGAGAGCAGATATTAACTTTAGAAGAGTTCATGACGGTTTGTGCGGAAGTAGAGGCAGTCATGAATTCAAGACCTTTAACGTCTCTGTCGGAGGACGCCTCAGAGTGGAATGTACTAACTCCAGGCCATTTTTTAATAGGTCAACCTCTTGTAGCCGTTCCTGAAAAACGTATGGATGAAGTGCACGTTTCTAGACTTACACGTTACCAATTAATTAAGTCGATTTCCCAATCATTCTGGAACAGGTGGCAGCGTGAGTACCTGCATACTCTCCAGCAGAGATCTAAATGGCTTAAGGCCACGATTCCTCCAAATGTCGGAGATCTTGTTGTCATACGAGAGGACAACATGCCACCCTTGCAGTGGCGATTGGGTAGAATATCGAAGCTTGTCTCCTCTCTTGTCACTCGTGTGGTTGAATTAAAGACACCTAGTGGTATCTTGATGAGACCAGTTTCGAAGCTATGCCCACTTCCTTGTCAAAATGACAATGATTTGTAAAGTTTAAGTTTTCCTTTATTTTGTATTAGTTAGGTATACTTTTTTTTACCTTTTTTGTTTATCTTATTTTTTTGCTTATCTTATTTTTTTTGCTTGTATGAAGGTCGTACCTTCACATGACCATTAAGTTTGGGGATTTGTTTGCTATATGTCTCCAAATTTATGTATTTTTTTTATATTTCGTTATGTGTTTGTCATATAGTTTTAGAAGAGCCGTGGTATACATACCAGGCCTCTTCGGAGGGGAGGATGTTCGGTAAATGTGGCAACACTTCCAACCTTTTCCGATCCCTGAAATATTGTTACCTACATAGGAACAAAACAATCGTCAATTCTCTCTCGTCGTGTGTGAACGCATTGCACTGTGACAGAAAGTTATATAGTCGACTCAAGAGAAAATATACATATTTTCTACCTTTTCGCATCAATCATCGAAACTACGCGCCGTGCGCTATTTTGAATTCCTGAACCGTGTTCAGAGGAAGTTTTAAAGTGTAAATCAGTGTTGTGTCATAGAGGTTGGTGTAGTGCCCTCCGTGAAGACACTACACAAGACGAAGGAAGAAGGCTGCCAAGGTAGGTGCAATATTTTCCCTTCTCTCTATACGCAACAGTATGGTTACGTTTTTATTTAAAATAATTTGATTCAAGATCAATAAAGAAATCGTAAATCTACTCAGTTCTTTCAAAATCAATTAAATGTCTTCATTTCTTACCCTTTCATACATCATTCTTTTACAGATTCTTCAGATCAATCTAATTACAGCTGGATTTATTCTGATTTCGTGTGCCTTCTGCCATGTCCAGGTTTCACTTCCATACGTCAAGGTTGGCACTACGATATGTAGCATTATGAATGGCAACTATGGCATCCTTTGATATGTTGCGATTGTTCATGACTTGTCTTAGTACTCCATTCACCCTGTTTCCTGCCATAACCCTTCTTTCGATATCCTTGAAAGACCGTCCCTTCCGACAAAATAAAATTAAGATACTATAATAATTATCACATACATACATGATTGAACGATTTTTCTTCTTTGTCCTTCCATTCTTCCATTCCCTTTCGCGATGATTAGTGTTTTTATTGTGGTTTTTCATTATTTTTAGGTGCATATTACGTCCAATAGTAACTTTTTGAACTAAAATAGAATGTTTTCAAATATCGTATTTTTAACTTTGTGGTACATTTTAACAAAAAATTAACTAAAAATTTTTAGTTAATTTTTTGTAAAATAGAATGATTCTAAACTTTTAAAAATGTCTAAAGTTTTGACATTTGATTCGATTGAAATAAGGTTATGGAATAGAAAATTGAGCTTATTTGTGACGTACTTGGAGTAAGAACGATTCATAATAGGAACGTTCCTATTTAAACGTTATAGAATATCAACTTGGACTAAATGGAATATGAACGCACCTATTTTAACCGGAACCTGGTTTTAAACTGTTATAGAACCAGACGTACTATTTACTACTGTACTTAATTTACTTGATTATATTTATGTAAGTTTTAAGATATAACAATATATTTTTTTATGATTTTAAGATATTACAATATAGGTTTTAAGATATTACAATATATATCCACCTTTATACAGGTTTTAGATAAATATAAAATTTTAAGCAGCAGTAAATAAAGAACAAATCTTCGAAATTCAATAACGGATACGACATTTATTTCAAAATTAGATTGAAAATATTTTCAAATTCCGTCAACTCACAAAAATAATTCGACAAGAAAGCGATTTGTCCCCAATGTTAAAATTATACAAATAGGTATGTATTTTGTAAATAAATATTTGAAAATAAAATACAGACGAAAAATATAAGTACACAATATTAAATATCAAAGAATGATAATATTATACCTCTGGAAAAATATTTGCCATAACTACGTAGGCAGATATCATATAACTCAAACAATTTTGAAAGCAATTATTATAAGTAAGTAGATACCTATACCATAAAGTCTTTATATTTAGTAAGAAAATGTATATTTTTTTATAATATTTCAAATATTCATTCAATATCGGTATAAATGTTTATAAATAAACTTCATAAGTATTTGAAATAGGCAGAAACATAAAAAAGAGTGGGTTGTGGCCAACGCTAAACTCCTCACTAACTAGTCATTCTATAAAGTATTCAAATCTTATACGGAAAATATTCAGCGTTTTCATGAAATGAGTTTGTATGTATATTTTTTTTATTTAAATATTTTATTATGAAATCTTGATAATTCGCCAATACCATTTTATGAAAGTGATGTGCCTTTTTGTCAATTTGAAAATAAAAATTTCAAATTTTAAAGTTTCCGGTGCTCGGGGTCACTTTGAAATATTTGATAGTTAAAAAAATTGAGAAGCACTATTCAGATATCCTTCAAAATCTAATGGGGTCTAAGTGAGTATCAGATACCTATACAAATTTGCAAAATTTGGAAAGAATCGAATAAGTACCTATCTAGATGGGTCGATGGCAGAGCGGTTAGCGCGCTGGGCTAGTAATCCAGTGGTCGCGAGTTCAAATCCTGCCTCGACCGATTTCGTTCACCTATAGCACAAGCATTTATTTGCTTATTTTAGGGAACGTAGGAAGATGTATATGTACTTGTTTAACAAGGACACATTCATTTATTATAAAAAAAAAGTACCTACAGCAAATTTGAGATTTTGTATTTTTCTATATTTGTACCAATTTTCAGGGTTCTAGCTTGTACCGTGTTTGAGATACATGGAAAAATAAATTGAAAATTCAAAGGTTGATAATCCCTGATTGAACGAAAAATTAAAAATTCTGCGTAAAAAAGTTTTGTAGACCAATAATTATCTATATTTTCCGAAATTTGAGGCTCTGTGTATTGAGCGAATCATAATTTTTAAGGGAATGGGACACACACATACACACACAAACTTAATATTTTACTTTTAATTCTGAGTAAATCCATACATGGAACATATAAATATGCTGCGAAGCCTTGGTGTTTTTTTTATTTCAAAGTTGGAAAGACCGTGAAAAATATAGACCCTACATACAAATCTCGCGTATCTTGGCTTGATACTATGCCGACATGTTAAGAGAAGAGAATTCTCTCGAACAAATCTACAGTTGGATTAATGTTGTATTTCTTTTCTTTTGTGTTTGTAGATTTTTAAAACCTGTTTTTTTTTTGTGCCACTCTCACAAGCTCTCATATGACGCCGTGCACAGTAATATCTTAGGTGGTGTAGGTACCTCGTAGTCGATTGCCAAAACTAATTTGTTAAATTAATTCATTTAAATGGTATGCTGTGTTCAATCAATAAAAAATGATATAATAATGGGTATTTTAAATCAAACAAATGATTTGGTCTACATATATATTTTTTCCTGAATCCAGGACGACCGTTTCAGCTTATTTGGCCCTTATCAACTGGTAAAAAAATATTTGACATTATACAATCACATGACTTAAATGCCCACTGTTATGCGGATGACTGGCAAATATACTCACAATGCTCTCCCGAAGACATAACATTTCTAAAGGAAAAAACATCTAAATGTATTCAGGAGGTAAACAATTGGATGTCTTCAAATAAACTTAAATTAAATCCAAGTAAAACAGAGTTCCTCTGGACTGCTACTCAGAGACGTTACCACCTAGTTGATAAATCTGCTATCACAATAAATAACTCCAATATTGTTCCAAAATCCTGCGTAAAACTTCTTGGTGTCCACTTAGACTCACATCTTACACTCAATACGCAAATAAATATGACCACTAGTGCCGCGTTCTACCACCTCCGGAAAATTAAATCAATTCGAAGAAGCCTTCCAGTGGATGCTATAAAATCACTTATAAATGCCTATGTTATTTCTCGACTCGATTACTGCAACAGCCTATATGCCCATCTTCCAAAACAACAAATTATTAAACTTCAATCTGTCTTCAACACCGCTGACAGAGTTATCACAGGGGCTTCAAAATACTCTCATATTTCGCACCATCTGAAAAACCTTCATTGGCTTAAATGCTCTGAGAGGATAGAGTATAAATTGTGTCTTATGACATTCAAAGCAATACATAATCTAGCTCCACAGTATCTATCTGACTTATGTACTCCTCTTAATATGAACGAAAGACAAAGAACTCTCAGGTCGGCAACAAACACAGCGATTGGAAAGGTATGTCAAGTAAATCGAGTAAATAAAACTAAATTCGGTGATCGTGCTTTTGCAGTGGCTGGTCCATCATCATGGAACAAACTACCCCACAGGCTAAGACAAGTAAATAATATTATGACTTTAAAAAAACAACTAAAGACACACCTCTTTAGAAAATCACATGGAAATAACTCAAACTAACCTAACTGACCTGACTAACTGACAAACTTCAAATGGTTTCGATTCTAAATGTCTCATGGCATTAAATTTCGAATTTGTATCTGTTTAAATTAAGTTAATATTAAGGTCACTAATCTAGATTTTAAGATACCACTAATTCATGCAAAAACCAATGTAAAGCGCCCTTGAGGTGAGCTCTCACGAAAACGGCGCTATATAAATCGTCCAAGTATAATATATAAACATAGAAACTCTTGTTCAAAACAGTTGTATTATATTTTATGTTGGTTATAGTTTAAAAAAAAAAAATTATATATTTTGATGGTGTGTGAATACGCAGCGAAGAAAAGATAACATCTTCCTTCAATGTACATATGTAGGTGCCTTATTGGGTTAGCATAGATAACGAACCAAACGACAAGGACGGTAGTAGGTATATTATACAATACAATTCGGACTGTAACAATGGAGTGCTGTCAATTCAGATTTATATACCTACCTATATTCCGTCTGCATCGTTCATTCTATGTTGTCTCAGAATTTTCGTTCTACATGCGAGATGACATTTAAAGAATAGAGACCCCGATGAAATTACTGAACCTAATTGAAATTTGACATATTATTGCTTGGAGATCTTTTCAGGGAAATGTTTTCATTTCCGCTGACGCCCTCTGCAATCACACGAGTTCATTTCAAAGTAGGTTTTTTATTCGTAGACACAGTGCCATCTCTCGGCAAAGAGACAAAAATGTCCATTTGGCAGTATATTATTTATTCGCAGACACAGTGCCATCTCTCGGCGGAAAGACAAAAATGTTGATTTCCGAGGGAGAAATAGTTTTTTTGTGAAGAAAATTGTGAATATAAAAGACTTAGAATAAAAATGAAACTACCGGTGAACCTATTTATTTCCAATGTTTCCATGCTACATAAGACATTTTCTATAATAACATGAACCTTATGGTTGAAGCAGGTAGAATAAATAGAAAATTTTATATTGTAGTTCATTACCTAATTAATGTAATTTCTTCAGAAAAAAGTAAAAGTCTAAAAGATAGCAACTTAGTTATTTTATATTTCCTTCCTTATTGAATATAGGTATGAATAAATATATGGAGCGTATTTACTTTTCCGTGTTGATTAGGAGGCAAGTACTTACTGCCTCGAATTAGGCACAAGTTTGTTGCGCTTGCATTCCTGCTAATACGTGTTCAATTCAAGTCAATAATATTCATATTATCCATATTATGAAATATAGGGGAAGAGTGCCCAAAATGACATAGATTTTCTTAAAAATAAATATAAAAAAACGGCTTGTAATTTATAGAAAAAAATTTTATTACTTACTTGTAACACTATCTAGGTAAACGTATATCAGTTTAAAATTGTCAAAAATATGAAATTTTGTATTAAAAAAATATATACAAAACATAGGTACTGATAAAAACCATTTTTCCCCACCGGGTGTACAAAATTACATACGGTGTATTTTTCTAAGTATTTTTTTTTTAATGTTTTCATACACAAATAAAGAGTGAAAAATAATTGATATTTAATAAGTCCCGTGGGTATTCGCCTATTCCACCATGTTTAATCAACAATCTATTGAGGTTTAAAACTTTAAAACTCAATAGACTTTCATGGTCCAAAAGTTCATTTTTTATATTTTCTCGAGCAAAAATGAGACAAGGTGGAACATAATTTCCATTTGTTCTCATGTAACAAAGAACGTTGTGTGTGATCCCTTTTTGGCACTTGATACAGTCCTAATCTGCTTTCTCCCTGATGTTGCAAATATTTTCTGTAGTCAGTGAACGGTTGACAGTGCTGACATACCATGTCATTTTGCCCTACCGTTACGTATGTCATTTTACACCGCTAACCAAGTTTTTTAATAACATAAAAAATATCACATTCCACTTTTATAAAATTAACAAAATTATATTGCAATTCATAGATAATGAGCTGCATAACAAGACACTGCAATCACATTTAAATAATATACTTAAATAAGAAAATAATAAAACTATAATGTCCCAACAAAAATAAATTTTACTTGCGTTATAATGTTATTTACAGCTCGTGCTCCTCCGGTAGTTACCACAGACTAACCGAATGTTGGTGAGTGATCATTCATAAGTATTCAAATTCATAAGTACTACAAATCTCACACAAAAAAAAATATGATATAATGTAGATTTGTGTAGATTAATCTATTAAAAAAAACAATCATACACAAAAAAAATGCCTCTAACACAGCCTCGTAACGCTCAACCAATACGTATAGTAAAAATTATTAACCTGTGTATGATTGAAAGACGCATGCCATGAATTGAACACGTATTAGCAGGAACAGTTTGCGTTGGTAAACCGTGTGCTTTTGGAGGATACGTGCCTTGAATTCATCACGCGTTTTTAAGTGCATTCGTGCAATAAACTAGTGCCTAATTCGAGGCAGTACTTGCCTCCTAATCAACACGGAAAGGTATATACGCATCCTGGGAGTGGTTGCGTTTACCAGTACGCATTGCATTCCATTTCTATATGTCAAAATTGCAGATTTTAGTATTATCTGTATTTGTAAGTCCGTCTTATGCTCTTATTCCATCCATCTGATTACAATGAAATTTTTTTAGCGCACACCCGATAAGATTTCTAAAAAAAAATGTATCGTCTTCTTCTTTTTTTTACATATTTCAGTAAAAGTAAGTACGTATTTCACAACGAACGGATTTTATAGGTAAAATTTAAAATAAATTGGATTAAAATAACGTTTAAATCTGCAATTATCACAAAGGTATAATATGTAAAGAGGATGCGCATATGTTAACGCAACCACTCCCAGGTGTCAAACTAACTTTTTTCATATTTATTCAATAATACAGAAGATATAAAAAAAAACAGTCATAAAAAAATGATTAATCGAAAACGTTGCTTTCTATCGAATTATAATATACCTACTACTTACTCGATTCAAATGGTTATAGAAGTGGTAAGTTTGATATTTTACATACAAATATTAAATAAAATCACAAAATCAGTTAAATTACCCAACTGTCGATTTGTTCAAGAGAATGTTATTCTCTTAACATATCGACAAAGTATCAATCCAAGGTACGCGAGATTTGTATGCAGGGTCTATATTTTTCATGGTTTTTCCAACTTTGAAGTCAAAAATCACCAACTTAGAGGTTTCGCAGCATATATTATGTTCTATAAATATCGATTTATTCAGGATTCGGAGTAGAACATTCAGTGCGTCCGTGTGTCTGTCTGTGTGTATGTGTGTGTGTGTGAGGGTGTGTGTGTGTATGTTTGTGTGTTTGTGTGTGTGTGTGTGTGTGTGTGTGTGTGTGTGTGTGAGGGTGTGTGTGTGTGTATGTCCGTTCCCCCTTATAACTTTTGATCCGCTCAATTCACAGAACCCAAAACTTCAGAGTATAGGTATAGATAGTTATAGGCATTCAAAACGTATATACTCAGAATTTTTAATTTTCGTTTCTTACAGGGGTTAACAACTTTCGAATTTTTACTTTATTTTTCCAAATATCTCAAAAACCATGGCATATTTTTGCATATATCTCAAAAAAAGTTTTGTCTAGCGAAACCGCTTGGGTTCATTAAATTGTAATCATTGTGTTTTATTTTAATATTTATAAATAAATTGAATATTTACTTTATATTTATGAAGCGTGTTAACGAAAAATAATTGAAATTATTATAAATTAGCGTATTCGTCTCCTTAGTTCTAAATTGTGTACATAGACCGTTAACTAACAATTATTAATATAAACTGATGTATCATTATGATGTTGATGAAACAAGAATTATCTATCAGTCTAATTAATTAAAATCCTCCTTCATCTATGAAAAAATAACGAAATAAAAAAATATATTTCAAAAACAAAAAAAAGTTAAAACGCAACAATTAAAAAAACTTTGAAAAGTTTTTTAACAAAACAGGCACTAGAAACAGGAGAGGTAGCATTTAAAATAAAAAGTGGTCAATTTAACTTTTAACATCCATTTAAGCTAATTCCGAAAACCAATTAAATTTCGTGTAATTAATTGTTTATCATCGCGCAAAACAAAATCCTGAAAAAAAAAATAACAGTTACCTACCTAGGTATTATTTTTAACACAGTACCAAAGTTGCGATCCAAACGAATATCGCGATACAACGGAATATTATTCGCAGGTTGTATGCAAAGTTACCCGCTGAATTTTTTCAGCGCGGTGACGAGGCGTTCAGTCGCTCTCAAACTTTTTTAAATTATGATAATTAATGTAATAGTTGCATGTAACACATGAGATCCAACTGTCGATGGCGATAGTATGCATAATCAAAGAATACGTACCAAACTATAAACAACACAAATTAATAAATATTTGAAGATATTTTATTTTCTATATAAAACATGTAGGTATGTTTGTCAGGATAGGATAGTATGGAGGTCAGTAGGGGACCGACACACACACACACACAGACACACAGACACAAAACTCACATAAAATGTTCTACTCCGAATTCTGAGTAAATCTATGTATGGGAACATACATGTTGCGAGGCCTCTAGTTGGTGTTATTAGCATGCAAAAAGTCCATTACACCATACAAAATTTTCCTTCGTACACGCATCTTGGCTTAATAATGTCGATTCATTAAGAGAATTGAATTCTCATGAACGAATCGACAGTTGGATTATAATATGTTTGAAGTGGAGAAGTGGCATGGAGGAAGTGGAGAAATCTTTCTGGGGTACTCTGTGACAGTAAAATGCCAGTGAAAACAAAGGGAAGGGTATATAAGACAGCTGTCAGACCGGCGATGCTGTATGGAGCTGAGTGCTGGACCAACAAGAAATGCCACCAACAAAACTCCACACTGCCGAAATGAAAATACTTAGATGGGCCGAGCGACGGCGTAATAATATTCACAGATTACTTCAAGCCTGTGACTGTGCATAACTCGAAATGAGAGGGTTTGGTTAGGGACACTCTGAAATTTCTAATTCCTTCTTTTCTTCTTCTTTATCAGCCATCTCTCCACTGCTGGATGTAGGCCTCCTCCAATGAACTCCATCTCTCTCGGTCCTATGCTTCCCCCAGCCAACCCCTTCCCGCAACCGGAATGATATTGTCCACCCATCTTTTTTGTGGTCGCCCTACCGGTCTTTTATTTTCCCACGGTCTCCATTTTAGTATTCTGGATGTCCACCTCTCGGTACCCTGTCTTGCAACATGCCCTGCCCACTGCCATTTCAACTTTGCAACACGGTCTGCTATGTCAACGACTTTTGTTTGGCGTCTTATTTCTTCATTGCTTATTTTATCCCGGAGGCTCACTCCTAACATTTGCCGTTCGATAACTCGTTGCGTACATTTCAGTTTGTATATTGTGTTGGCAGTTAGTGTCATTGTTTCCAATCCATATGTTAGCACTGGGAGGATACATGTTTCAAAGACCTTTCTTTTCAAATTTCATCGGAATGTCTTTGTTTTTCAGGATGTGACCGAGTTTATCGAAGGCTGCCCAACCTAGTCCAATTCGTTTGGGTATCTCTGCTAATTGATTTTGTAATTCCTTATTCAGCAGTAATGTCGGATAGAAGGGCACTATAACCACGGATAAACAATTTGAATGGTGCAAAAAATGACAATCAAAGTCAGTGAAAATAATAATCACAGACATGGTTTGTCGTGAGATTACTTCAAGCCTGTGACTGTATAAAACTGGGCATCAGAGAGTTGACTAGGGACACTCTGGAATTTCTTATTTAGCAGTAATGTCAGATAGAAGATACCAACTGTGTCATGGCAGTAGGCCTTTGAAACTTAAATAAAATAACTTCTGAACTAACTGCACTGTTTGAAATAGCCAGATCGAGTGGTCTATAATGTATGTCTGATGGTGTTTAAGGCTCTGAACGACCTGGCTCCACACTACATACATTCAAGAAATGCGTCAAAGAATGTTCCATCAGGAAGACAGCTTACATTGAGATCATCTGGATCACAGAGTAACAACTATTTAAAAGAATTATACAGAGTCAATAAGGCGATTTACTATGATCGCGGTTTCAGAATGAATGGACTTCTTAAGAGAAATAATTTGCCCCTTGACATACGTGGAGCTCAGAGCGTTGACATCTTCGGTATATTGAATTGATATATTGAACAGGCATTCTGCGATCATCGATTATATTGAGTACTTTCTAATAGGTTCAATTCTTCTCAATATACATTTAAAAGTTCACATCTACCCGATATCAAAATAACCTTTAAATCAAACAAAATATCTTATATAGTGAACAAAATTATAAATTAGAGAAATATTGTGTTACTGTAGAGAAATATTGTGTTATTGTATTGACAAACTACAAAATTTGAAAATCAATTTACTTGTGGGCATAGCCAAAAATAGACGCGAGACCCAATTTGGGATTCGTGTGGTTTTATGGATAAAAGATCAACTTAGCATTATTATGAGAAAGTTTTTAATTAAAATAAGGGAACTCTTTTGCGCCGGGATTATCCCGAAAGTGTAGGTGAATTCCGAGAATCAAATAATCGTTTCGGGTAAATTTCAGGAAATCGTAAAAAAACTTATTTTTAATAATCACGATTATGAAATTAATCCCAACGGTGATAAATAGGATTTGTGAAGTCTTTTATCATTTAGATTTGGCTTCGGAGTGACTACGCGAGGTTCGATGTAACGCGAAGCCGAACGACTGATAGAAGACTTCGTCCCACTCGGGGATGATCTCTCTTTGTCACGCCATACTCATTGGAAAAGTGCGAGTGAGATGGATAGAGACACGGCTAATTAAAAATATGTGTGATGAGTGCTGCAAAAGGACATTTTGTTGTTTTTGTTTTATTTTATTGACATATACAACCAACAGTTAACAATATATCAACAAAGTTATTAGTATGAATTTACATATTATATTATAAACCATATTAGGGTTATTTTAACTAGGATCAAACTTAGAAGATTTTTACACAGGATAAAAACAAAGAAATAAGAAGAAACAAGATCATTATTTAGCCATTTGTGTCCGCACACAAAATCAAAAAATGCCGAAACATCTCAACTAGATAAGTTTATTTTCTATAATAAATATACACTTTATATAAGTACATCTCAAACTTTTGTATTTGTTTATTTATTTACATACTTTTTGTACTTATAATATAAAAGATTTTCGTAAAAAAAATTATTAGTAAAAAACAGTTTTTTATCGTTTCATACAATTTGTATTGCAGAATTCACAAAAATCTAAGGGGACTCTCAATAGATTGATATTTTTCCTTCATTTACACATACATGCATACCATCGTATTCGAAATAAGAAAAAAGGACTGTACTCCACACATCCTGACCATCATATCCTGACATAAATATTTTGTTATAAAATATTCATTTATTTGGATTCAAGGTTTATAGTTCAACCGCCATCGAGAGTGGGATCTCATGTGTTACGTGCAACTATTTCTAAGTATTTCAGTTTCATTCATGTTAAATTTATAAAACATATTCATTTATTTTTTTCGATTAAATAGTAAGAGTAGAAAGGTCTTCACAGAGCGACTAATATTTTTGTTTATTTTCATATATTTACATTATAAAGCTAATCAATTCAATACAACTTAATAAGAATATTACAATGGAATTCATAACCTCACTAGGCGGAACCTGTTTTGAGGTAATACTTACATACAATTATTACGCAATACGTTTTTGCTACATGAATTCTTAATAAACTTTTAGGTATAAAATTGAAAAAGACTTTCTTTATTACACAAAATGTGTACTTAATAAAGGATGTATGAAGGCGTAAGAAAACATCTCTAAGTGGAAATATTATCTTTGAAGACACGTCAGTTCTCTCTCTGACTCTCTCTGAAGTCAATATTGTCAATATTTTTATGGAATAATATTATTAAATTTTAATAAATGATCATTATTATGGTGTAAGAAGGCGTGTGTAAGAGCGAATGAAAGGATCTGTGCGCAAATATTATGAAGGTATCTCAGAACAAAAGTCAATTATTTTTCTCGCAACTCGTTATTTATGCACTACGTCTGATTCTATAACTTTTTAAGAACGTTCCGGCTAAAATCGGTGTGTTTCAATAACGCTAAAATATGAGCTTTCTTATGAAGAAACCTTCTTATTCCAAGTAAGTCAAGAATTACTTCAATTGCCTATTCAAATTCCCAACTCGAAACGTAGGTACTTGTTCGAATATTCTTTTTTAATTGCATATACGCAAACATTGGATTTTTTTCCCTTTTGGGAGTCAAATGATATTTTTATTGACAAACATATTTTCAACATCTCAATAGAGACGAAGTTGGGATATTGTAGAAGAAACAGGAACTCGAGGCACCTACAGGGCTTACGACCTGTCATCGGCTGGTTTACGTGATCACTTTATGCGCTTGCGCAACGTTCACCCCAACTAGATAATAGCAACATTGCAGTAGAAAATCTCAATTTTTTTTAACAATTTTTATAAAAAATGAATTTAGTGACGACATTGCTTCATACAATTTGTATGGCAGTCGCCTACACACAATATCTTAGTGATACTAATCTCTAAACATACATACATACCATCACGCTGTTTTCATATTCTGGGTAGGATCAAAGGACTGACCTCCATACTATCCTATCTTGACATACATACCTAGGTACATGTGTTTTATAGAAAACCAAATATCTTAAAATATTAAATAATTTCTTCGATAAACGATTTACGATGGTACATTTTAAACTTAGACTTTGTGGTAACATTTTAAATTTACAATAAAAAATAAAAATAACTTTATTTAAACCACTTGTTTTATTCAAAAAATGAATGAATAACACCTGTACATGTTTCGGGAACCACGTTCCCTTCCTCTGGAGGATACAAAGTATACTAATGACATAATGAACAATATAGACTTAAACTAACAAGGTAGGTGGAGTATAGGCGGGGTAAAGGGTAAAGGGTGGGAGGTTTGCAATAAAATGATTAGTTTATTCAGGAGTGGGTTTTTTCGCTATTGATTGGGAATATATTTAATATTGGATTGTTGGGGAAAAGTATTTGGCTATTTACAATATTATTTTTCTGATTGACATTCTTTCTTATTTCTTATATTTCCAAAGTATCTAACTGTCTATTGCTTAAATTATTGTGGAGTATTTTTAAACCTAGATTAATGTCGAATGTGTGGTTATTTTCAAGTAGATGGTTTGCAAATTCGGAGTAATTATTACTATTCATACATCGCAAATGCTCCTTGATTCTAGTTTCTATATTTCTAATAAATAATTTGTATTTATGGATTTATAGTTTGGTACTTATTCTTCAACTATACATACTATCGCTATAGACAGTTGGATCTCATGTGTTACATGCAACTAGTACAATAATGATGTTTTGTCCATTATTAACATGTCAAATATCCCATGGCGCCTGATTGTCAGCAATTAGTATATCGGCAATGCACAACGGTTGCCTGACAGCTCTAGTGCCGGGCGCTGCGCTGGATGCAACTGACACTAATAACTTTAACACGATAATGTTATATGTATCAATATGCAGTCCCATACCATGTAAAATGTTATGTGACACTGTACCATAATGTTTATATTACACGAATCAAAACTAAGGTGACTCATACTTTAAGTATGACTTTGTCTTATTCTGTCTGGAGAAATAACTCGTCTGTACCGATGGAATTTCACAAAGCAAATATAATCTACTTATAATAAACCTGCTATTAATGTCTATTTAATGTATATATTTTGATTTATTTTATTTAAAAAGTAATAAACATAATTGTTTTATTAAAAAAAAACAGATTACATTAGAACAATATTGAAATATCTTGAATTTGTACAAAGAAAAAAAATCTATAAATAAGTAAATCGAATATTTTTTAATTGCACATACGCAAACATTGCATTTTTTCCCTTTCGGAAGTCAAATGATATTTTTATTGACAAACATTTTTTTTAACATCTCAATAGAGACGAAGTTGGGATATTGTATAAGAACTAGGACCTCGAGGCACCTACAGGGCTTACGACCTGTCATTGGCTGGTTTTGGCGTGATCACGTATCAGTTCTCAATAGATGGAGTTACAAAAAGGTTTTTCCGTTACTCCATAGGTGGCAATAGTATAGTTCCTTATTTTCTGGTAAATTGTTACACACTATTCAAATATATAGAACTTTCAAAAATTACATTGTTAAGGGAACTCAATAAGAACGTTGCGTTAAAAATATAAATAAGTAAATAATATCTGATTTCAGGTTTATAGTTTGTGTTCCACTATTTACCTTTGTCTGCCTAACTAGGAATAATTCCTGTCTTAAGGCAGCCAATTTAATTTTGTTTATTTTATAGTTTTCTTCCGAAACAGTATGTGTTCTGAATGAGGAAAATATAAATAAATAATAGATATATATGTTGCACCCTTAAAAAAAAGAAAATTATTTAACACAAGAAACAGATTGACTATAAATATTTAGTAATTTAAATCAGATAGTACATATTTGAAAAACATAGAAAAAAATATGTAGGAAACAAACTCATCACGTGGAAAACAATAAACAATAACAATACAATACATAAAGAAAAAAAATCATGAGATTCAGATAAGATTCAAAGTTAAAAAAGCATTTTTTAACAGATTTTTAATTATCTCAATAGAGACGAAGTTGGAATATTTATTGTAGGAGAACCGGGAAATCAAGGCACCTACAGGGCTTACGACCTGTCATCGGCTGGTTTACGTGATCACTTTATGCGCTTGCGCAACGTTCACCAATTATGCCTTTTTAATGAGATCCCTATCAATTCAATTTTGAAACTTCTATATATTGTAATACTGAAATTCTTTTCGCTTGAAAATAAGGAATTTTTACTACAGCCATCTATGGGTGAAATTATGAACAACAATATTTTTATTTTTTTATTTATTTTGTTGTAACACCATCTATTGAGAGAATTGTTTTTTTTTTTGTAAATAATGAAAGCTACAATTCTTATATGTGAGTTGACAATGCATTTTTCGCATAGAAGTCACCCCTGAATTGCGCCAGACTTATAAGGTCATTTTTGTCTTATTTACCTACTTGTACCAATGTGTAAGTAATCGAATATATTTTTATTATTGCATATGCGCAAACATTGGATTTTGTGCAAACATTGGAAAATCCAATGTTTGCGCATATGCAATAATAAAAATATATTCGATTAAAAAAGCATGTTGACATTTACCAGAGCGCAAGCACTCGTGTGTAAAGGTGACATTTAAAAATAAAGAAACTTATTAAATTTACTTAATAAAGTTAATATAATTATAAGCCTATTTTATTTTTAGTTGAAATAATTAAATTAAGTTGCCAGTCTCAAATCTGTTTCGAGTTTGTTGAACCACACCACCCCATTGTACGTGTAGTAGTGATGCGCAAAACTTGTATGTGTATTATGTATGAAATGATGACTGGAAATGATAGAACAGTTGTATCTCAAAATTTAAATGATAGGCTTTCAATTAAAGCTTCCTATCTAAATTATCTAAAGCTTCCTTGCAAATAATACCTACTTTATTTTGTTTTATATCCAAATAATCAACTTTTGAATTTTTACTTTACTACTCCATACATCTCAAAAACCATAAAAGCTAGAACCCTGAAAATAGGTATAAATTTTGAAAAATATAAAATCTCAAATTTGTTTTTTCAAAAAAAAAAACAATATTTCGAAAAAATAGTTTTTCAAACATATTTTATTAAGAAAAACATTTTTTATGATATATTTATGTGCCTAACTGCCTATATTTCCAAAGTTTTTAAAAATATCGAAAAACGCCGAAACACCCCAACTAGATAATTTAATTTTCTATAAAAAATATCCACATTGTGGTAGTACATCTCAAACTTTTATAACAATTTTTATATAAATGAATATAGTGACGACATCGCTGACGGCATCATACAATTTGTATTATCTAAGAAGACTTGATAGTTGATACTTAATCTCTAAACATACATACATACCTACCATCGTGCTGTTTTCGTATTCTGGGTAGGAAAAACAAACTGACCTCCATACTATCCTATCCTGACATACATACCTACATGTGTTGTATGTATAGAAACCAAAATATCTTAAAATATTAAATAATTTGGATTTATGGGTTAATAGTTTGGTACATGACATACGGTATGGAAACAAGAGCTGACACCGCCAGAACAAAAAAACCTCCTAAGAACCACTGAGATGAACACTTCGTGACAGAGTAAGGAACTCGAAGATAAGAAGAATCTGTGATGTGGAAGATGTTGTGAGATGGGGAAGAACACGAATACGATTCTGGAGAGATCATGTGGGGAGAGCGGGTTCGGATCGAATGGTTAAGATGGCAGCGGATGGGGAGATAACAAATGGCAGACCACCTGGCAGACCACCCAAACGATGGAAGCATAGCTGGACGTTCACTTCACAAGAGCAGGCTCTGAGAATAACAGGACACAATTCTAACTAAAGCAGAAGAAGAATTGTTTGGTACGTACCTATTCTTCAATTATACATACTATCGCCAATTACAGTTGGATCTCACGAGTTACATGAGTAGTCATATTATCTTAGTGTAATGGTTATATTATTCTTTGTTTTTATTTTTGCTTTCATTCTTTCTTTGATGTACATGTACAATTTTGTCATACTTTGTTATCTGGTTGGTTGGAAGAAATTGTCTAATGGCAACAAGCCCGCCATTGTGCAGTATATTGTTTTGTATTAATTTATTTATTTGATTAATATAGCTTCTCGGGCAACTAACAGGTACTATGTCAAATATTAATTTAACACGCACCCAATAACAAGTTGCCACATGCTGGAGACTTACGATATTAATCGTCTCACAGATCCAGACTGAAAACACGATTAAAAACTGTGTCTCCACCGGGAATCGAACCCGGGACCTTTGGATCAGCAGTCAGATACCCAAACTGAGCCCCGAGGGCCGACAAATGTACAAAAAGAAAAAAAAATACCAACAAATAAAAATAAAATAAAATGATATCAAAATTTTGTGTTTTTACAAATAATTCAAAACATAAATAAACCACAAAAATAAAAAAGATTTCATTGATGTATATTTTTATTTTAAAAATAGATTATAACAACGTTATCTTATTTGAAGAGAGAGTACCTACTCTAAATAATATCTCTCGAAGTCTTTTATATAAATTTTATCTCGCGAATTTAAAAAAAAACGCTCTTCGGGAACTAATCCCATAAATTAGCATTTGAAGTCGAAGATCTGTCACAACAAACGTAAAAATATATATTTTTTAATCAATCTATGTCAGAGTACATTAGCGAGTGTACAGTCGGCGTCTACTTGTAAACGTCTTACGTCATTTAGCGAGATATTTCTGAATGACGTCACGTGTGTATAATAATGTGTATGTGTATAGGGAGGTTAGTATTTTATCATATCGTGATTTGCTGGGGATGAATTAAGTCAATTTTGGACTCTTGTGTAATGCTAGACTCAAAACGCATACCACACGCGAAATCACATATTCTTAACTGAAAATAATCAAGTTATAGGACGAAGTATGACATAGAAAGAAAGAAGAAGTAGAGCTTACAGGAATTAGAGAGGTCGTGGTCGTCAAAGGATGGCTCAACCATGTGAATGACATCCTGAAGGAAGGAAATGTAAGAAGTATATGTAAGACAATTCATGATTGAATTTGGTTTACTTGTACCACTAATGTTTAACAGATACATATAGATATAATGAACATTATTGCATATGAAATATTAAAAAACGAGTGAGTTGTGGCCAACACTACACTCCTCACAAACAAGTCCATCCATAAGGTATTCAAATTTTGTATGGATTTTTTTTATTATTTAAATATTTTATTACGAAAACTTGATATTTCTTCAATGTCATTTTATGTAAGTGATGTACATTTTTACTACTTTTTTGAGTTTTATGAGCTTGGGGTCAATTTTTAATATTTCACAGTTAAAAAAAATGTGAAGCACTATTCAGATATTCTTCAAAATCTAATGGAGTCTAAGCGAGTATTAGATACTTGCAAAATTTGAAATGAATCTAACGAGTACCTACTTTAGTCTATAATCGATAAAGTAAAATAAACACGCCGTTCATAACACACAGCACATAGCACACACACATAGATAAAACTTGCAGAATATAATCTCAGCATGATACTAGTTGATAATCTGCAATAAAAAAATAGTCCTAAAAATTGCGAAATTATAACTCCCCACTTGGGTTAGTGAGGAGTAAAAAGTCGTATATGACAGAAATAGACTCTTCTAATGTTTTTATTTTAGACTGGACTTCATTCGTCAGGACTTGTTATTCTAACGCCATTTTTGTCATTTTTTTCGTTTTACAAAATTAAGCACAGAACACTCAATTTAGAAAATAAGATGTTCAAGACGGAGCAGTGAAAGAAGGACTGTCCTCTTAAATGAAGCACGTATTGTCACCGTACACGTGGCCCTTGGGTTGGTGAGGAGTAAAAATGTAAATTTGTATATGCATTATTAAAAAACTAAACTATTCAGGTCATAGTTTATGACCGGTCCATTGCAACGTTGTCCGTAGATACTTGTTTAATAACAAATCGTACAAACGATACTTTGCTGTTGGGTTTCAATGGAAACTTCGTTTTCAAATTCTCTGCCGCTGAGTGTATTGTGTGAGATGATATTATTATAGTTATTCAGGTATTCATCCAGACCGTATCTCAAAACTGCTGTTGTAAACTACCATTAGATATGACGGGTCCTTTGTGTAATGTGTGTATCGGTGTGGACGAGAGATTGAAACGAAGGATTATAAAACGTATACAAGTTAGTGTTTCGCTCAAACGATTCCACTTGTGATGTTTAACGTTTTCGCTTTGTGCACTAAATTGATTCTGCAAAATTTTCATTAGATTTCATATACTAAATTAGGTATAAAAATCAAATAGACTATATATTATACTGATCTCAGAAATATGGAGATCATCTATAACGAATACAAAGACATTTTTTTTTAAATGAAAATGAATATGTCGTTGTTAAACAAGTACATATACATCTTCCTACGTTCCCTAAAATAAGCAAATAAATGCTTGTGCTATAGGTGAACGAAATCGGTCGAAGCAGGATTCGAACTCGCGACCACTGGATTGCTAGCCCAGCGAGCTAACCGCTCTGCCATCGACTTGCTCGGATCATCATCTGCTTGCTGTCAATTTCAAACTTAAACTAAAAGCCATTCAATGGACCAAAGCACCAAAAAGAATTAGACTTCCTAAGGACTCTCTATATGAACTAGAGAATAAACTTCATACGGCCCTGAAATCAATTCATCCAAATCCTAATACAGATGCAGAAGTATCCTGGAATAATCTCAAGAAGATAACATTACAAAGTATTAAAGAAACCCAAGAGACCGCATCAAATATGTAATCCTAACAGAAGACGTAAGCTCTGGATCTCGGGTGAGTCTTGGAAACTGATTTCTGAAAGACAGCAGTTGAGAAAACAAGGACTAAATACTACTGTTAACTCTGACGAATATGCAAATCTTTCTTCGCTAATACATCGTCTCTGTCGTATATGTAAATAAGAATAATCATCTGACTGCCATATATAAGGAAGTCGAAAACCATGCACATAGGGCTGAAACTAAAAAATTACATAAAAAAATAAAATATTTCGCCAGAAGGTACAAATCATGGGCCATTGAAGATGAAAAACGTAACCTCATATGTGAATTGGACAAAGTAACATAAATATGGAAATCCTACCGCCAGAATCTATACAAAGATGCAGCAAGCCCGTGTGAAAAATGGGACAAAATAGACAGTGAGAGGGAACCAGACATTATGTTGAGTGAGGTAAGGGCTGCTTTAAATAAGCTTAAAAATAATAAAGCTCCCGGAGTACACGAGATCTCAGCAGAAGTACTGAAGATACTGGGGCCCAAGGGTGACATACAACTTCTTGACATTTGCAACAAAATATGGCTAAATGGCGTATGGCCCAAAGAATGGACTGAATCCACGTTTATACCAATGCATACAAAAGGTTCCACCAGAAAATGTGATAATTACAGAACGATCTCACTAATATTTCACGCAAGCAAAATCAATTTAATTATACTCAAGGAACGCTTACAACACTATTACATCCGACAAATTCCCGTTGAACAGGCTGGGTTTGTATAGGGTAAAGGCACGAGAGAGCAAATTCTGAATATCAGACAAATTATAATTTAATTGAAAAATGAAAAATGTCGCGGACACTCCCGCCATTATTTACTTCATCGATTACAAGAAGGCCTTTGATTGTGTAAAGTGGGATCGCTTATGGGAGACACTCACAGAAATGGGGATACCGCAACACCTTACCTCTATCATTCAAAACCTATATTTAGACAATACAGCCAGAGTCAGAATGGATAAAATTTTGTCCAGTACCTCCACCACACAAAGGGGAGTCCACCAGGGATGTGTTCTGTCCCCCATTCTGTTCAATGTGTATGCCGAGCAAATTATGAGACGGGCACTAGAAAACTGGGAGAAAAGCATCAAAGTTGGTGGTCAAATAATAAGCAACCTTCGATTTGCAGATGACACCACACTACTGACAGAAAATGAAGCAGACATGACAGAACTGATCGAACGGGTAGAGAGAGAAAGCCGAAAGTATGGGTTGACTATAAATATAAGCAAAACCAAACTCATGATTATTGACAGGGCAAATCTCCTACAGCTTTCAGGAAGACTGCAAGGTCTGGAAACTGTTATGAACTTTGTAAACCTAGGTTCTCAAATCAGTGCTGAGGGTGGGTGTGAGAAGGAAATAAAAAGACGAATAGCCATGGCTAAAAATGCTTTAACACGACTGCCACCAAAATTAAAATCATCAGAAATCTCATCCTCAGGTCTTCGTCAGTTTGTATCTCGCCGCAATTATATCTCGTTTGTATATGCAGGAAACATCCTCTTCCACCTTTATAACCCACCTGTGCATGTTCTCTATGCATCTGGTGACACTGACGCGTAATCTATTAAATATCTTCCATGTCACGTAGGGTAGTTAGTGTTCCGGTCCCAAAATTTCCGACAGGTCGACCTGACCTCCACCATATTGTGCTTGCCAAAGATCTTCCCTTGCCGACCCTACCTAAAGTAGGACAAGGTCAAGAAATAGAAGAATAAGGACCTTCACATCGTAGAAAGACGTATGATGTACCTGTTTAAAAATGACGTAGAAGCTTTATTTATTGCAATGCTACATATACTGTGATGATGAAAAAAAAGAAATAATTTATAAATAAAATAAATGAAAAAAATATGTTTAGGTATTACTTTTTTTTATATAAGCGAAAACATGTATTTAGGCACGAAACTGTTTATATCATTTTTGTTATTATTATTATGTATGCTGTATGTTTTCTGAATAAAATAAAATAATAAAAAAAAAAAGTTTCTGTTCGCGTATTAAGGAACTTAAAGTTTTGAAAATTTTAAAAATCAGCATCTTTGTTGATTTTTTTCATAAGTAATGCTTGTTTTGTGGCTTGAATAACCTAAATAAATTACTTTCTGCTTAATAATATATATTTTTACGTATTCTGAATAAAATAAAATAATAAAAAAAAAAGTTTCTGTTCGCGTATTAAGGAACTTAAAGTTTTGAAAATTTTAAAAATCAGCATCTTTGTTGATTTTTTTCAGAATTAATGCTTGTTTTGTGGCTTGAATAACCTAAATAAATTACTTTCTGCTTAATAATATATATTTTTACGTTCTTGCTATGTCTTAGAAAAAAAAATATAGATACAGGTGAAAATTGCGAAATTTCCGCGCTGAATTCACAACGGTTTCCGTACTGAAACAAAAATTACAAAAGTAAAACATTGTTTTGAACTATGTAAATAAATTTATTGAAATTTTGTATTTAATCTTAAAAGATAAATATAATTTGCATGAACGGTTCGACGTCATCTAAATAAATATGAACTTCGGCTCGTCTTTCAAACAATGTTTAGTCTCTGCATCTTTTGTGAACAGCATTAATATGCCAAGTTAATCCATTAACTCCAAATTCGTACCAGACGACCTGAGATCGGTCCTAGACCCCGTCTGGGACCTCCAGACAATGAGAAGGAAATGAAATTAGAAACGAAGAAGTCAGAAGATACGTCGGCAAATAAATTTCTTCAAAAGATGTTTATTTTATGGCTGTTTTTTTTTTGTTCTTTGAGATGCTGATTTAAATAAGAAGAACTCTTATTTGCAGACGTTCCATTATACCGTGTCTTGGAATGATCAAACATAAAGAAGCGAACGCCAAAAATTTCGATCCTGGTTGAAGAAATAGCCACATCTATTCGCACATTATTTAGTCAATATATGTATGTTGAATTTATCTCTTAAATTTTTAATTTCAATATTAATTTGTGCATTTTAGTTTAAGCCAGAATAATTTAAAAATTTGTTTTTTTACTGCTTGCTTGTTCCTTTTACTATAAATACATACAAACCATCACGCTTTGTCCCTCACGCTGGTAGGCAGAGAGAACTAAACGCCACATTTTTCTATATTGATACACATTCATCGCCTCATCAACATTCATACATCGTCTTATACATGTTCGTTGTTCGTCTGTTGTGCACGCTTCATACACTTCCATCTTTCAGAATATCGTTTACATGGTCGTGCCATCCTTTTCTTGGGCGCCCCCGACCTCTTATTCCATTCCTGTCAGCTTTGTATATTTTCTACGTCAGACGTTCTTCATTCATTCTCCCCAAGTGGCCAAACCATCTCAATGTGTCAACTTTCATTCTGTTAATTACATCTTTCTTAATCTCATATACTTTCCTTGTATCTTCATTTCGAACTCTGTCATACATAGCTACATCCTTTTACTATTAATTGCTATGAGAATTACAAATTTTGGCTGGGGTAATATTTGATGTTCCTTTTCTCATCGTGTTTCGAATGTACCCGCCCTATGATAATGAAAGAAAAAGAAATAGTGAATAAATAAAATAAATAAAAAATATGTTTAGGCATTTCTACTTTTTTTATGTAGGTAAGTGAAAATATATTACATTGGCATGAAACTGTATCAATTTTGTTTTTATTATTATAATGTATGCTGTATGGTTTCCAAATAAAATAAAATAATCTATATTATAAATTTGAATGTTTGTATCTATGTATCTATGTATGTATCTATGTATGTATCTATGTATGTGTTGAATGCGCTCCTAAACCGCTCATCCGATTGCGATGAAACTTTGGTGAACTGTCGAGAGTATACCAGGGATGGTTTCTGGATCAAAAAATTTTAACTTCTTCTTCTTCTTCATCGAGTTTTAGGTCATTTTACCTATGAAGGTGGACTATCTTGGGAACCGTTCATCCGATTGCAATTAAACTTTGGTGAATTGTCGATCGTATGCCCGGGATGATTTCTGAATTTAAAATATTTTCTTCTTCTTCTTCTTCTTCATCGGGTATCAGGTCATTTTACCTATGAAGGTGGACTATCCTGAGAACCGTTCATCCGATTGCAATGAAACTTTGATGAATTGTCGAGTGTAAGACCGGGATGGTTGCTGGATTAAAAAAAAACTTCTTCTTCTTCTTCTTCATCGGGTATCAGGTCATTATACCGATGAATGTGGACTATCCTTGGAACCGTTCAATCAATTTCAATGAAACTTTGATGAATTGTCGAGCGTATGACCGGGACCTACTGAAGGGACGGGAGGTAATGAAGGGACGGGAGGTAATGAAGGGACGGGAGGTAATGAAGGGACGGGAGGTAATGAAGGGACGGGAGGTAATGAAGGGACGGGAGGTAATGAAGGGACGGGAGGTAATGAAGGGACGGGAGTAACTGAAGGGACGGGAGTAACTGAAGGGACGGGAGTAACTGAAGGGACGGGAGTAACTGAAGGGACGGGAGTAACTGAAGGGACGGGAGTAACTGAAGGGACGGGAGTAACTGAAGGGACGGGAGTGACTGAAGGGACGGGAGTGACTGAAGGGACGGGAGTAACTGAAGGGACGGGAGTAACTGAAGGGACGGGAGTAACTGAAGGGACGGGAGTAACTGAAGGGACGGGAGTAACTGAAGGGACGGGAGTCACTGAAGGGACGGGATTAACTGAAGGGACGGGAGTAACTGAAGGGACGGGAGTAACTGAAGGGACGGTAGTAACTGAAGGGACGGTAGTAACTGAAGGGACGGTAGTAACTGAAGGGACGGTAGTAACTGAAGGGACGGTAGTAACTGAAGGGACGGTAGTAACTGAAGGGACGGTAGTAACTGAAGGGACGGTAGTAACTGAAGGGACGGTAGTAACTGAAGGGACGGGAGTAACTGAAGGGACGGGAGTAACTGAAGGGACGGGAGTAACTGAAGGGACGGGAGTAACTGAAGGGACGGGAGGTACTGAAGGGACGGAAGGTACTGAAGGGACGGGAGTAACTGAAGGGACGGGAGTAACTGAAGGGACGGGAGTAACTGAAGGGACGGGAGTATCTGAAGGGACGGGAGTAACTGAAGGGACGGGAGTAACTGAAGGGACGGGAGTAACTGAAGGGACGGGGGTAACTGAAGGGACGGGAGTAACTGAAGGGACGGGAGTAACTGAAAGGACGGGAGTAACTGAAGGAACGGGAGTAACTGAAGGGACGGGAGTAACTGAAGGAACGGGAGTAACTGAGGGAGGTACTGAAGGGACGGGAGGTACTGAAGGGACGGAAGGTACTGAAGGGACGGGAAGTACTGAAGGGATGGGAGGTATTGAAGAGTCTGAAGCGACGGGTGGTTATGGAGGGCAATTTTTAATTATACAGGCAATACGAAGTTTGCCGGGTGTTCACTAGTATAAAAATAAAATCGAGTTTTTCAACATTGGCCATAAAACAAACTCGTACTAACCAATACAAACAACCAGAAGCGTGTATTGAAAGGGGCAACTACCATTGATTGGGTGCAATCAAGTTGGCATATATAAGATGGAAATAAACGCCTCGCGATGGTTTGGCCATGTAGAATAAATGAGTGGTACTCTTTGACAAAACAATAATACAACATTTATAAGGGAATACATCATTTATTTATGAGACCCTGCATACAGCAGTAGAGAGATGTTTGACGGAAGAAGAAAAAGACTGTTTAAAACCAGGTAACAATAACACTTTCATTTCATTGACAATTCAAAATCATTTCCTTACAAATTACACTTACATTTGTCTCCTTATCATATCCTTGATTTATAAGGAAATAAGAATCGTAAGGATAAGAGAGAAAATATAAATAGAGATTCGCAAAGAAAAATATTACACTTTTTTGATATTTTCTTTTTGTTATTTATTAATTTCTCTTTGTTAATTATTATGATAAATTCAGAATTATTTTATTTTATTTGTGGGATATCAAAAGATGGAATAGAATTACAAAATAATAGAAAGGTTTGGACATATTGAAAGAATGAATGATGAACGACTGACCAAAAAAATATACATGGGTGTAAGAGATAGATTGAATAGTAGTGGCCGCCCCAGAAAGGGATGGCATGACTATATGAATGATATTTTGAAAGAAGGAAATATAAGAAGCTTGAATAATCGACGAGCATGTATGAGACGATGCATGGATGTAAAGGAAGCTAAGAATGTATGCAAAAATAGAGGAGTATGGCGCTCGGTTCTCTCTGCTTACCCCGTAAGGGATATGGCGTGATGGTATGTATGTATGTAGAAAGGCTTGTATAAGACGATCAAAATGGAGAAGTCTGGCGTTCGGTTTTGACTGCCTAGCTCATAAATAAAAACTGATAAAAACGGAGTGATGGTATGGTCAATTAAATCAAAAATCAAGTAAAGATATTTTTTGAGGCACTTGCTTAGAATAGTGCTTCCATTGTTTTCAATTATCATTGTTTTCGGCTGCCTAAATACAAGAGGCAAAATAACATCTCACAAAATTCAACAGTGAGGTTCACCACCCATTCTGAATATAATGCCTTTTCATGTGTGATGAGGCTTATATGTAAGTGTCATGAATCTTTTTATAAGGTAATTCACACTTGCATACTTGTCGCTAGTTACTCCACATCATGGGATTATGCCGTGAGAGTTTGTATGTATTTTTGCAATGTAAGAAAGAAAAAAAACGATTTAAAATACCCAAATGTAATACAGGACAATTTTATTACAAAACAACTACATTTATTTGGGAATAAAATTTTTCAATTGCCTCCCAAATGAATTAAAGCAGATAAAAGTATTTAAAAAATTTAAATTGCACTTAACATAATAGTTGTTTTCGATTTTGTTGTTTGATTTGTTTCAATTTCCAGTATTTTCTTCTTTTTTTTTATTTTTGAATATGTGATTTGGTATATTTGAATCGTCTTTATTACTCATTTTTCAATTATTTTCATGTTTTTCCTTTTTTTGTTTGAATATGTATTCTGATATATTTTCTCATTTGTATATTCCTCTTTTTCATTTATTTTCAAACTTTTTTAATGTTTATTTGATTTTTTTTTTGTTCATGTATGATTTGATTTTAATTACTTTTACTTTTATGTTGACTTTGCTTTGTATTGATATTTTTTTTATTTTTTTAATAAGTGATTCCCTCATCAAGATTGTAATCTTTTTGATGAGGTACTGCAGGGAAAAATATGTAAAAATGTTATTACTAGTAAATTTATATATTGATTTGTATTATAAAATTATTATGTTAAATAAAATAAATAAATATTATTGATTTGTAAATGTATGTATTATTAAAAGGTACCTCTGGGAATAGTATTGAATTATACCTATATGATGTACCTACTCGGTGTACCTACCTATAATGGTATACAGACGCAGTGATGGTAGGTAGGTAGTATAAGCCAATATTTGTACGCTGGTGTATGTAAGTTTGTATGTAGGTATGTAAGAAGAAGAAGAAGTAGTGAAATACACGATGTCCCATAATAAACTCTGATCCCAAAATAATCTAGTCCGCTTGTCAAAGAAAGAGGGATATACAGGGTTGACAAAAATATAATTTTTAATATTTTTAAATTTATGTACATAGTTACAACTAAATGCATCAAGGCGAGTTGACTGCCAAAAATCAATATCTAAAAACCATCCTGAAGCCTCAAGTAAGATTTGTGTAAGCGCATAATGTACATGATTAACAAACTCATTTCATAAAATTGCTGAATATTTTGCATACAAACTTAGTTTTTTTAATGTATAATGACATTTTTGATACAACCTATAGTCAACCATCAAACCGTCAGAGTTTATCTGAGGTTGACTGGTTCAGTATTTGGTAGTTTTAAAATACATAATACGATGCAGGTTCCAACCTATCTACGTCCAACCATAGAACCATCGGACCTCATTATGTACCTTTTTAAGTGGGTAAAATATTTTGGGCATGTAGTGTATATATGCAAGAGCTCATAATTCATAACATTTTGTATTTTTGGCAGGAGATATTCCCATGTTCTCATGCCTTATGCATTATTATAAGAAAGGGATGGCACGACTATGTGAACGATATTCTGAAAGACGGAAATATTAGTAGTGTGAGTAACAGACGAACATGTAAGAGACGATGCATGAATGTGGACGAGGCGAGGGATGCGTTCCAGGATGGAAAAATGTGGCGTCCGGTTCTCTCTGCGTACCCCACGAGGGACATGGCGTGATGGTATGTATGTACATATGTATGAAAGTATGTTTCCCATTTTTTGTTTAATGTAATTTTTGTATTCCCATTTTATTTTCTGTCAATACTATTTACATTTACTTTTTTACAATATTTTGTACAATTGATTATATTTGTGTATTTACCTTTATATTTTTTTACTCTTGTTTACTTATCTTTAATAACATGTTATATTTGTTTTGTGTATTAATAATAAATAAAAAATAATAACTGCCTGCATTTTGCTGGTTTGATGATTCCATTTTTGTATTTGTTTTATTACTTAAAAATACCTTTTTTTTTTTTTTTAACATGTCTACGTAGGGGACGCCAGCTATTAGGATTTGGGTCCATTTTACTCTTCCGAAGAAGCGCACTACGTAGCGTTGGGAGGGGTTTGCAATCTAGAAAAGAGTTTATTAATTCGGATTTTAAAAAGACCCGGGTTGTACGAAGGTGGAAACACAGAATTCGGAAGATCGTTCCACAGTCGGGCTGCTGTGTTAATAAAGGAGTTCGAGAAGCGACTTGTTCGTATATGTTGAAGGTCCACTGTGAATGGATGCTGCGATTGAGTAAAGCGAGTGACTCTGTTGCGAGTGGGTGGAGGAGGGACCAAAGATGCAAGTTCTTCTGAGCAATTCCCGTGGTAGTATCTATAGAATAAACTTAAAATACCGACTCTGCGTCTGTGTTCTAGTGATTGCAATCCATCAGTCAGTGATGGATCATCAATCAGACGAACCTACATTTGTATTTGTGTAATATTTTCATTTTTGACAACCCTGATAATCCTTGTTTATTTGAGAGTATATTCAGATGGTTAAGGTTCATAAATCGAATAGAGATGCCTGAAGGGAATGCACTCTGTATGATGATGTTTCAAACAGGAGTAGGTATAATACTCTACTAGACTTACATAAGTCCGATGTTTATTCTAGTATTTACAAAACACATTATCATTCCTAGAGTCCGTGTTTCTCCTAAGTCTCGTAGCAAACAAGAGAGACGTCAAACCGTTGTAAAGCGCCCTTGAGGTGACGTTATCACAAAAACGGCGTTATAAAAATTATACTAATTTATTATTATTATTTATTATGTCAAAAGCAAGACTCAAAGAATTCGAACCAAGATAAAAAAATGCACGTCATCATAATTATATCAATTTGATATGTTTTCATCCTTCACTCTGTGAACAAGAAAAAAGTAATCATATACAAATATTTAATACAATTTGTAACTATTATGGGATAGTGAAAAGTCATGATTTCACCATTTTCAAACATATTTTTTTCATCAATTTTCAATGCGTAACATGTGGAGAGTGCATACTTTGAGTTTCGTCGTGATGTTATTGTGTGTATGCCGTAATCTGTATGTCGTACACAAATATGAAAATTTGTGTCATTTGTATAGCCCAAACTAAATGGCCGATAAACTATATATTGATAATACCGTATGTGTGAAGTACATGAACTTGGATCAGGGGGGCTACTCATGACATATTCTTAAGGGGGGGACTGCTGCCAACGTACCTATTTTTCAATTTGATATACCATCATTATTTCTTATCGAATCGTTTTGAAAAAAATAATTTAGATAGTTTGGATATTAATAAACAAAAATATTCCTTAACTTTTTGATAATGTTCTGTATAAATTCTTGTAGGAAAATAATGGCATACCCCGATTTTCAACGTTTATCATATATTTTTAATAAACTATAAGGCGTAGAGTAATATATTTTTTTTTAAATTAAAGAAGACAAAAATATCTAGGAAAATATGATGTGACGTCGCATTATTGCTTCAGGTTTAGTAAATAAACCTAAAAAACATTTATTTTCCATTCAGCGCCATTGCGTAATAAAAGTTTTTTTGGTTTATTTACTTAACCTGATGCGTTAATGCAACGTCATATCATATTTTTCCAGGTATTTTGTTCTTCTTTAATTTATAAAAAAAAATTGCTCTATACCTTATATTTTTTTAGATATTTAAGATAAATGTCTAAAATCGGGTTTGCTTATTATTTTCCTACAAGAATATGTATATACAGAACATAATCAAAATGTTAAGGTATATTTCTCTTTATTAATATCCAAACTAACTAGGTTATTTTTTTCAAAATGATTCGTTTAGTAATAATGATGGTATATCAAATTGAAAAAAAAATAGGCACGTTGGCAGCAGACACCCTCTTAATACGTTCTTTGCTTGCCTTAATCTTAAAAATGAATAAATACTCGATTATAATCTAATCACAATCTTTATCTAAATTTAATCACGGAAATTTGTTGATATCAGCGTTTAGTATGAAATAGTAATTAATTGTTGTTTAAACTAAGATTTGTATTCTATTAATTTAGCCTCAAAGATTGCTAAAATCTGAAGCTGATCTTAATTTTACTGTTATCAACTTCATGACTAGCCAGGCTAATTAGTTTTCGATACGCAACGGTTGATTTTTTCTCCATGATTTCATCTTTAAAAACTATATAAATGCTCTCACGGTCTAGAAAATTGAGATTCTCTACTTTGGTTCGAATTTTTGATACAATATAAATACACTGTTCAAAAATGCATTCAAGGATTGTGAATTTTTAAAGAAAAAATCTATGGTCTACCATATCAATGTGAAATAAATTTCATATTTGTATGAAACATGTATATAACAAAAGTAAAATGGTTTCTGTATGGGAAAATCGAGTGATTAACTTCATCATAGAATTATAGGTAAGGTACAGAAGCCGTGTGCAATATAAATTTCGAATTCAAATGTATGACAAGTTTTATATACATGTGTGTGTGAGGCGGTAGATCGGTAATCGAATCGGTAGGTGTACCGTATACCTACTGCATATGTAGAAAAGAGATTTTACTTGTACCACTATGTGTTCTATGACTGTATTGACGGCCGGGCGAGTGAAACTCAGAACATTGTTCTTAGTTTTAGTTGTCATATTTTCATTGCACTGACTAGGTATCTGTATCATATCATATAATCTAAGAACTTCATATTGATGTTGTATGTGTCTCTATAGACAAGTGTATTGTTTTACTCTCCACTTCTATCTTCCTCAAGGGTCGCCCAATCGTCGCGTTGTGTTTAATTTCATTCTATTTATTCTATATTTCGTAATGGTGAAAGGTTGTGTTTAGAGAAATGATTCAAAGTTTTCCGTTCCGTTGACTTGAATCCGTTTTACATACAATATCATACATTTGACACAATCCCTTTTAACACTCTCCCTACAACATAAGCCCTTTTACAATTTGACTAAATCCACATTGTCGCTTTCTCAGATAGCGAGCGAGTATTTATTTTTGGACGTGCCGCAACTGTGATTGAATAACCAGCCGACATCCCCGCGATATGTCCGTCTCGCTCGCGCGAGTATATATGAAATGAGAGGGAAGATGGTTGAAGTGTGTCGCCTAATAAACCGCACACGACATGTTTTGCTACCGTAGTGTTGTGTCCATCGTACTACTGAGTATAGTTTTAGCATTGAGGCCACGCACGGATTTTCAATCGCGTCTTGTATTATTCGTTAACCTCGATTAATATATTTTTTTTAAAAACAATGAATATGTCCTTGTTAAAAATATATATATATTTATCCTAATAGATTCCTTAAATTAAGCATAAATGCTTGTGCTATAGGTGAACGAAATCGGTCGTGGCAGGATTCGAACTCACCGCCACTGGATTACAAACCCAGCTGGATTACAATACAAGTGTAGCGCA
The DNA here is from genome assembly GCA_963576475.1 of Molanna angustata. Classification (NCBI taxonomy): domain Eukaryota; kingdom Metazoa; phylum Arthropoda; class Insecta; order Trichoptera; family Molannidae; genus Molanna; species Molanna angustata. The sequence goes on from OY754986.1 coordinate 5,331,181, forward strand.
GCGCAGCACTGCGCCTTTGAACATCACTACGTGACACGCGCCGCCTCAATTTGTATTGGCGCAGAGCCCACTCTCCCACAGTAGCGTCTAGCCCCAGAGTTTCTTTTCTGCATTCTTAGGTTAGGTTTAAGTTTGTGTATAATAATAATAGCGACTCGCGTGAGCGAGTTGCTTTATAAATTGAATTATAAATTATTATAAATTAAATATATAATATTCTTTTAATTTTTCGCATTTAATATAAAATTTCACAGCTCATTTGACTTAATACTACGAGATCTCAACCAATCAGAGAGCCAACCGGAAACAGAATGCAAACGGGTAGATTCAGATTGTAGACTCTAGTCTCTCCCACTTTCATTCTGATTTTACCAGCCCAGCTCGCAAGACGTTTGCCGTGAACGCTTCCTCCACATCAATCCGCGATAATTAAATATTTTAATAGTTTTAAGAGAATGTACAAAGTAAGCCTCAATAAATTATATATTCAGAAAGTGATATTTCATTATAAATAATCAGTTGCTACCCAAAAGTATATCAATCATATTGGTAAGGAAGTATTTTATATATTACCTTTTATTCTATGAACACGCAAATATATCCTTCCGATATATTCTGATTTGATAATTAATTTATATGTTCCAAACCTAAATAATTCCTGCCAAACAAGGACATTTATTCAAAACGAAAAATGTTTTATTAAAACTAAATAACAAAAAAATGCAATTTAATGCACATGATAAAAATCTTATTTATATTGGCCTTAAATTTTGGTTGACTTAAGGAAACAAAATCTTCCACTAGATCTTGAAAAATGAGTCCTTTGAAACAAATATAGCACCTGAATGTCACGTGCTTAGTTTTCTAGCCACGCACTTTATAAAGGTCTCAACGGTCATCCATCATAATATTCATTTAAATGGAATAATCCGCCTGAGGAAGAGAACTTTGTTCTCGTAACATGTAGAGAAATTTTTATTCGTTTGAATAAAAATTATAATTGTAGTGGTATACACAAAGTTGTGTTTTATTTCATTTAATTAATTTCGTATTAACTGATCCGCATAAAACTAAACAATCACAAGCACACTACAGACTCATGCAAGTACAAAGTTAAATAAAAAATAAAACATAAGTTGCACCCGAAAATCCGCACCCTGTCGAATTTTCTTCTAACCCAAGATGTGTGTCTTGTATTTGTTTTGATGCTTCAGTTCGGAGCTCGCTCCTCTAATTATAATACGCGCCAAACTCTTCCAAATCTGGAATTCCGGTCCGGCGTCGGATGAATATTTTATCATCTGTTTGTGGGGCTTTCAATGGAAAACTGCTCCTTTTCAAGCATTTCAAAAATCCGAGTGAGTTTTGTGACAAAGTTTGTGAAGTGATTCGATAAGACGACGATTCCGTTTATGAGAAGTGATATTAATGTGACGGATTTAAGTGAAATTTCAACGGTTAATTTGTATGTTTTTTTTCTAATTTGTAGTAACAATTTACTTATTATTTTTTTTTTTTTGAAAATTACAAAATCAGTAGATATGTACAGTATGAATAATTTGTTCTGCTTTGCATGGAACAGATGTAATCTACGCAGTAATTGTATCTACTGGTTTTGATTTCCTTCAAAATATACTCTTTGAAATATTCGTTATTTCCATGAACATGAAAATACAAAAAATAAAATAGTAATAAAAATAATCGCAAATGGATAACGTATAAAAAATTTGGTTACAATTTTATGGATTAAACAAAATAAAAATACAAATTAATCTAGGACTATTCTAGGACTTTTTTCAATACATCTTAAAATGAAGTGTTAGGTAAAACATTCTGTAGATAATGTGGATATGTGAATATATAAATGTTCATTTATACGGTGTTTTATACATTTAGCAGAGCTACTCATGACATGATCTAAAAATGTTTTTATCTTGTATTAATCTTAAAAATGTATAAATCAATTTTTTCTTTCTTTTCTTCATTGGCGCTACAGCCCATATCGAGCCTTGGCCTCCGTCAGTCTTCGCCTCCAGCTTCTCCTATCTTCTGCAGCAACTTTCCAACTGCCCGGCACTTGCAGTAGTTGGGAAGCATCCCTTCCAACTTCGTCCTCCCATCGCAGCCGCGGTCTTCCAACCTTTCGTCTTCCACCTGGATGTCCACACAGAACTTTCTTTGGTATTCGCTGTGGTGGCATTCTCTGTACATGTCCGACCCATCTCAATCTGCTCAATCTGACATGCACAGAGAGCCTGGAAGTTTTGTAGATAGCATACATCTCATTATTGTATCTAATCCTCCAGGCGTCACCATCAGGCACAGGTCCTAGGATTCTACGAAGCACTCGTCTCTCAAACGTGTCCAGTATTTCAGCAGATTTGGCTGTAAGTGTCCATGCTTCACATCCATATGTTACAACTGTTCTAATAATGGTTTTATACAGCGTGATTTTCGTTTTTCTATGGACACTTCTTGATTTGAACACCGGTAGAAGAGAGAAGAATGCTCCGTTACCTGTTGTTATTCTGTTTTTTATTTCTGTTGTGTCCTCATTATCTTTGTTGGTTGTGGAACCCAGGTATTTAAAGTCTTCAACAGTTATCAATACTCAGTATAAATCAATACTCGGCCATAATCTAATCGCAATATTAAATTGTCATTAATTTTGCATAAATTTACACAAGTACCTACATAATCAATTATAGATCTAAAGGTTTTTATTTTATATTTATCAACTTCATGAATAGACCTGCAGATCAATTACTCGGTCCAAACCAATCTTAGAATTGTGTTCCAGAAGAAGACGCCCAGTTTATTGAAACATAACGAACGACGCGACGGTCTAAAATCTACCTTTTAATATTTATTCTGCTATCGAGTAGCTATTTTGTTCCCTGCATAATGAGATCCGATATGAGGCCTGATCAAGGTACCATATGTAGCTAAAATCTATTAAAAATAATACACCAACTATGACTAGATATCTATCAAAGTCCATTTATACTTAAGTATAATACAATAGCCATAACCTATTCAACCGATTTATTTTCCTTCCCAGTTACTTTTAATGTATTTTGAGATATTCAATGTAAAATGTTTACGAACACATTGGAATTTCTAGCAATCATTTCTTGACATGTTCTCCCCGTTCCATGTCATCTTCCCCAACGTCAGCTATTACTCCATTCAAAGCTCCCCTTTCACTCGCCAGATCAAAGAATTGCTCGACTGCCCAATACCGGTCCATTCGCGGATGTCCCTCAACCACGACATTTGTTTACGGTTGATGGCTCTTCTTCGACGATTACATCACATTGTACCTAGGACCTCGGATTACATGCCCTAAATAAGACACTTTCCGTCGCTTTACTATGGAGATCAGCTTTATTTGGAAGATGTTGGTATTCCTCGATTCAAGCTGTGGTCTATAATTCTACAATTATTTCTTGTACTACATTCATAGGCGTATCAAATACTGAAACAAATATTCGTTTAGGGGCGTCTTCATTCTTTTGATTTCTCCAAGGTTCCTAGTATAGTTTTGAATCTAATAGTTTGTTTGCCGACTACAATTTAGTTGATAATCAACCGTATAATTTAAGACAGAGACATTCTAGTGAATCGATAGAATCTCATCGAACTGATGTGTAATTTCTAAAAATACCATCTAATGCATATGCGAATTCGTCGGACATAGTTTAAATTCTTTTCGCATACCAGAGTCCGCTAATAATCTGAGTACATTTCGAAATAAAGACCGTGTGTCATTGGTGAGTTATTGAAAATAACAAAAAAAAAAACATATATTGAATTCAATGAAAGAAATACGCAATATTTATTTTGAGAAATTATCAGCTCAAAAAAACTGCAAAGACAGATATTTCTCGAAAAATTTTAGAGTTATTAATTATTTTTACGTTAATCATAATACAAAAATGGAATTATGAATAAAATTATGGTATAGAACGAAGTATAATAAAATCTATGTGTTGTTTGGTGTTGGTTGTCGAGGACAATCAGATGAATCAATTTCCGTTACTCGGAAAATGTATCGTTACCAGAAGACTACTAGACGAGGTAGACGAGTTTCATACTATTTACACTATCGGGGTTACCAGCGATCAATCATGATTCAAAGAATTTTGTAAATTACAAATAAAAATAAAATGGCTAGATAACGTGTCATCCTTTTCAAATCGAAATTTAAACTAGAGTTAAACAAGAATTGTTAGAACAAACAGAGAGAAAGGGAATAGAAAAGTCTGATTACTTGCATATATTAATAATAACAAATCACAATTAAACACATCTCACAACATAAACTTTTACATTAATTAAGAAAAATATATACGGTTAAAAATTGAGCAACTAAGAAATGTAAATCTTCACGGTAGATGTCGGTAACTACGATGAGATATCGAGCGCTACATGGTCTTTTATACATTCAGGGTGGTGTTCAAACTAGTAAGTGCCGGGTCAATGTCGACTCCAGTTCTAGAACGTTCCTCCACAATATTACTGTGGTCAATATAATGGTCCAGTAACTGACCTCGTCATAGTGTAAACTGACATAGTGCAACTTGTCTCTTGCTTTCCACAAAAGAAAGTATTAAGACCCGACTGAGAAGACATAATGGGTAAAATAAATAAAGTTGGAGGCACACATACCACAGAATAGAGATATTTTTAATATTTTTTTACCATCTCATCATCATCGGCTGGTTTATGTGATTATTATATTATGCATCTGCGCAACGTTCATCAAACATGCCTTCTAATTGAATTACCAATGCGATTTAGAAAGTTTTGAAAGACAGAACTTCCAAAATTGCATCGATAATGGAGCTCAATAAGAAGGCATGACTGGTGAACGTTGCGCTGGCGCATAGATCACGTAAACCAACCGATGACAGGTTGTAAGCCCTGTAGGTGCCTTAAGTTTCTGGTTCTCCAATAATATTCCAACTTAGTCTCTATTAAGATGTTAAAAACATATTGAAATTAGTTTGGGCTATACAAAGGGTATCAATTTTAAAGTAGGTACCTACATATTATGTCATATACCTTACGCCATTCACATATTTCAAGACGAAACTCAAAGTATACAGTAAATACCAGGGGTGGCCAACCGGTCGATCGCGACTATTAGTCCAGTCGATCGTGGCAAGGGAAAAAATATAAACATATGTAGATAATTACGTAGAACAGACTGCGCAACGTAATCACAAACTGCTGCACGCATCACGTTACGTTCGCGTTATCACGTTACTTTATGATTCTAGATTTCTGGGCATTGGTTTCCAACGAGAAATATTCATTTTTGAAGAAATGTGTTGAACAATTGCATTCGTGTTTTGGTTCAACATATTTATGTGAGTCAGCATTTTCCTACTTAAAACAAACAAAAAATAAACACCTTTCTCGTTTGACAGACGTTCATACACTGGATTCTTTAAGGTTGGCAATTTCCAACTACAAACCTGATTTTGCTAATCTAGCGGAAGATGATCAGACACAGTGCTCACACTTATATACATAGGTAGTTACTAAGAATAATTTTCAGTTTTATGTTTTCCCTCTTAATAAAATAAAAAATACTACTTAATTGTGTACTGAACTATGCTGTTTCATTTAAAATTTGAAGAAGTATGTAATTGGTAGATCGCACAGGGCTTCCTCAGTAAACAGTAGATCTTGGATCTAATCAAGTTGGCCACCCCTGGTATATACACTTTCTAGATGACACTCGTTGACAAAATGACGGAATAAAATTCTAAAACCATAACTCACCAACATATGTAATATTTCAAAAATAAATTTGAACTTGTTCATTCATTCTTTGAGTATTTTATTCAATACACCATGACTCATTATTTTCTGATTATGAATTACTGTACAAGTTATTTGGTACTCCATTCATGTGTTGACCACATGCTACAGGATTGTTTTAGTGATTCAGAAGTATTATGGTGTTGTTTTGATGTTGCCACGTGAAGTTTTATGTAATCATTCAGTAGGTATATTATATTAAATTCGCTTTTGGCTTCCAATTCCTAGGATATTTCAATATTGTTTTTGTTAAATTTATAAAAAGCGACTAAATAAAGATTTAAAATAGAGTTTTCATAATCTTCATATGAGTCATATAGTATCAAAGACAGCTCAGTTTTGTCAGCCGTATTTTTCACAATCGATCAAACTATTTTTTTAAAACTCTACAATATAAATAATTTCAAGTGTATAAACTATTAAACTGATATACAATATACTATTTTCTATGATTAAATATTAATGAGAATACTTTATTTTAAATAAATAGATGAAAATATTAATTTTGATATATAGTTTGATTTATTTCGAAATCAAACTGAGCTGCTTATGATACTATACGACTCATATATAAAACATTAAATTTGTTCAATTGCACTGATTTTTTGCCAAATAACACCTCTTTGGGTGAAAGCTATACCTACAAAAATTAAAAAAATATTATTAGCTAACTAAAAACGGCTAAACTATTTCTTTTTTGAGTTGGTACTTTGCTTCTATTTTTTTTTTCAATCGGTGTTTTGTGGTGTGAAATATTTATTTTTACACTGTTTAAGCGATTCCGTTTTTGAAAATATTTACTGTGACAGAATTTACATACAATATGTATGTATGTATTTTGTATATGGATAATTTAAACAAGTTTGGACCAGCCTGTTTACTACGAAACTATTGGTAAAAGCCAGGAGCGTGCCTAGAGCCTTCGGACTACGCAAACCCCTGAAAGATAATGGTAATTTGTCGAAAATTTTATATTTTTTAAGCATCGTTGTTTATTCCTGTGGCCATGAAAAATAATTTTAAAATCACATACCACAATATATTTATATTTATCAAGCATCGTATTCGATTTAATTTTTAATCTTGTATCATAGGCAAGCCAAGATTTTCGGCTTCTATGAGCAATTCCGCTACTGATAAAAGCCAGTTGTCTTGTGTTATCTTGCATGTAGATTCTCTTAAAATGAAATAAAAAAAATATTTTTTTTTGGAACGTAAGAACATCTCGAAAGTTTTGAAACATTTAATCATGGAGAACAAATAACATTATTTTTTATACATTGAAAATAAATCAGCATTCAAATGGAAAGTTAGATATTTATACCTATTGAAGTAACATCACTTTGTTCGTAGTAATCTAAAGTAATAAAGCAATCAAAATGTTAGTGTCTGTGTGTGTGTGTGTGTGTGTGTGTGTTTGTCTCACGCCTTCTGAAAAACCAAGAGCATCTAAAAATTTAAGTACGAACATGTACCAGTATACCTGATGCAGTGTCACGCTAAAAAGAATGCGATAAAAATGCTGAATTTTAAAAATATTTAAATAATTATTTTTTTCATACAAAATTTTCCAAGTCATATCTGTCAAAAAAGTGTACATTTTGCACGCAAATATCTGTTAGTTTAAAAGTTAGAAGTAGGTATTTACACAAAAAAAATATATTTTGAAGTATAACTTAGCGTTTAAGTGAAAAACATGGTGAATATTTTGTATAATTATAATGTTTAACTTATTTTTAAAGTAAGCCTTTTGTACATAGACGCCGCCATTTTAATATCTTTTCATACAATATTTCATTTTCCCACCGAATGAATATGTTCTTGAAAATAATAAACCTTTGGAATAAATGTAATTATGAAATAATAAAATGAAACACAAGACATTACGGCAAGTTTTAAGACATATATTGTAAAAATGTGTTATTTATTAGTAAAGATATAGGCATAATAAAATTGCATAATTAGTAAATAATATTTGATTTTTCTGACAATTTTCATTTTTATGGCATCGAACAAACCAATGTAGGTACCTACATATTCAAAAAATGTATCCGAACCATTCGATATTACTTACGTGTTCGAATCGTTTCCATGGCTACAGAAAGAATGTGATATTCAAATAAAATTTGTTAGGAATCGAATTTATTTAGAAGGTTGTTGTAGGTAGGTACCTACCTAATACTATTTACTTACAAATCAACAATAATATACCTATACTGATTTCCTATAGGAAAATTATTTTATTTATTTATTTATCAACCGTTTGTCCGATTATAATGAAACTTTGGTGAATTGTCGAGCGTATGCCCAGGATGGTTTTTGGATTTACACTTTTTTCTTATTCTTCTTCTTCTTCGTGTATTTGGTCGTTTTACCTATGAAGGGGGAGTATCCTGGGAAAAGAAGGTCCGACTGTCCCTCCATCTCTTCACAGGTCTTCCAGGACGGGTTCTGCATATAAACTTTTTTCTTCTTTTTCTTCAACGTGTACTTGGTCATCTTACCTATGAAGATGAACTATCCTGGGAGATGAAGGTCCAATTTTCCTTCCATCTCTTCGCAGGTTTCTCGATTTAAACTTTTTTCTTCTTCTTCTTCATCGTCTATTTGGTCATTTTACCTTTGAAGGTGGACTAACCTGGGAGAAGATTGTCCAATTTTCCTTCCATCTCTTCGCAGGTATCTGGATTTAAACTTATTTCTTCTTCTTCTTCTTCATCGTGTATTTTTGGTCATTTTACCTATGAAGTTGTAGAATCCTGGGAGAAGAAGGTCCAACTGTCCTTCCATCTCTTCGCAGGTATCTGGGTTTAAACTTTTTTCTTCTTCTTCGTGTATTTAGTCATTTTACCTATTAAGTAGAGCATCCTGGGAAAAGAAGGTTCTTTCATCTCTTCGCGGTTCTTCCAGGATGGTTTCTGGATTTAAACTTTTCTTAACCGACTGATGGGACGGGATGTAATGAAGGGAAGGGAGGCACTAAAGGGCCTGAAGGGACGGGAGGTATAAAACTGCCTGAAGGGACGGAAGGTACTGAAGGGCCTGATGGGAAGGGACGTAATGAGGGATTAAAGGGACGGGAGGTACTGAAGGGCCTGAAGCGGCGGGTCCTGGAGTCTAATTCTTTTTCTTCTTAATTTTATGTAGACCTTTAGGGCAGTTTTTATACAAACTATTTCCTATTGTCTAATTCATCTTCTTCTTCTTTTATGTATACATTTGGGTCATTTTTTTATAAAAATTATTTCCTTTAGTCTAATTGTTATTCTTCTTCATTTAAGTACGTAGACTTTTGGGAGAGTTTTAATACAAACTATTTCCAATAGTCTTATTCATTTTCTTTTATGTAGACCTTTTGGTCAGTATTTATACAAACTATTTCCAATAGTCTAAATATTCTTCTTCTTCTTTTTTGTAGACCTTTGGGTGAGCTTTTATACAATATATTTCCAATAGTCTAATTCTTCTATTAGGTATATGTATTTTTACTTATTTTATGTAGACCATTGGAATAGTTTTTTATACAAACTATTTCTTATAGTCTTATACTTATTTTTCTCTTTTTTATTTAGTCTTTTGGGTTAGTTTTAAGTCTAATAGTCTATTGTGCAGAAATATTATTAACGATATGCACACTTGATGAAAATACATATGAAATGAATGGGATATGGGATGTGACGATATAACCTGCACTAGAATCTTTTCAATACTTTTGTTTAATTAAATTTAAACCATTTATATCATCCTATTTTGAATAATTTTCAACACCTAATATTTAAAGAATGGGGGTTGTGGCCATTACTGAACTCTTCACAACATTTATATTCAAATTAAAAACTATTTACTATAGTTCAAGTCTTCTTCTTCTTCGTTAATGAAGACTTTCAGTCAAATTGAGCAGAAATATAATGCACACTTGATGAAAAAATATAAAAACGAATGGGATGTGACCAATACTAGATCTTTTCAGTACCTACGTTTGTTTAATCAAATTTTAACCACATCCCAACATCCAAAATTACTAAATTTTCAATAGGTACACATTACAATTTGTTTTCGATGATAATATTTAAAAATGGGGGTTGTGGCCAAACCCATCTCTTTACAACGTTGATAAACAGTCATATTTAAAACCATTACGCATAGTCCATGCGAGCAGAAATTGTATAAATATTATACTTCATTCACACTTTATAGCAATATATAAAAAAGAATGGGTTGTGGCCATCACTTGAACATTTTACAATACTTAAACTCAATCAAATTTCAAACCACTTTTTATAGTCTGATATTGCAAAATAATTGGGTGACAATATTATAAAAACGATTGCTTTTTCTTTCACAATTTTACATTCTTGGCCAACGGCGGGACATAAAAGCTAGTCTTGAATATAATTCAACTATATGGTCGCCGTTTTATAATGTGCACTCATTGAGGGTCGAAAGGGTTCAACATAAATTTTTAAGATTTGTAAATTATAAATTATCCATTCCTTTAGAAAAATTAAATTATGATTTTCTAATGAGTATTTTAAATTTATCGAAATTATCAAACAGAAGAACGATTTGTGATTTAATTTGTTTATTTAAAATAATCAACGGTATATTGGACACCCCTGATCTAGTTGAAATGATAAAATTCAGAGTACCTACAAGGTTTGCTTCACGTCAAAATGCACCTTTTCATATAGTGAGAAGGTGTGTGATAATGGAACAGATTTTGATATGCTTCAACACTTCCTTCCACCAACAGTCAGCGATAGAGGCAATGAGACTCATGAAAATTTTACTCTCAGGGTCATGTTTTTAATCGTGAACCTATATGAAGACAAAATGAATTCAAACAATTGAATTAAATTAAATAAAAATATCAACTGAATATGAGAGATAATGATGTACTGCATTAGGAAGACAGAGAGATAACGCACTTTGAGATATTTACATTTTTATTGTAGAAATAAATTATAATACATGACTCTAAAATATCAAACTTTGTTTGTATAGTACCAACTATTTCCTATAAGAGGAAAATGAAAATTGAATATAAAAGTGAAATTTTTAAATATTTGTTATAAAAATAATGTTAAAGATTGAAACTTATATATAACATGAATTTACATCAAAATCAAATCAAACAAAATCTCTTTCATATCATACTCAAAATCATGATTTCAATCTATATTAGGTTCAAACATAATGGATTCACATTCATATATTCAGACAATAAAATCATAAAGGTATAACTCATCATACAGCTATGGAGTAAACATTATAAAACAATATCGACTCGCAGCATGAATAAGGAGAATCCCCTCGATGACCAATATCTTCAAATGAATCCGGTTGTAGAAGATGTATTTAGATTTTAAAATTCTCGTGACTATTTGTATCTTGATCCCTCTATGTTACAATAAAATCCAAGTGAAGAAATTTGTTTGTGTTCAAGTAAAAATCCAAGTGAAGAAATTTGTTTGTGTCCAAGTAAAAATCCAAATGAAGAAATTGTCTCCGACAATTTCCTATATGTGACTCCTTTGTCGTCAGTTATAAAATTTTAGGTTAGGCAGAATTAAATGTCGTACATTTCATCGTCGTGTATATGCAAGCATGGTAATTGCAAAATAATATCCAAATAAAATATATTTCCAATGGAAAACTAAATGGAATAACATTCGAATAATCCATTTGTAGAATTAAATAAAAATTATTTTCGTCAGAATGGGTGCGCAATATCAGGGTAGGATTGAATTTGGGATGACTGACATTTATATCAGCATCTAGATTATAGAAAAGAAAACAGGATTATTGGTTTGAAAAATGATCTCTCGCCAAACTATCTTGACATACGAACACATAAAACAAACTTACCCCAAATTCAGAAATTCAAATCGACGTCGGCCGCCATTTTCCTACACTGGCCGTACCGCTTCGATAGGTGTATGCAAAAAGAAAGAATTTGACATAAGCTTTGCTAATCATAAAAAATATTGCCACCTGACAAAAATCAATTTAGTGTGTTCGCACAAAAAAAACTATAAATTCCCAATTATTAATTTTTCCCTATACATAATTTTCTATAACATGACATACCCGCAACCCCACATAAAAAAAATTTAATAGAAATTTTTTTTTAAAAAAAAAACTGAAAATTGCAAATTATGAAACCAACCCAGAGATCATAAATCAAACCGAAGGATATGAAAAGAAAAAAGGAAATCATTTGCATCATAAATCATCATCCTGAAACAGTTACACAATAGACATGGTAAAACAACGATATACTTATCTACCATTCAAAAAAATATAACCTGAAACATACAAAATCATGTTAACGGATTAAAAAATATTGACCTGTAAAACGAATACTGTTTGAAATATAAAATATTATTCCTTCAGAACATAACCTTCTAATATGTATCCCCAATTCCTAAATACAAATATCTCAAAAAATTTAACTTTAAAATATTTAAGTACAATTTGACATAACAGAGTTCCGCTTGTAAGAAAAGAAAACTCCTAACAAAAACAAAAAAAATGATCCCAATTAATGAAATAACATAACACCCAATTAAATGATAAAATAAAATTAAAACGACTCATTTAGAGTTACTTTATGATCTTTTATTACATCAATTTTTACAAGTATCACTTTATAACAAGTGAAACTTACACCCTAAATCCCAAAAATAATTGAAGGCTCACAAGAAGACTACAATTTTTAAATTTAAAACTTTTCCCCTAACAAATTTTTAATTATTAGTAGAAAATTTGACTAAAAATACTCTCATATATCGCTCATTTTCATTTTTTTAGCTAAAACGACCGAAAAGGCTTTAGCATAAAGAATAATCTCTCAAGTCACAAAGTACTTTCAAGCGAGATATATATATAAAAAAAAAAAAAAATGATCTCTTGGGAAATCAGATGTCCTCAAGCGAAATACAAAGATTTCTTGGCTCATCGGATACCCTCAAGCGAGATACAAAATGCAAAATCCAATTATAAGCCGGAAAAATGCAGGGCTATCATGTGGAATGGAAAGTCTTAATATAAATATTATATAATTCCTAAAAAAAAAATATAACATTTAACACAAAAACTGGTTAAACATTATTTAATACTATTCCTAACATCAATTATAAAAAATTAAAAACCCCAAATCTTCAAAATAAATTTTAAAACATTTAATAAATTATGACAAAATGTCAATTATCACATCTATGAGATTCCATAGAATGAAATTCAGTTCAAGACCAAACAACCACACCTTCATATCTTGTATATAAAAGAAAATAAATAAATAAATTATTAATTAGCAGTGACATCACATACAAGATCCCTTCTCAATTAAAACTATTTAAACAAATAAATTCTGGAACCTATATATTTTATGTTTTCACACAGATTACTACAAATTAATATTAAAATTATTCATTATTAAAAATTAATTTTAAACCCTTCTCATGTTTCCTGTGATTTGATGTCTATCACTCAATGATTAAAGAAATTTGTATTTCTTTTACCCACAAAACGATGTAACCCATCACAATAAAATCTCAAATTCAATATTAAAATTTAATCTATCAGAATCAAATTCATAAAACTGATTTATACAAAAAAAAATATACAATACCACAGAAATTTAAAACAAATTCACAATTTGTTTCTACTATTTGATCTCCATTACCAGATTTTTAAATTGTTTTGTATTCAGATTATATTATATTATGGTCGCACCACCATAACACCATACATCTAACGATAACAATATAATGTGCGGTTTACATTGTCACCTAAAAACAAAATAACATCTGACGATAGATATCCAACAATATTTACAAATAAAATTAATCATATATAAATTGTGAAGTAATGTAACTAACTGATGTCAGTAAAAAAAAATCATAATAAAATGTAAAATATTCATTTGTAAATCCCCAGTCTACATTATAAAAAAAAATAATATTTGTACCTAAAATAACCTTGTATGTTATGTCGATACCAATACTAACACATCACATCAAAATAAACATTCAAAAATAAAAAAAAATAAAATGTTTAAAACAAATCTATCTACAATAAATATTTCACCCCCATTCTGACAATCACCATTCATCATAATAAAAGATTCTAAAAATCTCTAAAAAAAAATTCTAAAAATCTCTAAATAAAAAAAACTATTTACTTTTAATTAAATTTTTAAATTTGAATAAAGTGAAACAATTATCACTAAATATTAGTTGGATGATATTGAAATGCAAAATATTATGCTTAAAATGGTTTGAATCTAAAATAAATAATCAACGTTAACTCTTGTTGAGGTTCACTATGCATTTCCCCAGTCTTTGTGATTATAAAACATTATTTTATTTGATAAAAAAAAATAAAAAAATATATGAACATATTAATAGTCGCTCATTAATACTTTACATTGATGACAGGAAACGACAAACTTGGACACTGTTAGATCCATATACAGCGGGATCCTAGAAAAGCATACAAAAAAAATTCGAAATTAGTTCAATGGACGTAAACAATCAATCACTGTCATCCCATTATCAACCCTGTTTAACAATATCCTTGATATGAAAATTCCCAACTTTTTTATTTGACATATCAGCAAGTGTATAAACTAAAGGTGAAATTTTTCCAATTATTTTATTCTTTACATAACGAGGAGCCAATTTACTAGTAAAATAATCAACACTTTTGGACAAAGGAAAATTTTTTCTATAAACATAATCACCAACGTTATATTCTTTTTCAATCCGACCCTTATTATATTCACCAGCCACTCTTTTAGACGCTTCAAACAAGTTATCTTGAACTTTTATGAAAATATCATTTAAATAAGAAAGTTTGTCAATATAATCATTTGGGAGCTCAACTGTCACTTCATCAAATGAGGAAGGCCCAGTATCATATCTATTATGATGATTACCTTTTATTATGAATTCCCTTCCAAAAAAGATAAAGTATGGAGTATAACCAGTAGACATATTAATTGATGAATTCATCGCAGAGCAAATAGGGATAATGTGACTACACCAATCTCGTTGTCTATCGTGAACCATTGCTGCAAGCGCCGTGATGGCTGTTCTATGGTACCTTTCGACGATGTTGGCTTGGGGCGTATAAAGAGACGTATAATATAAATATGGGATGTCATATTTTTTAATTAAATCCTTGAATTTATTGGCAGTGAATTGAACTCCATTATCGGCTAAAATAATGGCTGGAACCCCATATGGTAAGAAAATATAGTTCTCCAAATTCTTCACAACATTTTCGGCATTTGCTTTTTTCATAGGAAAAAGCCACAAATATTTGGAAAATGCGTCCAAAACTGACAGAATATATACATTACCAAGTTTTGAACGAGGAAAAGGGCCCACTATGTCGGTCGAAATCATAACCATCGGTTTGTGTATTTTACTGCTACTTGACATTAATCCTAATGGTTTTTGTTGGTAAAATTTAAACATTTTACAAGATTCACAACCATTGATATATTCCCTCACTTCTAAAAACATACGAGGCCAATAATACAATAATTGAATTTTTTTGAACGTCTTAAAAATACCTAAGTGAGCAGATTCGACCGAGTCATGATGAGATTTAATTATACCTAATCGATCCTTTTTTGGCACTACTAATTTCCATTCAAACTCTTTTAACAATGGTGAATCAATCTTAGTATAGCGAAAAAGTTTTTCGTCCTTTATCATATAATTCAGAAATTCCTGTGATTTATTTTTACAACCATTATACACTCTCATATACCAATGATCTTCTATGACGTCAATGGTATTTAAAGTCGCCACCTCGACGCGGGATAATGCATCGGGGACAACGTTCAGAGCGCCACGTCTATGAATTACTTCAAAAGAGAACTGTGAAAGTTCCGTAGCCCATCTGGCAAGACGACCAGTCGGATTCTTCAATGTAATAAGCCATTTCAAGCTAGAATGATCAGTGATTAATTTGAATTGTGAACCGTCCAAGTACGGACGAAAATGACGAATAGCTTCTAAAGCAGCCAATAATTCACGTTCAGTTATTGCGAAATTAATTTCATTTTTATGTAATGATCTTGAGTAATAAGCAATGACGTGCTCATTCCCGTCTATTATTTGAGACAAAACAGCGCCGATTCCTACTGAGCTGGCGTCAGTATGCAATTCAAAAGGAAAAGAGAAATCAGGGTTTCTTAATAAAGGGGCCGTGGTCAATGCCACTTTTAATGAATTAAAAGCTTTATTCGCTTCATCACTCCATTTAAAATTACTAATCCCTTTTCTCACACTTGTTAAACGAGTAAGAGGCACTGACAAATCAGAAAAATTTTTAATAAAGCGACGATAGTATGAACAAACCCCAATGAACTTTCGGATATCTTTCGCACATTTCGGAGTGGGAAAATTTATTACAGATTCAATCTTTTGAGGGTTTGTTCGAAGCCCATGTGAATCAACAATATAACCCAAATATTTCAACTCTTTCCTACAAAATTCGCATTTTTTTAAATTTATTGTGAAATTTGCCTCTTTTAATTTATTTAAAACTTGTTTTAATATTTTTATATGGGACTCAAAATCGGGGGACAAGACAATTAGATCGTCTACATAAATAAATACAGACTTATCAAATTCAGGACCAAAAATTTGTTCCATCGCTCTCTGCATTTCGGCTCCTGAATTTTTTAAACCAAAGGGTAAAACCGTAAATTCAAATAATCCACGACCAGGTACAACAAATGCCGTCTTTTCGCGCGAGGAATCATCTAACCTGATCTGCCAATAAGCTTTGCTAAGGTCGAGGCTTGTAATATAGGTAGCCCCATTTAAGTTCTGTAAAATGGACTGAATATGAGGAAGAGGATAAGAATCTCTTACAGTGACTGAATTAAGCTTCCTACTATCCAAACAAAATCGAGAGGAGCCGTCTGGTTTTGGAACCATTATAACGGGGTTACTCCAAGGTGATTTCGAAGGCTGAACTACACCGAGCGACAACATATCATTCAATTCATTCTCCAATTGGGCCAACCGCGCCGGTGATAGAGGATAATATCGTTGTTTTATAGGATCACCTGTAGTGATAATCTTATGTTGGACAATATTGGTTCTCCCCAGTCCTTTTTTTTCGAAAGAAATTTCTTCGAATTGAATAATTATTTTATTCAATTCTTCTTTTTCTTTGAAGGATAAATCAGAGGGCACAGATAACGCACCAATACAGTTCAACATTTCAGAATCTTTTAGTACCCGAACATTTTTCAATAACTCAGGACATAAATCGAATTTATACAAACAGTCCACCCCCAAAATTATATCTGGATTTAAATTATTAACTATTAAAAAATCAACATTTTTCGTTATATTGTCAACGCTTATAGGAAGAACGACCATTTGTGTTACTGACTGATTACCTTGGTTAGCTAATGAGATAAATGTATTAACATTTTTTATATTTAAAATATGACGAGGTAAAGAATTAAAAAAATTTACACTCATACAACTCACCATAGCACCAGAATCTAATAGACCATTTGAAATTATGTTCTGTATTTTAAAAATCAAGTAAGGTCTAATATCTTTATTTTTACAACAAATAATTGGAGCGACCTTTAAACTGGTCATAAATAATTTAACAAACTGTAAATACTCCTTCCAAGCAATCGGATCCTCATAACTTATGCGCTGGGATGGACCCCCAGCGATACTTCGTTTTTTGATGACGAAGCAACATTAATTGGAACGCTCGACGTTACAAAATTATTATTAGACACCAGTTTATTCTTACTATTTTTCCTGCAACAATCTCGAGTTAAAATATTCGCTTTTTTACAAATAAAACAAATAAAACCCTTAACCTTTTGACATTTAGAAAAATGATGACCCGCACTATTACATTTTTGACAAATAATATAATTTTTTTCTGTGATTGTCGATACAATGGGATGTGAATTGTTATTATTTTTCATGACGTTATTAACAAAAAATTTAAATTTGTTTTCCTTAGTATACCTAAAACTATTCCCTTCATAAATCCTGGCAATTTTTATCAGTTCCTTTATTGTTTTTCCTTGATTAGACATTATTAAAGGTTCAAATTCAGGTCTGATATTTCTCGAGACAAGGTGAAAAAGACGCTGTTCGGGCCAGGGATAATCTAACATTCCGGCCAAATATTCGATATATGTGAGGAATTCGGAAACTTTTTCATTAGGAAGCTGAACCCTTAAAATGAGGTTCTGCTGTTTGTCGAAATCTGAACAGTGATCCTCGAATCTATCTATAAAACCTCTTTTCAATTCTTCCCAATTGTTATAATACGTATGGTTAGAGCGGTACCATACACTAGCGATGCCTGACAAAAGGTCAGCGAAAGCTCTAAATAGTTGTTTTTCTGGAATTAAACGTGCTTGTCTATAAATATTAAGCTCATCCAAAAACTCACGGACATCAGAAGTACCATCATAACGCAACTTTAAGTCATTTAAACCCGACACCTTTACATCGCGTATAAAATGAGGGGGTTCGTGATCTATATTTGACTTTGGCAAATCACTTTGCATATTTTCTGATACTACTTTATTTTTACGATTCGGAATTTCAGATAAATTCAAATAATTGGTAAAATCTGAGACTTGACATGGATAATCGTTCACCGCACTACTTTTGTTAACAATGTCATCATCTTCATCTATTGCTGATTGTTTCAACAACTTTTTGACATTACTAATTGTACTATTATATAATCTTGCTTGTAATCTTAGATCCTTTAATTTGTTGGCTGATGGTAAACCACGCATTTTTAAATGATTTATTAATTCCACTTTCGAGTTAAAAATTGAATCCGGAATAGGTTCCATAATTAATCGTTTTAAAATTAAACAATCGAACTAGATTAAACTGATAGTTAATGCATAAAACACTTCAAAAATAAAAAAAAATGTTGAACATTTGACACTTTGATTCGTATATAAAAAGAAACTGATTTCAGAATAAGAATTTATGATTTACATAAATGGAATACTCGAAAAGAATAAAAAAATAAAAAAAAAATCAACGATTACCCAACTATTGTTCAATATTCTTTAGATATTATGATATCTCAAAGATGAAACCAAAACTTTATTTTGAATTTGACAAGATGATTTCTGCGTCAAACAAGTATATGAAAATTACGATTAACTTTATAGTATGTTGTATTAAACGTTCAAAAACCATAAATAACATAAGACTGACCTTAAAACGATTCTGAATAACAGTAATTTGATAATATTCATCCTATTAAACCATATTTAACGTTTATTATTAACGCATTATATTTACAATGTCAGAATGACAACTCGTATTTATGTCGGTAAGAAGATTTCTATAATATATAACAATTAATCGCTCGTGATATTCGAAATACAGAAAATATTGAATAGATAACTGAATCACATAAAAGTATGACCGTTTATTCACAGGTGGCGTTAATTCGTTTCTATAAAATTCATTGAACAAATAATTATTGATTCCCTTTAAAATAACAAATAATGACCTCTTTTTAAAAATAAAACACTATATTTAATGATAAACAAAATCACACCTCAATATGGGATATTAATCTTCCTAAAAATAACTGGAAAAATGCATAATAAACTCAAAAAATATATAAAAAAAAACTGTAGTAGTGAAAAATTCAATATAATAAATAATACCTTTTTACCTCCACTTATTTGTATTAAATGTGAGATTTTCCCTTTAAAATCATCTGAATATTATGGTATTAATGTAAAAGCTTCCAGAAGCGAATCTCGAATAAAACAAAATCCAAAATCTGAAAATTGTAAAAAGAATTAATCACACCTGTTAAACAACGATGAAAAATTTTCACACTTCCCCCTTTAACAAATAAATCCCCCTAGAATACTAATTGAAAATTATTTAACAATTCCTTTCCACACTATAATGAAGTTAAAAAAAATAAATCTTGATAAAACACCAAAACTAATTTGTTTATATTTAAGAAGAAAAGAAAAAAATTAAAATGAATATGTTGAAATATTCTCTAAAAAAAATCACTAAGTTATTCTTCCAATTAATAATCAACTTTTCAAACAAGAACTCTCCTTTCAAAAAAAAATAATCAAAATTGAATTTGTAAATATGACTGTTCACTTCCAAAGTTAGAAAAGATCTGTCTCCCCACAGAATGCAATTACAATAATACAATAATTATAATTTCCCTCAAAAAAAAAAATACACTCAACAATAATTCTTGTCACTAGGTAATTAATAATTTTTTACTGAAACAATACATTCTGTACAACATTCTGCATATATAAAAAAATTCAAATTATGTAGGTAATGAAATTTCTTTTGACATTGAAAATTTGTCAAATATAAAAAAAAATCTTCAAATAAATGCTTCTGTATGCTGGAATAAAAAGAGACATAATAAAATTCAGATTCTTTCAACGATCAGTTATAAAATGATAGAAAAAACACAAAACAATCACTTAACTTTTGACGATGTGAGATATGCTCAAAGCCAAATTGTATTGATGTTGTACATAACTGAGCATCAGATCTTTCCTGGTCATCCTCCAAGCCATGTTGATCATCTTAGTGTCCTTGTCAGTTTTAAGGAAGGTTAAAAGGTGGGATTTATATGGAATATAGGAGTTCCTACCTAACGTAAACTTTCTATAGATTCTACCTATTAATCTCTCCCCTCCAAACACAGTACAACAAAATAAAGGTATAAAATTTAAAATCTGGGCGCCAGTCCTCACATAAATTCACGATCCATGAACGCCTAATAGTCCACGCCAAAGAATTTTTAAAAATTAAGCTCCTCGATGTGACTTTAATGAGAAGGGGTTCCACGTTGGGCCGCCAATGAGAAGGTGTGTGATAATGGAACAGATTTTGATATGCTTCAACACTTCCTTCCACCAACAGTCAGCGATAGAGGCAATGAGACTCATGAAAATTTTACTCTCAGGGTCATGTTTTTAATCGTGAACCTATATGAAGACAAAATGAATTCAAACAATTGAATTAAATTAAATAAAAATATCAACTGAATATGAGAGATAATGATGTACTGCATTAGGAAGACAGAGAGATAACGCACTTTGAGATATTTACATTTTTATTGTAGAAATAAATTATAATACATGACTCTAAAATATCAAACTTTGTTTGTATAGTACCAACTATTTCCTATAAGAGGAAAATGAAAATTGAATATAAAAGTGAAATTTTTAAATATTTGTTATAAAAATAATGTTAAAGATTGAAACTTATATATAACATGAATTTACATCAAAATCAAATCAAACAAAATCTCTTTCATATCATACTCAAAATCATGATTTCAATCTATATTAGGTTCAAACATAATGGATTCACATTCATATATTCAGACAATAAAATCATAAAGGTATAACTCATCATACAGCTATGGAGTAAACATTATAAAACAATATCGACTCGCAGCATGAATAAGGAGAATCCCCTCGATGACCAATATCTTCAAATGAATCCGGTTGTAGAAGATGTATTTAGATTTTAAAATTCTCGTGACTATTTGTATCTTGATCCCTCTATGTTACAATAAAATCCAAGTGAAGAAATTTGTTTGTGTTCAAGTAAAAATCCAAGTGAAGAAATTTGTTTGTGTCCAAGTAAAAATCCAAATGAAGAAATTGTCTCCGACAATTTCCTATATGTGACTCCTTTGTCGTCAGTTATAAAATTTTAGGTTAGGCAGAATTAAATGTCGTACATTTCATCGTCGTGTATATGCAAGCATGGTAATTGCAAAATAATATCCAAATAAAATATATTTCCAATGGAAAACTAAATGGAATAACATTCGAATAATCCATTTGTAGAATTAAATAAAAATTATTTTCGTCAGAATGGGTGCGCAATATCAGGGTAGGATTGAATTTGGGATGACTGACATTTATATCAGCATCTAGATTATAGAAAAGAAAACAGGATTATTGGTTTGAAAAATGATCTCTCGCCAAACTATCTTGACATACGAACACATAAAACAAACTTACCCCAAATTCAGAAATTCAAATCGACGTCGGCCGCCATTTTCCTACACTGGCCGTACCGCTTCGATAGGTGTATGCAAAAAGAAAGAATTTGACATAAGCTTTGCTAATCATAAAAAATATTGCCACCTGACAAAAATCAATTTAGTGTGTTCGCACAAAAAAAACTATAAATTCCCAATTATTAATTTTTCCCTATACATAATTTTCTATAACATGACAATAGAGAATCTTCGAAATAACTTTATCATTAACTCACCAATACATAGATTGCACCGCCTTGGAAACCAATATAGTGCTGTTGATATATTTAATGTACACACTATAGATGGTTTCAAAAGGATGCTTAACGCATATTATAATTTTTGATTTTTACTTTGCTTTGTTTATTTTTGTTGTTTAAATTGAATATGTAATACTGTTTATTTTTTTTTCTTCTTTTATGTCTAGTTTTTTTTTTTATCATTTACCTCTATTATCTTTTATTATGTTGTATTATGTTGTTTTATATTGTTCTTCCTTTAACTACTTACGTTTTTTTATTATGTACCTATATAATCGATGTATTTACACTTATTGTATTTTGTTATGCCTACATTGTTCTATTTATCCTGTATTTTTTTGTAAATGCCCTATTAAGGGCGTATATATAATAAATAAATAAATAAATAAATAAATAAATAAATAAATAAATAAATAAATAAATAAATAAATAAATAAATAAATAAATAAATAAATAAATAAATAAACAAATAAATAAACAAATAAATAAATAAATAAATAAATAAATAATAAAATAAATAAATAAATAAATAAATAAATAAATAAATAAATTAATAAATAAATAAATAAATAAATAAATAAATAAATAAATAAATAAATAAATAAATAAATAAATAAATAAATAAATAAAAAGTAATGAAGGAAGGTGTTAAAGGGGAGAGAGAGACGAAAGGATAAAATTATTATGTTTGTATGTTGTATATAACAATATTATCATATAGGTATAATCTAAGAACAGGCAACAATAACGACTCACATAGTTCAGCAATTTTTTTTTAAATAAAAAAAATTAATATCCTTGTAAATAAACAAGTACATATACATCTTCCTACGTTCCCTAAAACAAGCATAAATGTTTGTGCTATAGGTGAACGAAATCGGTCGAGGCAGGATTCGAACTCGCGACCACTGGATTGCTAGCCCAGCGCACCAACCGCTCTGCCATCGACCCATCTATGAACTACCCAGTAATAAACCACCCTTTCTGAATTTTGTGCCTTTTTAGGTGATACGAGACTGGTGTTTGGTTGCTCGCATGTGTTGTGGTCCATTTTTATAAGTAGTACACACCCGCGCACCTGTCGCTGGTTACCCCTCATTGTGGGATATGCCGTCATGGTATGAATGAATAAATTATTGAATTGATTTCTGAATCCATTTTTATTTTTATTTCAAATTAAATTAACGATTTAAAAATCAAAATTTTATTTAAAATCATATTCCTTTGCCAAAATAAAAAAAAAGATAGTTCTTAAATAAAATCCTTAAGTGTTCATATTCTTCTTCTTCTTTCTTCTTTTTCTTGACCTTGTCTCTTCTTTAGGTAGGGTCGGCTCTCCTAATCATTTGGCGTCAGGATGATCTGTCCTGTATTGTCGGGGCTGGTATTTGGACTTTATCCATGAGCTTACTCATACTACCCCACCCCGTGTAAAGTGGATGTCCTTTTCCTTTTATGGTAGCGTATTTACATTTCCGTGTTTATTAGGAGGCAAGTACCCACTGCCTCGAATTAGGCACTAGTTTGTTGCGCTAATGCACTTAAAAACTCGTGTTGAATTCAAGGCACGTGTCCTCCAAATGCACCCAGTTTAACAAAGCAAACTGTTCCTGCTAATTCAAGGCACGCGTCTTTCAATCGTATAAATATACACATGTTTATAAATTTTACCATGCGTATTGATTGAGCGTTACAAGGCTGTGTTAGAGACATTTTTTGTGTATGGTTGTTTTTGTTTTAATATATTAATCTACACAAATCTACATTATATTATAAAAATTCGTTAAAACATTTTTTTTGTATAACATTGGTGTAATTGATAATCACAATAATCACACTTTGCGTCGTAATTACATAACTTCATAAGATATAAAGCATCGAATTTCACATTGGTAATTATCCTTGTCTCCTTCGTAATTTACAATTTAAAAGTTGTCCAAAATACCTAGGTAGGTACCCATTTGAAGTTCCATATTACTTAAAGACAAACAAAATTATTGATTATTACCATAATAATATAATCCATGAACAAAATACAAATGTGACAGTGAAAGATGAAAAGCGAACGAAATGAAATAGCGCGCGAACTTCATGGCTACATATGTTCCATATTCCATAAACACAAGTTTTAAAGTGCAGTAGCGCAACAAACTAGTGCCTAATTCGAGGCAGTATTTGCCTCCTAATCAACTCGGAAAGGTAAATACGCTTCCTGGTAGTGCTAGAGTAGTTCGCACCACATGCTCATTTTGCCATCTCATTACATGTCCATGCCATCTGAATTGGCTCTCTGTGACTTTTTCTTAAGTGTTCATAATCAAGTCGAAAAAATATCAATGTGCACTTTCACTCACCGATGTTACATTCAGTATAAGCCATTTTATTTATAGCTGAATGTTCAAAGACTTTTAAAAAAGCATCAACTAATTGCCAGTACGAATTGTCTTTGAAGAAACTGGCGTTTTGAATGGAATGACTGTTCATTTCCTGTTGGACATTTGGTCGATGTGACGTTATAGGTTGGCTGCTCGGCTCCAAGAACAAATAAAATCCACTAAGACTTCCTCCTGCAACATCTTACTAAAATAAAACAACAACGCACACCTTCGCACGCGTAAACAGCGAGAGCGTTTGTCTAAAAAAAGGGCTATTTTGAGCGGCTTCCGATGAAATTGGTAGCAGATGTCGGTAGAATGAGCTATAGTGAGCGGGCATCATTTGTAATACTTCAAACCCTGCACTTGAGAATTATTCTAAAGCATGTTCTCGGAATTCTCGACATCTTTGAAACAAGACGATGTTTGATTGGTAAACCATAAAATATGAATTTTTCCATTTTTGACGCCACTCGCTCTGCAACTTTTTCAGGATCTCTGCATAATATATTTATTTATTTAATATTGCTTCTCGGGCAACTAACAGGTACTAAGTCAAATATTAATTTAACACGTACCCAAAAACAAGTTGCCACATTCTGGAGACTTGCGATATTAATCGTCACACAGATCCGGACTGAAAACATAATTAAAAACTGTGTCTCCACCGGGAATCGAACCCGGGACCTTTGGATCAGCAGTCAGATATCTATACCTCGCCCAGCAAAAGATTGCGGCTGACATAATCTGTGCATAAACCAATTATAGTGCAGAAAAATACTCTAATTTGTATTAAACAATAAAATTAGTTGGCTTTCGACGTTGTGCAGCGAATTACGTGTAACTTTTTTCCTAACCTTTGCATCCATAGATTTTTAACAACGCTTTATAAAACTGTCACCCGCAATATATTGTTTGTCGAGTCCTAACTAACTGAGCCACGAAGGCCGACAATGCTGGCCGATAATGCTCTGCAGGCTAAGTCTGTAAGTAGATCTCGACCGATAAATGTCGAGATTAACTGTCAAAATATCGACTAGCCGATAATTTGACAGTTTTGGTAGTCACTAAGCAGATAACGCGTCGAATCGTTCTCGCCCACTTATTTGACGGCGAGATTGGGTCGACATCGAGTCGAGAGACGAGATCTAACGCCGCCATGTTGAATTAAATGTCATGTTTTACGCGAACAATGCCGAATTTCATATTTATTTTGAGAATAATTATATTAACGGGTTAAATGACGCCGTTTAAGAAATTCTTCAAACCCCGCGTAATTCATTTATTGCTAATTACCGCGTAACAAGTTTTATATGGTTATATATTTATTGGCAATATGCGTCCGTAAATGTTTTCCGTAGGTATAGATTTCAAATAATTTTTGATTTTGAGAAAGTATTCTTGAAAGCTATTTTATCACATATGTATTTTAACACTTAACAAAATAAAATCGGCGTAGTTTTTAGTAAAAAAATAACACGCTGCTGTCATCACACTTGATAAATTGATCGAAATATAATTAAAAATAATTTTTAATATTATTCTTAAAACATTCAGTAAACACAAAAGAAACTTAATTTAATCGTATTATAACTTGCTTTCGTGCTTAAATAATGAACATATTATATTTATTAAACAAATTTAAGTAAACAAATTTGACATTTATTCAAATCATGGGGAAAATATTGTGTATTGCCATAAATGATAATTCAAAAATGTACCGCAAGCCAGCCTAACGGCGACAAAAATACTAATAGGTGCATTTACGAACTCGACAGCGCTTAGTGACTACGAATTGTCGTCACGGGCGTAAACATGGCGAGAAGAGCGGCGATACGTTGTCGGATCTCGACTTTTTTACTGACTTGGCCTGCTGTAAACATGAGTGTATTAACCGTGTACCTACTTACTGACAAAATTTTAACATCTCAATAGAGACATAGAATGATGGAATATTATACATAGGAGAACCAGGAGCTCCAAGCATCTTCAGGGCCGACGACCTGTCATCGTCTGATTTTAGAGATCGCTTTATGCGCTGGCGGAACGTTCACCAATTACGTCATCCTAATAAGTTTCCTATCAATCCAATTTTTTGAATGATCTGTATATTATACTCATGAAATCTGTTCGTTTGAAAATAAGCAGAAAAAACACCATTGCCATCTATGAAGTAACCTTTTTGTAACGCCATATATTGAGAAATTAGTTTATAAATAATGAAAGCAGCAGCCCTTATACATGATGTGACATTGCTTTCACACAGAAATCACCCCTTAACCGCATCAGAACTATCAGTTCAGTTTTGGCCTGTTATATTGCTTGTACAACTGTATATGTAAATCGAATAGGTTTATAGTTGCATACATATACGCAAACATTGAATTTTTTTCCCTTTCGGGAAACAATGATATTTTACGACGAATTTTTAAAATCTCAATAGATATTTTTAATCCAATGTTCGCAAATACGTAACTAAAAACATATGTACTAAATGGATCCATCAAGATCAAAAATATGAATAGTAAAAATGAAATATTTATTGAAGTATTTGAACTGATTCATTGCAAAAATTATGTGTTTAAAAATGTGTCTGTAGAATAAATTTTACGACATTTTTAAGGTCAAAGATACAAAGAGCAACATTTACAATGTGTATTCAAACATATGTTAAAAATAGATTATTGTATGTAGGTACTCGTTTTCAGTAATGCTCATTCAAATATATCTAGCATAACATGCTGTATAATGATTTATGTTTGAGCTTAAAGTACGTACAATTTTCAAATGGGTTAAAAAGGCACATCACTCTCATAAAATGGCATTGAAGACTTATCAAGTTTTTGAAATAATTAAACAAAAATCTTTTCATGAAAATGCTGAAAATTATCAATACAAAATTTTAATTTTTTGTGGCGTGATTTGATAGTGAGGAGTTTTGAGAGGAGCGTTGGCCACAACCCACTCGTTTTAACAAGGCTACGTAAGGGACATCAGATTTTGTGATTTGGGTCCATTATATTCTTCCGAAAAAGCGTACACAATTTGAAGATCGTTCCACAGCCGGGCTGCTATATGTTAATAAGAGTTCGAGAAGCGACTGGTTCGTGTATGTTGAAGGTTTACTGTGACCGGGTGTTGAGATTGGGTTAAACGAGTGACTCTATTATGAATGGGTGGAAGAGGGACCAGGTATGCAAGTTCTTCTGAGCATCTCCCGTGGTAGTATCTATATAATAAATTAAGAATACGGATCGAGCGTCTGTGATCTTGTGATTACAATCCATCAGTCACTAATGGGTCGTCAATCAGACATAGTACAAATTATGCTCAAAAGATGTTCAATTTTACATACATATATACCATCACGCCATAACCCTCACGGGGTATGCAGAGAGAACCGAACCCCACATATTTCAACATTCATGCATCTTCTTATAAATGTTCGTTTGTTGTTCACTCTTCCAACATTTTAGTTTTTCAAAATAGGTCGTTCACATGGACGTGCCATCCCTTCCTTGGGCGGCTCCGACCTCTCATTCCATTCCTGTCCACAATGTATATTTTCTTCGTCAGGCGTTCCTCATTCATTCTCCCCATGTGGCCAAACAATCTCAATGTGTTCACTATCATTCTAAGCGATTTCATTTTAACTGAATTTATTCTGCTTTCGTGCGACTTCTTCCATGTCCAGGTTTCACTTGCATATGTCAAGGTTGGCACTAAGATAGCAATGAATGCCAACTTTAGCTTCCTTTGATATGTAGCGATCATTCATAACTAGTCTAAGTGCTCCATTCACTCTGTTTCCTGCCATAACTCTTCTTTCGATCTCCTTATCAATCCTTCTGCCTCGTTGAAACATACTTCCCAGATAGATATATCAATTTTTATCAACGGATGAATATAAATTTTGACTTGTAAATCAAGTAAAATTTGGTATGCCTACGTATTTTTATAACTAATAAATTTATATTTAAATATTAAAAATATCATATACAGACGATAAAGGCCTAGTCAGCCGAAATATTCTTCCTGTTTAAAGGAATATATTTATTTATTTATTTACAAAATATACGACATAAGCCATTTATTTGTTGCAGTATACACTTACAATAATTAATTACACACAAAGATTAAATATAGAAACAAATAAAAATAATTTAGAGATGTGCCGACTATAACTTTGGCCGACTAGCCGACTAGCCGACTAGCCGATTAGTCGGTTGTAAAGAGGCCGACTAGTCGGCCGACTATTCGGCCAAGCCGATCATAGTTTTGGAGGTATTTGGCAATTTAAGTGACGCTTCGTTTACATCTGACTCACGCACAAATCGCAATCGCCGCCTGCGAGCGTATTGGAAAATTATCATTTGACACTGTTTACACTTGACTTTACGGGAATCATTGTCCAATTGGTCAAAAAAAAAAATCAACACGAGGCATTTTTGACATAGTAAAAATTTTAATAATAAGAAGATATTATGCTGTTTTATAGGTTGATTACCAAAGGAAAGGTTTCTTTACATTTCAAAATGTGTAAGAATTATTCTAAAATAAAAATGTTCATAAAATCAAGATTTATATAAAATGTAATTCTTCCTATATAAATTTTAAGCAAAAATACATACAGAATAAGAAGCCGGATAGTCTGCGCTCTTTGCCGAATAGTGCCGACTAGTCGCCGACTACGAAAGTGGCCGGATAGTCGGCTTTACCGACTATTCGCCGACTAGTCGGAACATCACTAAATAATATAGACATTGATGAAATATAAAAACATAAAATATAGATTCAGATAAAATATAAATATATAGATTTAGATAAAAACACAGATTAAGATAAAAATAGACAAAAAAGAATCAGAGAATTAGAAAAAAAAAAATTAATAATAATGATAAGAGGGAAAAAAATCGAATGTGACAATAGATCTACTGAAGCTATATAAGTTGACAGCTATATCGATATAAAAGATCCATAATTTTTTTTTGATACATAAAGAACGGCAAACTATCTCCGAAAATATCTGCAACATCACTTACATAGTTCAATACCAATCCTATGTAATCGCAGTATTGGTGAGTTAAAAAAATATTGCGTGGAAGCTGCTACCTCATGAAATATCACCGACTACCTTGTCCGTATGTATGAAGTATTACAATAATCGAATATTTTTATTATTGCATATGCGCAAACATTGGATTTTTTTCCCTGTCGGGTACAAGTAGGTAAATAAGACAAAAATGACCTTATAAGTCTGGCGCAATTCAGGGGTGACTTCTATGCGAAAAATGCATTGTCACCTCAGATATAAGAATTGTAGCTTTCATTATTTACAAAAAAAACCAATTCTCTCAATAGATGGCGTTACAACAAAATAAATAAAAAATAATAAGATTGTTGTTCATAATTTCACCCATAGATGGCTGTAGTAAAAATTCCTTATTTTCAAGCGAAAAGAATTTCAGTATTACAATATATAGAACTTTCAAAATTGAATTGATAGGGATCTCATTAAAAAGGCATAATTGGTGAACGTTGCGCAAGCGCATAAAGTGATCACGTAAACCAGCCGATGACAGGTCGTAAGCCCTGTAGGTGCCTTGATTTCCCGGTTCTCCTACAATAAATATTCCAACTTCGTCTCTATTGAGATAATTAAAAATCTATTACAATAAGTTTGTTTGATATAAAAAAAGCACATAAAACCTACAAAACAAATATTGTCAACGTGCATATCTACATACATACAACCAGTGGCGTGCGAGGGGTCCTTCAGCTGGTTCTGCCCAAAAAAAATACATCCTCTATTTAGTCAACCTCCATAATATCTTTTCACCTTATATTTTTTCTTTAACTCCTGTTTTGTACTATGCACATAGCACCAATTACACGCATTGCGTAAAGGTAGGAGCAAATAATCAAAATTGTATAATATTATGAATATTTCAATTCTATTGGTAAATATTTTAAATGCAGCCCTTTAATAACAAAAAGTTTTTTTAATAACTAACTGTAAATACATATCATAAACTAAAATTAACATATCAAATATTGAAAACATATCATGAATGTTAGTTAAAATATTCAGAGACATCTATGAAGTATCTTTCCAACTATTATCACAACAAATTTACTAGCAGTAAATGTTTTTATCCATTATTTTATTTATCGTCCATTAGTTTTTATTCATAGATGTGATATATTACTCATATTTATGCAAAGGTTCTTTTTCTTATATTTTAATAATATTTATGAATTCCTTACAAATTGTACATACATTATTTTTTGAAATTTCTTACATATTTTACAAAACGTTTATTTAAAATATAATCTTTACTTGTTTTTTTACAATGAAATCGAATTTTTAAACTGCTTTGAATTACGCGGCAAATGCATAATACTAATAATATTTTAAATATTTTTTGAAATTTAATTAGAAACAATTATTATCACTCTCCTTTTTATTTCCCGTCATTTAAAAGATAAACGATCTATTCGGTATGATTCGAATCAAAACAATTCAATATATTTATTTTAGCGCCAAAATCTTGGCGTAACATACATATCGACGCTTGAAAGGAAAAATCGACTAAGCGACAGTTTGGGCGATATTGAGTTATATACATTATTGGATTCGCCAAAAAATCCCGCGTCGATTGGCCTTACTCTCATGTTTCTGTGACGACTTTTGATGTCGCTTAGATATATTTCATTTTGAGCATTTTTACTAGTTTTCGGCGACCAAGCGACTAACTTTCTTATCTTTTTAAAAAATAATGTATTTAGGATTTTTTTCCATAACAGTTTTTGTATTTAGTAAATTTTACATGATTTTGATAAATACTTTTTTGGCTTTTGTTCATCTTATCCCGATCTCACGAAAAAAAATAATTTAGGTTAGTTAATTTTACCCCTCAGAAAATTGTATTTTTTTCTTATTTACGCATTTTTACCATTCCTTGAATATTTTATGTTTGGCGTTTAGATATTTTTATCAGTTTTCATATACTAAAAACATGTCTGTTAGTAATTTATTCCTGATTCTATTAAATATCAAATATGTTGCTTAGGATAATATGACCTGTTTTTTTTGTTATATCATTGTCGCTTAGATATCTTTTGCGAGAACAAATTTTAATTATAATGGTAGTTGTGCCTCCCGTGCGTAGTGTTAAGAGTGATGTTAAGTTAGATTCCACCGATACAGCAAAAATGGCAGAGAAAGCAGCTCATGAGATTGAGAAAAATGAAAGCTAGTATCGCTTCTTCGCTCATAAAAATATTCATAAAAGTGATTCCAGCACTCTATGTGTGAGTTTTGACCTGGAAAAGGTCTTGAATACTCCTCATGGTGAATCTATGCTATTATATTATTCGCGTAAATTAGCGGTGTACAACTTGTGTTTTTACGAGAATGGTACACGCAAAGTATTTTGTTTCTATTGGGACGAAAGCAATGGGAAAAGAGGAGCCAATGAAATCGCCAGTATTCTACAAAAATACATTAAGTCTGTAGATGAGAGAGGCGACATTAAAAACTTACTCCTTTACTGTGACTGCTGCCCAGGCCAAAATCGGAACCGGATAGTTTTAGCGATGATACACTCAACTTTACAAATATGTCAAAATCTTGAAACAATTTAAGTAAATTATTTACTGACTGGTCACACATACATGCCCGTTGATAGTGTCCATGCAGTAATAGAAGCAAACTTCAAGAAAACTATCATATATGCACCGTCGCAGTGGTACACTGTGTTTGCCACGGCAAGAAAGGACCCTTTTCCATATGAGGTTGAAAAAGCAAGTTATGAAGATTTTTATAAATGGGACTCTTTTGATGATAAATATTTCAAGGGTAATTTGACGGGAAAAATTAGGATTGCTACATTCAAGAAAAATAAGTGAAATCGAGTTCAGTCGAAAACTAAACTACCTCTTATGCCATGCTATCGATATCTTCTACCAATATCAAAACCAAAATATGACGGTTCAATTAAACTTTGTAAGGACAAAGTTATCCCCGCTCATTTCCAACATGAGTATACCACCATTCCAAATTCTTTAACATTAAAAGACACATTGCCTGAATCAGACGTCGAAGATGTGGAAACTGATAAGACTTAATTTATTTCAAGACTGACATTTTGCTATCAATAATATTTTTCTTCAGTACATTCCAATTTTAAAAATTATTGAACTGTTTTGAAGTGTTTAATTGGATAAGAATTTAAAAACATATTTTTTCCTATACTTATATAAACTTGGGTACTTAGTCTAATGTCATGTTTAATGTGAATGTGTGATCTCAATTTATTACCAAAAATACGATTTACTATTTTTTTTAAGTTTATATGTAGGTACCTGACATTGTGTCGTTATTTTTATAATAATTTATCTGCCTATTTTCCTGTTGTAATTCCGATACAAAAAGTATCTACCTATACATACTTTGTTCTATTATAAAGTATATGATATACGTTATGTTAATGATAAGTTTTATCCATTCACGAAAAAATATTTTTTAACTTATTCAAATTCAAATTGCATTAGTTTGTGAATTAGACGTTTAAATACATGTTATAATTAATTCATTTTAAATACATATTATACTAAACAAAAAAATACAAAGGTGTTAGAGATGGAGTGAATATCAGGGGTTGCCCTAGAAAAGGATGGCATGAATGATATCTTAAAAGACGGAAATGTAAGAAGCCTGAATAATCAACGACCATTTATTTGTAAATTGTGTTTGTATGTATGGTATGTTATTTACAGGGCTTATAACTAAATACATACATAGCGGTATAATGAGTAGGTACTAGATATTATACTTCGTTACCAATATTTACAATTTCAATTGTTTTTATTTTTGATATAATGTCTTTTATAGCGAATACCTATATATAATAAATAATACACAGGTATTTTTTCCTTTGTTATAGTTTATGTCGATTTTTATTTAAAAATAAACAATTTTTTGGTTATAAAACAGGTGTTTTTTTATTTTTGTCCGATTTAAGATTCTTTGGAAATTTGTTATTTATCTTTTATAAAAAAATTATAAAAATATTTTGGCCGAAACATACCTACAACTTGTATCTTGGTTAAAAATTCCCAGTTGGATACAGTTTATTCTAGAAGCATAAGCAACATAACCCTGAACATAAGAACGTGCTATTGTTGTTTAGTCATTTTTTCCGCACTTTAATTCTGAAAAAAATATCTATATAAGACTTTATTCCTATTTAATATAAAGTATTTCATGTTGGTTGGTAATTTTTTCCGCACTTTAATTCTGAAAAAATATCTATATAAGACTTTATTCCTACTTAATATAAAGTATTTCTTGTTGGTTGGTAATTTTTTCCTGTTTGGAATTTTAATGAAAAAATTACTAAGCGACATAAACTTATTAATTAGCCAACTAATCGGAAATCTATCAATAGCAAATGATAAAGGGTCTAAACAGTTTTTAAATTTCGTTGGAATTATGCGAATACAATAAATAGGTGAATTACAATGATTTTTTTTTCAAAATTACTAACTTTAAATGGCTCTCCTGTAAAATTGCCTACATGTCGCTTAGTCGATTTTTCCTTTCAAGCGTCGATATGTACAATAATCTAACGGTCGTTGATGTAAAAATGTACCATGTTGAACCAAACCATCTGAATAATATTCTTACACCCATACATACAAACTGTTGAAGAAGCTTCATACCATGCCCAGCATAAATCTTACCTTAAAAAATACACAGATACACTAACACAAACAAACAACCTTTGTTCCTTTAGTCATGTGTATTGTATGCTCAAATGTATCGGGCATACTGCAATGAATATTAACGACAAAAGTAAAAAGAGATTTATAATTTGTCGCGAAATAAATCGTGAACCATATATGTGTTCTGACATTTTAGCTACTGTTATCAAAACTGTCAATGTTTCTTCCTTGGAAGCAATGTTGCATACGTTTTAAATTCAGTGTTGCAACAGACGAAAATAATTACAGGCAAATTGAACCAACAGAGGACAATTATTCAAATTTTAAGAAATTCATACCTCCGTTAATATTTGCGCTAGAAAAAAAAAAAAAAATGTTTTATGATTCGTTATACGCCCTACAACTCGTTGATATATTAAAAATATCGTACAAGATTTTTATTTTTTATTTTTTGATTTTTTTTTTTTTTTTTTATTTTTGATTTTTTTTTTTATTTTGATAGTCATGCCAGGCATATAGGCATGTATGGCTTGCACGCCACTGCATACAACATACACAAATACCGTATACCTAGATTATGAATTTGGGCAAATAATCATACGGTGCGGTATCGTGTCTGTGTTTTAATTGCGCTATTTACTCATAATTGAATAAACATAATATCATAATGGAAAATGAAAACAAACATCATCTTTTTATTTAGTGCAATGAGCGAAAATAGTAAATTTTATATAAAAATAAAATAATTCGATGAAATATTTTCATTTGCACAATTGAAAATTGAAATTGAGATCATCCGGAAAATTTTGGTGCACTATTGAATCACCAGAGCCGGGTTTAATAAAATATTTTTTTAAATTGGCGATCTGGAATTAATGTTTTGGAGAGCGTCATATAGTTTTTTTAAAGAAAATTCATAATATTTATGAGATGTGTGATATTGTTTTCGGGTAATTAATTTTTTTTTTTTTTTAAATGAATATGTCCTTGTTAAACAATTACATATACATCTTCCTACGTTCCCTAAAATAAGCAAATAAATGCTTGTGATATAGGTGAACGAAATCGGTCGAGGCAGGATTCGAACTCGCGACCACTGGATTACTAGCCCAGCGCGCTAACCGCTCTGCCATCGACCCATCTCATAGTACCCATCACATAGTTCAGCAATAAGGTTCGCCACCGCCAATTATTCTGTATGTAGGTTCGATTCCCGGTGGAGATACAGTTTTTAATGGTGTTTTCAGTCTAGATCTGTGAGACGATTAATATCGCAAGTCATCAGAATGTGGCAACTTGTTAGTGGGTGCATGTTGAATAATTATTTGACATATGTACCTGTTAGTTGCCCGAGAAGCTACATAAAAAAGCCTTTTATAGGTGAGACGAGACTGATGCGTGGGTATAAGAGCATGTGTTGTGCGTTACCACCCATTATTTGAAACCCATTGTTCATTGTTTACCAACCAATTTTTCAATAGATGTCGTTGTAAAGTGTTATAAAAAGTTTCACCGTCATTCGATAGATGGCGACGCAATTTTACCATTTAGCAAGTCAATAAAAAGGCAAAACAAGTTAAATTTGCAAACTAAGATTATATATGATACAGATACCTAGTCAGCGCAATGAATGTATGCCAACTAAAACTACGCTGAAACAGACGAATTTCTAGTATACGTACACCTACCGATACGCACACCTACACAATACGTAGACCAACCGATCTACCGCCTCACACACACATGTTAAAAAAACTTGGTATACATTTGAATTCGAAATTTGTACTACACGCGGCTTCTGTACCTTATAATTATATGTTTGCAAAGCTTTTAAAGCGATCGCATAAACCAGCCGATGACAGGTCGTAAGCACCGTGTCTTAGGTCCAAATTATAGAATAATTCTCAAGACCGTTCTCCAAATGTGTCATCTCAAGACCATCTTGAGATCATGCTCGAAAATCCGTATTAAAAGTAAAATATGTACGCCGTCTCAATCGAGAAAGCGTACTCGAAAAAAATGTGCATGCAGCTCTATAAATAAGTACTTTTTCTCGCGAATGGCAATAATTTCAGCGTTGTTATGTAGGTAGCTATGATTTCGAATACTTATCTATTTATAGATATTTTGACAAGTCGTTGTCTTGGCAACCTTCGAAGGTGTAGAGAAATTTATGCGTCATAATATTATGATACTTGATTAAATAGTGAAAATGTCGACCATTTTATTCGGAAGAGGAAAATAAATACTTCTTCTTTTATCTGTCATATAGCATATTACGGGAATGTGTGTACCTACGGTCAATAGTTCCAGGAAAAGCAGCCATTTCAAAATATGATACAACATGCATAGAATAACAACATGATATTTACTGGATGTACCGGAAATTTTAAGAAATCTTACAAAATTTAATTCACATAGTTAGTTTATGAATGATTGTATGTGAATTACCCCCGGAAGGTTCTAAATAAGATTCTCGATCTATTTTAGTATCGCTAACAATGTAAACGTCAAAATAGTAATTAATGCGAAATTCGTCCGTCTCTATATGCGTCTCATTTTCATGTAAAGCGCTGTCTCCTTCTCTCTCATTGAGACCGTTCTCAAGACAGCGGGGTAGCTGTCTCGAAGCAATTTCAACTCTTCTATACATTTCGAGACCGGTATTGAGATCAAGCTCAGTGGCTTTTGTTTCTTAAATACCATTTTGGTTGAGAACGTGTTCTCAAGACCAGTCTCAAGCTGGATAACGAATCTATAATTCGGGACTTTTGTTCCCGTCGTGAGATAAGACAGTGCTTATTAAGAGTAAAAATGGGCGTTTAAACCTTCTAGACGTCCCAGTCATTTCACAAAGTATACTGAACAAGCGAAAATGATACAAAACCCCATAATTATGATCATTTAATTGGTTTTCCGTTTGCTTTATAAAATGATAGCGTATGATTTGGTTAGTAGTCAAAATTACGCGTATGGCACCTACATACATACATGCGTATTCGATATTAATAATTATCGTATAAATATGGATTAATACAGATTGGGGAGGTAGCCATGAGCGTACACGCGTGGGTCCGTTATCAAATTAACCCGTATAAATAATTAATTATAATCGGTAATATATTATTTATCGTAGTGCAATTGAACATGATATACGCTAATCAATTAATTTTAAATCGAACGGTGTTTTGGGGCATCACTAAAATGCAATACTTAATCAAAAATCAATATCTCTACAGATGGCGTCGGAAATAATTTTCGTTGTCTTCGATAGATGGCGGTGCATATTTATAAACGATGTTTCGTCACCTCGAAACATTTACCTATTTATTTTAATTTTTTTTACAGAAATAATAAAAAGTTGGTATAGATTATTTTTTTTTATTTTATTTATTTATATTTACATGTAACAAAAATACAAACATAATAACTACATAATTTTCGACCTCACTAGGGCTGGCCTGTATTTATGTCGATAATTTAACATAAAAATAGTAAAAACATTGTAGAAAAAAGTTGAACAAAACGAAACATCATTTTTTTTTTTTATAGTAGGATTAATAATTAAGTTACATAACACATTAACATTATAGTAGGCGAGTACCTACCCGTGTTGGGGGTCTATATTACATTATAATTTACAATATTTTATATATTATATTACATCATATTATATTCCAACATACTATACTGCATAACACCATATTACACCCTACCATATTACATTATATCACACCATATACATCATATTTAAAACATTATAGGTACTTATTATATTATATACTTTCACATAACATTATTTTACATTACATCATATTATATTACATTACTTCATATACATACATATATATACATTTATTTTTTTTCTCTTTTCAACATCATATATTACTGTAGGACTCCTATAAACATCATCAATGCAAAATAAAAATCACAAAATCAAAATCAAAGAGACAAATCAGAATAAAAATAAATAAATTCAACAATAAAGAAGCAAAAAACTACATACAAAAATAAATCGATGTACTACGTATTGTGTGCTTATCGTACCATTCAGTGATGTTCCTGTATGTATGTACAAATCCATATATTTTTCTCTTGCATGTACCTATAACTAAAACAAAATTACATTTGAATTGTCAGTAACTGTTCAGATTGCTCCCGTCCCAGATTCAGAAGCCACTGGTGAATTTATTTTTTAAAGTAGCATTTATATTGGTGTTTTGTCTGATTTACAAAATACAATTAAATACAAGCAGTCACCCACAGTTGGGTACCTGAGGTGAAAACTGCAACAATAATCTAACAATCCCAACTGTAGGCTCACTATACATATACAAGTCAACAAATAGTAGATACCATTAAACAAACAAACAAAAGATATGAAAATAGAAATAAAAAATAAAATGAGTGGGTTGCAGCCAACGCTAAACTCCTCACTAACAAGTCACTCCATAAAGTAATCAAATTTCGTATAGAATATTTTCAGCATTTTCATGAAATGAGTTTTTCAAAAAAAAAATTTATTTAGATATTTCATTATGAAAACATGATTATTCTTCAATGCAATTTTATGAAACTTATGTGTCTGTTTAGCAATATGAAAATAAAAATTCAAATTTAAGGTTTTCTGAGCTTGGGATCACTTTGATATATTTGACAGTTAAAAAAATTGAGGAGCACTATTCAGATATCTTTCAAAATCTAATGGCGTCTAAGCAAGTATTTGCAAAATTTGAAAAGAAGCAAATGAGTAGTTTAGACTATAATAAACACGCCGTATAGATACATTGTGATGAAACTTTCAGAATACAATATCTGCATGATACTTGTTGATAGTCTGCAATAAAAAAAAAATTGCCTCAAAAATTGCAAAATCATAACTCCTCACCATGTACCCTTGGGTAAGTGAGGAGTATTAATTCAATCTTTGCCCCATTGAAAGTGTAGACACTTGAATATTAAACAAAACTTATATGGAGCTTAAAAATTTGGATGGATAAGGGAAATCAATAAAATGGCATAAAATGGTGGAGCGGTCAATGTATGAAAAAAAAAAATTTTAGAATTTCGTTTTTGCGTGGTTATTTAAAGTTGCCAATACTCATAAGCATTACGTATGTAAAATTCATGTCAGATATCCTAAAATTGGTGATATCCCGTGAAACAGCGAAATGTTTTTTTGGCTATTGTGAAAATATATTAATTGTCATGCTAGTCATGACGATCGAAAACATATAAGAGACCTAGCCCTTCGAAGAATTTTGAAGATGCGTGATCGTCATGTTGGTTTTACTCCTTTGCGAATATTTAAATTACAAAAGTTCGACTTTAGTTCTCAAGACATTTTCGTTCTTATACACTGAGAAAACCCTACGGAACCACCACTTACCAATATTATTCCCAGAGAAGTAATTTCAGAAGCCTTGGAAGACAATACTACATATAGTGGATTCCAAAATTTTGTTGGTTTTTCGCGGGATCCATGTCATACGATAGCAACCGAAAGGTGCATAAAGTTAGTGACAGAATCTTGCTTAGCAGTCTGTGAACCAACAAGAAGAGAATGTTGGCTCAGTTATAAGTTGGAATCATGATGTATTATGCCCTCATTCAATACAAAAAACGAGTATATGATTGAATGAATTTCACTATTTTGTCACATCCATATTGTAAGAACAAATTCTAATTTTATTTTATTTTTAGTTTCTTATATTGTCCTTACTTCTTATTAACCAGTAAATTGTCTTATCCAACTGTCGATTCATTCATGAGAATTCAATTCTCTTAATGAATCGACATTATTAAGCCAAGATGCGTGTACGAAGGAAAATTTTGTATGGTGTAGTGGACTTTTTGCATGCTAATAACACCAACTAGAGGCCTCGCAGCATATATGTTCCCATACATGGATTTACTAAGAATTCGAAGTAAAACATTTTATGTGAGTTTTGTGTGTGTGTCTGTGTGTGTGTGTGTGGTGTGTGTGGGTGTGTGTCCCCCCCCCCTTATAACTTTTGATATCCGCTGAATTTACAGAGCCCAAATTTTCAGAATATATAAATAGTTATAGGCCTACAAAACTTTTATACTCAGAATTGTGAATTTTTGTTTCAGTCAGGGGTTATCAACTTTTGAAATTTTGGTTTATTTTTCCATATATCTCAGAAACCATAAAAGCTAGAAAGCTGAAAATTGGTATGAACATAGACAAATGCAAAATCTCAAATTAGTTTGTTTTTTTAAATTCCAAGGTTTCTCAAACATTTTTTATTTAGAAAAATATTTTTTTTATGATAAATTTATGAGATTAACTGCCTATATTTCCAAACTTTTTAAAAATATCGAAAAAAGCTGAAACACCCCAACAAGATAATTTAATTTTCTATAAAAAATATAAACATTGTATTTGTACAACTCAAATTTTTATAAAATTTTAATTTAGTGACGACATTGTTTCATACAATTTGTATGGTAGTAGCCTACACACAATATATAAGAAGGCTTAATAGTTTGATAGGTACTTAATCTCCAAACATACATACAGAACCGCATCATGCTGTTTTCATATTCCGGGTAGGAAAATAGGACTGACCTCCATACTGTCCTATCTTGACATACATATCAACATGTGTTGAAATTTTCAATAATTTGGATTTATGGGTTTATAGTTTTATTCTTATTCTTCAACTAAACATACTATCGCTATCGACAGTTGGATCTCATGTGTTACATGCAACTAGTTTAAAAAAAACTAAGATTTTTAATTATCTCAATAGAGACGAAGTTGGAATATTTATTGTAGGAGAACCGGGAAATCAACGCACCTACAGGGCTTACGACCTGTCATCGGCTGGTTTACGTGATCACTTTATGCGCTTGCGCAACGTTCACCAATGGTACAAGTAGGTAAATAAGACAAAAATGACCTTATAAGTCTGGCGCAATTCAGAGGTGACTTCTATGCGAAAAATGCATTGTCACCTCAGATATAAGAATTGTAGCTTTCATTATTTACAAAAAACCAATTCTCTCAATAGATGGCGTTACAACAAAAATAAATAAAAAATAATAAGATTGTTGTTCATAATTTCACCCATAGATGGCTGTAGTAAAAATTCCTTATTTTCAAGCGAAAAGAATTTCAGTATTACAATATATAGAACTTTCAAAATTGAATTGATAGGGATCTCATTAAAAAGGCATAATTGGTGAACGTTGCGCAAGCGCATAAAGTGATCACGTAAACCAGCCGATGACAGGTCGTAAGCCCTATAGGTGCCTTGATTTCCCGGTTCTCCTACAATAAATATTCCAACTTCGTCTCTATTGAGATAATTAAAAATCTGTTAAAAAATATCTTTGACTCCCGACAGGGAAAAAAATCTAATGTTTGCGCATATGCAATAATAAAAAAATATTCGATTTTATTTCACATTTATTTTTATTATTACCTACCAAAAGAGTGAATTTGTTTCCATTTAAAGTGATTAAATTGCCTGATAATTCCAAGACATTTTAACGCACCACCAAAAATGTGAATTTTCTTGTGCCGTATGACGCTTAACCAAGATGGTTACCTTCGCGTTTCGAAGATGTACCATTTTGATGTCGCGGAGTGTATTCGGGCTGTGGATTTCTCTGGTTCTTCCGTGGTTCCTGGTGATGGCGCAGCTGCACGACGAGTCCTTCCCGTCGCACCCCAGCGACATGGACAACGGCAGACGGCTGACGAGAGAGTACAGGCTGAAGCAGGGAGCCATCAAGGGGCTCGTCTTGGAGCCGAGAGACGGAAGAGGTCTGGACGGTGTTGAAGTCTTCCTTGGGATACCTTACGCTGCAGCGCCCGTCGGAGGAATGCGGTTTATGCCACCAGGTATTTATATACATATTTATTTATTTAACACTTCATTGTACATAACTTATTTGCCAGTACAAATGGCGGACTTATTGCCTAGTGCCAATTTCTTCCAGACAACCTTATATAACGTCACTAAGTGCTATGAAAAATAAACTTTCTTCTTGGATTCTCAACAAAGGCAGAATGAACATTGAAGATATATTTTTTAAAATAATGATGGGTCGATGGCAGAGCGGTTAGCTCGCTGGGCTAGCAATCCAGTGGTCGCGAGTTCGAATCCTGTCTCGACCGATTTCGTTCACCTTTAGCACAAGCATTTATGCTTATTTTAGGGAACGTAGGAAGATGTATATGTTCTTGTTTAACAAGGACATACCTATTCATTTAAAAAAATACTGAAAATAATTTGATATATAACCTATTATTAACATATAACCTATATGATCCAAAACCTAGTTCGCTCCTCGTAGTTCGCTCAGGATGATTGTATAGGTACTTGAAGCCTTGTCGTGATAGATATTCATAAATTACTGTGTTTTCCGTTTAGATAGATATTCATGAATTGTGATGTATTATAGTTGTATATTATAATTTGTATTTTTGAAATTGTGATATGTTATAATTTTGTGATAGATAATAATAGTGTGATTGATAAGTATGGACTATGTCATTTAAAATGAATATAAAGCTATTCCGTCACTCCTTTATTAATACAGCAGCCCGACTGTGGAACGATCTTCCGAATTCTGTGTTTCCACCTTCGTACAACCCGGGTCTTTTTAAAATCCGAATTAATAAACTCTTTTCTAGATTGCAAACCCCTCCCAACGCTTGTGCGCTTCTTCGGAAGAGTAAAATGGACCCGATTCCTAATAGCTGGTGTCCCCTACGTAGACATGTTAAAAAAAAAAACAAGCACTGCTTAGTGGAATAGTTCTTATCCACTGGATGTTGGTACTGATAATTTGTTTTCATTTTGTCAGTGCCAACATATTCTAAATTGTCTTTGTTTGTATTGTTGTTATTTTTGTATTTTAATGTGGATTTAAATAAATAATTAAAAAAATAAATAAACCATCTGTTACATTTATGGATGCAAGTGATTTAGTACATGTACAAAAAACCTATATTAAACTATAAACATATAATGTTTATATACTAAAAAGTACAAAATATAACGTCGTATCTTTCTGAACATAATATAATGTCGAACTGCTGAACGTACCACACCTTTTAGCTACTTTCACACTACATAAGTTTTAATCTCTTGCTTTCAAGTACAATCAGCTAGACTGTGGAATGGCCTAAGCGATAAAGTTATTTCATGTTACAAATATCTGTCCAATAATCTAAATATTTCTTCTTTATCCTTCCGTACCCTCCTCCATCATTTCCTCATTGCTTCATGGCAAAAAACTCTCCTTTGTCAACAATTTCAACCGCTTAAGATATATTCAGGTTACATGTAATTGAATGAAAAAGAAATAACATAATTAATCAGAAAAATATACATTGACTTCTGTTATTTGAACCCATTAAATTCTAAAGGAAATGATGAATGACACCAAGCTATGGTAGAGATTCTCAGGTTATGAAGAGAGTGAATTATATAAGGATATCTAAGAGTACCTACATACCTTTATGAGCAGATTGTATTCTGCTTATATGCTGTTCTTTTTTCTAATAAACAGTATATGAGCAATGTTTTTATCTTCATCAAGTATCTTATTGTTAGCCTTTTATGGAAAATTGCAGGTTCATATGATTTTTTTGTACCATAAAAATATATATATATATATATATATATATATATATATATATATATATACAAAACTGTATGTTTCCTTGATAAATAAATACATTACTTTTCTGCCAGTTTATTAGAAGTTTTTTGAAGTTTTTTCCGTCGCGTGAGATATGTTGTTCTATGTCGGGTAATATTAATTTATTATAACTGAAACAACTAATAAAGCT
This sequence comes from Molanna angustata, assembly GCA_963576475.1. Taxonomy (NCBI): domain Eukaryota; kingdom Metazoa; phylum Arthropoda; class Insecta; order Trichoptera; family Molannidae; genus Molanna; species Molanna angustata. The sequence continues at coordinate 5,375,304 of OY754986.1, forward strand.
TTAAAATGCCTTGGATATATTTTGAGAACAGTCAAAAATTTTAGATCTATTAATACATTTAAAACTCTATATACATCACTTGTTCGTAGTAATCTTGAATATAATTCAACTATATGGTCGCCGTTTTATAATGTGCACTCATTGAGGGTCGAAAGGGTTCAACATAAATTTTTAAGATTTGTAAATTATAAATTATCCATTCCTTTAGAAAAATTAAATTATGATTTTCTAATAAGTATTTCATATTTATCGAAATTATCAAACAGAAGAACGATTTGTGATTTAATTTGTTTATTTAAAATAATCAACGGTATATTGGACACCCCTGACCTAGTTGAAATGATAAAATTCAGAGTACCTACAAGGTTTGCTTCTCGTCAAAATGCACCTTTTCATATAGAGAATCTTCGAAATAACTTTATCATTAACTCACCAATACATAGATTGCACCGCCTTGGAAACCAATATAGTGCTGTTGATATATTAAATGTACACACTATAGATGGTTTCAAAAGGATGCTTAACGCATATTATAATTTTTGATTTTTACTTTGCTTTGTTTATTTTTGTTGTTTAAATTGAATATGTAATACTGTTTTTTTTTTATTATGTTGTATTATGTTGTTTTATATTGTTCTTCCTTAAACTACTTACGTTTTTTTATTATGTACCTATATAATCGATGTATTTACACTTATTGTTATTTTGTTGTGCCTACATTGTTCTATTTATCCTGTATTTTTTTGTAAATGCCCTATTAGGGGCGTATATATAATAAATAAATAAATAAATAAATATTGTAAAGTCTAGGAGTATGGAATGGGTAATGTCGCTCGGCAAAGATCATCTTTATTAGTGGGGGTCTTATCTGGGCGGAGAATACGCAGTCAGGAAAGAATCCTGTCATGTTTATATGAAGTTAGGTCAGTACTGTTTTCATGTATAATATCTGTAAATTTGGTCTATGGAGTATCTTTTAGTTTTTTTTTTTTGTATACTATATTTTTATTATTGAACAATGTATTTTTTCTAGTGGTTCTAAAATTGTCATTGCCATTCCTTCCCACCCTATATTTCCATATTCCAATGTTTTTTGTACGAATGCAAAGTAGATCTATATAATTAGTAGGTACTGATATAATTTGAAAAAATGATACCTTAATAAAAATATGTGTGTTGAATCTTTAGTTAAAAGAAATAAAGTAAAAATGTTATGATAGTAAGATGATATTCATTCGTTTTCCTCTCAGTTCACATTATAATGAAAACCAGAGCGAAAATTATACTTTATGGTCGAAAAAATACCTTCTTTATTACTCTTTTCAATTATTATTTCTTTCTTTTTGCCATGAAACAAAACAGAGCACATTAGCCGGGGAAGAATTCATATTTTCTTAGAAATCGTTAAGTATGTAGGGAAAAATTCCCATTTGGTTCTGTGGCAGTATTCTTCACCGACAAAAATGTGTGAAAATCGTCTTGTGAATTACCTGAGGGAAAAGGTAAGTTTTATTGTTTTAATTTTCAAAAGATTTTCGATGACATAATTCTTATGTTGCAATCAGAGCACATTATTCTCATTCATTCAATACCATCAAACACGTGTGCATTAAACGGAAGCACAATACATGCGTGTATTACACTGGCGTGTCTTCACACACCGGTCTGGTCTCGCCTCAAAAGGTATGTAGGTACTGCATTCAGAATGTGTGGTGAACTATGTGACATATTATTGTTACCTGTTGTAGATATTATTGAGTGGTAACACTTTTCTACGCCGGTTCTTCACAGGCAATATTTTTTACTCCTCACTAACCCAAGGGGATATAGTGGGGAGTTACGAATTCGCAGTTTTTAAGGGTATTCTTTTACTGTAGATTATCAACTAGTATCATGCTGAGATTTTATTCTGAAAGTTTCATCAAAATGTATCTTTGAGTGTGTGGTATGTGCTGTGTTCTATGTGGGGCGTGTTTATTTTACTTTGATTATAGACTAAAGTAGCTACTCATTCGATTCTTTTCAAAATTTCGCAAATATGTACCTATATCTAATACCCGCTTACATTCCATTAGATTTTGAAGGATACCTGAATAGTGCTTCTTAATTTTTTTATCTGTCAAATATTTCAAAGTAACCCCAGGCTCAGGAAACTTTATATTAAAAAAAAATATTTTAAAATTCGTAAAAAGGCACATCACATTCATAAAATGGCTTTGAAGAGTTATCAAGTTTTCATAATAAAATATTTAAATAAAAAAAAAAAAACAAACTCATTTCACAATGATGAATGTGAACACATATACCTATAATTCCACAATTTATTTTATTTTTCTCCCGACGACCGTTTCGGCTTATAAGGCCATAATCAACTGGTCGGGAGAAAAATAAAATAAATTGTGGAATTATATATGTGTTCATATTAATCATTGTCTTAATGGAATTCTACAAATTAGAAGCCGTCACAATCGAAAGATTGAAAAATGCGCAAACTCATTTCATGAAAATGCTGAATTACTTGTTAATGAGGAGTGTAGCGTTGGCTACAATCTACTCGTTTTCTACATAATATCATTCATTTATGTTTCATCATACAATCATGTAGGTATGCATGCCTTTTCAATTTCCGACGCTTGATTTTCTTAATCAAAAGATCATTTTTAGTGCTCTCATTTTATGAAAATTTGGCATCCAATTGTATCCACGTAGTGACATCTGACGGTGGTTCAAAGTAACCATTACTAATTTAATAATGACGTTTTTATAATAACATCCGCTCTAACTATAATTAAGACAAATGATCTATACCTATTCAGAGAAAATATTAAAAGAATTTAAAAATAAAAAGTTTTAATTTACAGTTCATAATTTTCAATACACGGCTGAATTACTGTAATTTCCCTTGCAGGTTTGCCCAAGAATCAGGTTGATAGATTACGAATAGTATTCAACGTAGCTGCAAGGTATGGAGATGACAAAAGATATCACATAACATCTCTTCATAACGAACTACACTGGTTGAAATGTCCAAAATGAGTAGAGTATAAGGTATGCCTGATGGGTTTTTAAGGCTCTGAACGACTTGGCTCCACACTACATCCAAGAACTGTGTCAAAATAATGTTCCACCAGGCTTACATTGAGAGCATCTGGATTACAGAGTACCAAGAACAAATTACTTACGGTGGCAGAACTAAGGCAAAAATAATACCGAAATAATTCAATAACCTACCTAAACATATACTGGGTGCTGTGATGAAAGACAAGAAAATTTTGCAATTTTTAAGCGTATTTTTTTATTGCAGATTATTAACTAGTATTATGCTGAGATTGTATTCTGAAAATTTCAACACAATGTTTCTGTGTGTGCTATGTGCTTATAAATCAATATAAATTTGAGGGTAAACTTAGCATGTGGACAATTTAAATTTATTAATTACGTGTTTAAAAAAAATAAGTAAAAATAATTTGTTATCTTTTTACATACTTTGTTGAGTTTGCAGGAAAAACAACTCTGTTACTAAGAATTACCACATTGTTACTTTAAAACAAATTTAAAAATATATTCAAGAATATTATTGTTTATAATTACGACTACAATTTCTTACGTATTTATGCTAAAAAATGAGGTTTTGACGTAATTAATTATATATTTTTTTCTTGAGGGACAGCCTTAGCTGCATCAAATTAGAAAACGACAATATAGTTTTACTAAAGCAATTGCGTATCTTGTTTCAGGCAGTGCAACTCGATGGTCTGGTCTGAAACTGGCCACCAACTTTGCACCCGTCTGTCCTCAAATGCTGCCAGACCTGAGGAAGGAGACTACTCTGTCAGCTGGAAGGTACAACTACCTTAAACGTCTGATGCCTTTCTTGAGGAACCAGTCTGAGGACTGCTTGTACCTGAACATTTATGCCCCATCCAATGGTAAGTCATTTCATATTTAAAATTTCAAATATATTATTTAATGGAATCTCCATTATGAATTTAAAATCACGCTATTTGTTTACAAGGTTTTGGTCTGAAGTCTCTGATATACCTACATATTTACATAATGTTCCTTCTTCCATAGAAACACTATTCTGATAAGGCATTTACTTAAAAATACATTTACACAAGTTGGATGAAAGATCATAATTAAATGTGATTGCACTGGAATCTGTAATAGAACGATGTATTACAGGGTCAGAAATGAGGACATACATAAGGAGAGAATGTAGGACAAAGAAATATGTTATTAAATAGAATGAAAGTGAACACATTGAGATGGCTTTGCCACATGGGGAGAATGAATGAGGAACGCCTGACGAAGAAAATATAAGCATTGTAGACAGAAATGGGAAAATAGGTCGGCGCCGCCCAAGGAAGGGATGGCACGTCCATGTGAACAGTATTTTGAAAGACGGTAATATTAGAAGCGTGACCAACAGACGAACATGTATGTATAAGACGATGTATGAATGTTGACGAGGCGATGAATGTATGTCAAGATAGAAATAAGTGGCGTTCAGTTCTCTCTGCCTACCCCGTGAGGGACATGGTGTGATTGTATGTATGTATGTATGATTGCACTGGAGTAAAAGAGAAAATATTTCTTAAGTAAGCGTCTTAACATAAATTATTAAATTTGTATGCTCTTTCTTGGTGATATTGTAGGAATTCGTGAAACTTTACCATTTTTGTAAGAGCGTTTTATTCTCATAATATACCGTGTCTATATATAAAATGTCATTGTATGAACCCGTTAAAAACTCCTCTAGGCTTCAGTGTCTTCAGAAATTATGAACCCACAGATTTTATGTAGGTACATATATTTTACCTTTAATACTTTCCTGATCGCGTCTGATATTTAATATTACAAGTTATAAAATAAACACAGCTTTTCAACAAAGAGTCTTAAACTATTCATCCGTTGTTTAACTTATAAAATGTTTAATTGAATTATTTTTAACTTTTAAAAGAATTCGAGTAAAGGTAGCTACCTACACATCTTCCTCTCCATGAAATACTTTGTTGAATGTTCATAGATTTTTACACAGAAAACGGTAAACATAATTTCAGTTTTTGCCCCGATATTAAATTTGCGAAAATGTTGACAATGCAAATCTTTTCCACCCACCTGTAATTTAGGAAATTAATAAACATGAAAATATTTTGGTGGTTTTCAACATGAAAAACTAGTTGCATGAAATACACGCGATAGTTTGTGATTCCCTCCCACCGATCGGACTTCTACACTAATTCTTTTACTGTTCATAGTGCTAGGCTCTGGAATCAACTTCCCGTTGATACTCGAACCTTACCATCATTTTTCTCTTTCAAACAGCGGGTGAAACTCTGATGTCTCTCTTCCCTCCCTGCCTCATTTTCCTCCTTACCACTATCTCCGCCCCTTCCTTTTTTCTCCTTCCCATCCCCCTAAATGCATATGTGTGTTTATGTATGTATGTATGTGTGTGTATATGTATATATATGTTCTGATATATATGTTCTTATATATTCTTATATTATTTTTATTTTCTAAGGTTGACTGGAAGATGTTAATTTTATTAACAAGTCCGCCTTTTGGCTTTTTTAATGTTTTAACTTGCTCTTGTTTGCACTTATTTTGTTATGTTATTTTAGCCAATAAAGAATTATTATTATTATTATTATTATTATTATTTGTGTATAGGTAGTGTAAGAATACGTAAAAAAACATGTTATACCCAAATCGAAGATAAATAAAATTACCAAACTATAAAACCTTAAATATAAATTATTGAATATATAAACTAAGTAAAGCTTCACTTTACTTAGTGGACGGTTTTTTACTCTCCACTATTACATATGCATCTGTCTATAACATCTGTGTTCTGTTATCTCGGATCATGTTGGTTAATTCCTTCATATACCTGCTATACGGAATATGAAATAATGTCTAAAATATTGAATTTTACTCTCCACTACTATGGAATAGTGGAGAATCATGATTTCACAATTTTTACGAGTATTTTTTTACATCAATTTCTCAATGGGTATCATGTAGAGAGTGCATACTTTGAGTTTGGTTGTGATGTTTTTGTATGTATCCTGTATGCCGTACACAAATATGAAAATTTGTGTCCCCTGTACACACAGCCTGTACAGATTAAACTAAAGGGCCGATAAATTTAATTTTGATACCATTATATGTGAAGTACCTACATAAACTTAGAGCTGAGCAGTTTTCCATAGACAATGGTTCATTTTTTCTCAATGTTTTTCTATGATTTCATCTGTGAAAACTTAAAAATGCCTTCACGATCTGGAAATTTAAGATATTCTTATTATGTTCAAACTATCTATACAATACTAATAATCTTCAAAAAACTGCATTCAAAGTTGGTCAACGTTAAAAGAAAAACATACAACCGTTTGAAAAATTATGTTCATAATAATAGATTTTTGTATGAAAAAAATATATATAACAAGAGATTTTTTTTTGTTTGGCAATGCTCGGTTATTTGATAACATATGGATATTAGAGTGTAATATTAGCAGGGAAGCTTCATTGTGTAGTGAAGAGTTTAGTGTTGGCCACAACCCACTCGTTTTTTTCTGGTGATGTAAACAAAAGACTTGATGATTTTGGAAATTTTTATTTAGTCAATTCAAAAACTTGATAAATTAACAATATAAGTTCTGAGGACCACTAATCTTAGACTTCCTATGGCTTTAAGTAAAATAAATAATAATTGATTTTATCGTAGGGAAGATTAAATGTAAGTATTCTGTTTTTATATTATAAAAGGCTTTCAGATTTTTCTTTTATAATAAACAAGACCTCAACCGAAAAAGGCGAAAGTAACATTTATTCGCAGAATTCTATAGAAAAGATGGGCATCGCTCTTGAAAATAACTAGGTATCTCAATTTTAAAGATTCGCGTGCTAAAGAAATTTTGTGCGTCAATTCAAAGCTTCTCAAGAATGACTTTTTAGGTAACATTTTTTATACCTTTTATACACGGGTATATTATCAAAAATATTTCCTGAAGTAAATTTATACATACAAATCATCACGCCGCGCCGTGTTCTTTGCGGGATGCGCAAAGAGAACCGAACACCACATTTTTATATCTCGAAAAGCATCGGCTCATCGACATTCAAGCTTAATACGATTCCCACTTTGTTTAATTTTGTTAGATTGACATATAGAGAGTTTTTGTAGCAGTTATTACTAGCAGTGAATACATCAGAATGTGGGATACTGCCTGACAGATTGGCATTATAGTAGGTACTATAAAGAGAGTTTTTGTAGCAGTTATTACTAGCAGTGAATACATCAGAATGTGGGATACTGTCTGAGAGATTGACATTATAGTAGGTACTATAAAGAGAGTTTTTGTAGCAGTTATTACTAGCAGTGAATACATCAGAATGTGGGATACTGTCTGAGAGATTGACAATATACATATCTAGTACTATAAAGAGAGTTTTGTAGCAGTTATTACTAGCAGTGAATACATCAGAATGTGGGATACTGCCTGAGAGATTGGCATTATAGAAATCATATGTCCTTTTGATAAATTAATTTTGATTTGAATTGATGTTGCTTTGAGGAACGTATGTAGAATAATTTGGTCGATCTGCCATTCCGCATTGATAATATAATATTGGAAGCACTATTCTTTGTCAGTGCCCAATTTATTTGAGTAATTCAAAATAATTTAATAATGGTTTCAAGCTTGGCATCAAAGGACGGCTTGCGAGAAGGGCATACTTCCTTAGAAAAACAGGTTTTTAAAAATTTGCCACAAATATGTATTTACCAATATCCCTCTATCCTGTCCTCCTAGTCTCTCTTATCTCCTTTCCCTTCCCTAGTTGTTGTATACATATATGTGTGTATATATGTATATATGTGTACATATATTATTTTTGTTTTTATATTTATTTTTAATTTATGATTTTTTTTTTTTTTATTTGTAATCTTATATTCCTGTAACTGATTGTATTTACCATGGTGGTTGACTGGTAGAATATGTTTTTTGGAGTGTTTTTGGTATGATGCCTATAGACGATAGTATAATTTGGACAATTGTTACTTTTTCTTGTTTCCATTGTAATTTTATCTGTTCTGCTAACGGTATGTATTTATCTTTTTTTTCCAAATGTTTCTTTTGTAGATTTGCTGTATTTGGTATTGATTTATTATTATTATGTATGTTTGTATGCGTGTGTGAGGGTGCGTATGAAGTTGTGTGTATGAATAATGTTTTTGGCTTGTAAACTGTTATATGTTTTTATATTATGTTGATGAAATGCTTTTTTTGCTTTAACACTGTAAAAATATAATTTTATCATTAAACTGTAAATGAACTGTAGCTTCCCAAAGAAAATAAATAATAATAATGTGTTGGCAACATCTCAGTCCAATTTTTCGATCCCGTCAGTCTTTTCTGCTTCTCTTTTAATATGTATAACTCAACCTTCTATCGATTTAATCAAAGATAATGCTTTTGGGTGTATTATGTATAGACAAAATAATATTCCCATCCAATTTCGTTAGGAAAACATCATAATAAGGGTCTATCTAAATTAAGGGACAAGACGTGTTGGGCGCATAGTAAAAACTGTTAATCAAAATTTGACGCCTTTCTGTTTGAATAGCAACAATGTTACCATGATTTGGTTACACAAGGTTGGTGAGAGATGAGTTTTTGACTTGTATACCTACCTATTATTATAGTGTGACTGAACGTTGAAACTTGTGATGAGCAAAAGTCTTGCAAGTTTTGCAGTCTTGGTATTATGAGATTTGCAAGACCTAAAATTGAGTTCTCATCGTGGCGGCATGTAGTAATGTTGTAAATCTTATCTTTTAATTCTTTCCTAGAACCTTTTGATACAGATTCACCATCATTCATGTGTGTTTATAAGTTTTGAAAAATTGATATTATATTTTCTGGCCTTTATGTGGCTAATTAATTTCCATATTTAATGTATTTTGTAATTTTAACCGTAAATAAATAAATAAATAACCGCATACCTACCCCATTAGTAATTTGGCGTGCTGTTACTGCCCTTTCCCACTTGTCGTGTGTCGGGCACGATAAAAAGTCGTGTGATCTAGTGGCTATACAGGTGTTCACACTAACGCGACGTCCTACGTAGGCGATTCAAAGCGAATGCGAAGCGGCCGGCGCGGCGCGAAAATAACAAACAGTCGGAAACAGTTCTATGGATGTGTCCTACGTTACCAATCGCGAGTAGGGTACGGTGCGGCGCGGCGCGATGCGAAGCGAACGCGATCAGTTGGCTTGATATTTTCGCGCGAATTGAACGCGGTGCCATAGTTTTTTTTTGGTAAAGTAAAATGTCTTAATTCTTAGATAAGAACTTAAGACATTATAATGTTAAGTAGGTATAATGTCTTCAGTTCTTATCTAAATTAGACCGTTTGCAGAATGTCTGCATTAGATACATCTTCGGTCTGAAAAAGTATGACCATATATCGGAATTTCGTATTAAACTGGGCTGGTCTTCAATGAGCAAACGCAGGGATTTTCACATACTCTGTCTTCTCTATAAGATTTTGTATAGTGAGGTGGCACCAAAGTATCTCAGAGACAGGTTTCATTTTTCATCGGAGCATGGTCTTCCTCTGAGATCGGGTAATAACGGTCTTCTTGTGATTCCCTCCCACCGATCGGACTTGTACACTTATTCTTTTACTGTCCATAGTGCTAGGCTCTGGAATCAACTTCCCGTTGATACTCGAACCTTACCATCATTTTTCTCTTTTAAACAGCGGGTGAAACTCTGATGTCTCTCTTCCCTCCCTGTTTCATTTTCCTCCTTACCACTATCTCCGCCCCTTCCTTTTTTCCCCTTCCCATCCCCCCTTAATGCATATGTGTGTATATGTGTGTATGTGTGTATATGTATATATATGTTCTTATATATTTTTATATTATTTTTATTCTCTAAGGTTGACTGGAAGATGTTAATTTCATTAACAAGTCCGCCTTTTGGCTTTTTTAATGTTTTATCTTGCTCTTGTTTGTTTGTACTTATTTTGTTATGTTATTTTAGCCAATAAAGTATTATTATTATTATTATTAATGTCAGAGGCGAGATTCGCGCGCACGTAGGACAGATCCGCCGCGTCGCACCGCTTTGCAATCGCATTCGCTTTGAATCGCCTACGTAGGACGTCGTGTAACACGTGTGTATCAAGTGTGAACAGCTCCATTTAAAATATATTGTCACTAGATCACGCGACATTTTATCGTGCCCGACACACAAGTGAGAACGGGCAGTTACGTATTGTATTGAGTTGTATTTTTGAATCCATCGCAAATTTATGAATGACTGACTCGGCTCGGATATATTTTTTTAATTTGGCGATACATATTTTTGTTTACTAAATTAAAAATCGTATTAAAAATAAATAATTTTCCCTCGTCTCGTCGTCGTTTCAAAATTCGTCAGAACCGTCGTTATATTTCACGGACCCACCGTTATTCCGGTGACGGTAAAACCGGTTATTGGACGGTTTTTCATCCGTAAAGTCACGAAAAATAACGATCACTTCTACACGCTCCACCGCTTCTGTGATCACTGAGCACTAAGCACACCCGTTGGCTGTGCCCATAGGTACTAAGTGTACACAAACTGAATCAATTCTGAACTCAATTTTGTTAACAATGATTATGTAACAGATTTTTAATAATCGCAAAAGAGACGAAGTTGGAATATTTACTGTAGGAGAACCGGGAAATCAAGGCACCTACAGGGCTTACGACCTGTCATCGGCTGGTTTACGTGATCACTTTATGCGCTTGCGCAACGTTCACCAATTATGCCTCTTTAATGAGATCCCTATCAATTCAATTTTTGATAGTTCTATTAATTAAAATTGAATTGATAGGGATCTCATTAAAGAGGCATAATTGATGAACGTTGCGCAAGCGCATAAAGTGATCACAAAAACCAGCCGATGACAGGTCGTAAGCCCTATAGGTGCCTTGATTTCCCGGTTCTTCTACAGTAAATATTCCAACTTCGTCTCTATTGAGATAATTAAAAATCTGTTAAAAAATATCTATGAATCCCGACAGGGAAAAAAAATCCAATGTTTGCGCATATACAATAATAAAAATATTCGTATGATTATGTACATAAATAGTTAATATTACTACAGTAATTCTAATCTGTAAATTCTAAAATAGGATGAGATTTTCAATAATGTGTTTGATTTTTAGACTTTTTATAGGCTCCACTTCGATCTGCTGAACGTGCTTTACTATCTATCCCTATTCATAGTTCTGATTTTTTTAGCTCTTCATTTGAAGTACATTCAGCTACACTATGGAATAGCCTAAGTCCTGATATTACGTCGTCTATCTCACTAAACAACATCAAGAAAAGGCTAAAGCAAAAATATTTATCTGACAACACCTGATTATATCTTCCTCCCCTCTTCCTTTCCTTATCATTTAGTTTTCCTATCATTGCTTTGAATTGTTCTTACATGCTATCATCTTTGTTTAATTTTTTTTTACTTTTCTTCTGCTATCTTTATTTATTTTGTAATGAGATTAACTTATTGCCATAGTTATTGTTTTGTATATTTAACATTTACTCTGGTTAGTTGGAAGAAATGTCCATTAGGCAATAATCCCGCCAGTGTACTAATTATATGTACAAGAAGATTCAAATAAATAAATAGGTATATAAAAATTTTAACGGATGTTGTGTTAAAAGTTCGTCCTCTAATAGCATTGTGTGTACATATACTATACGGACTAATGGCGTTTGAATAATATTATATCCTCCGTATAGGGAGGGCCAAAACTACTTACATATATATTCTTAAACTTCATATTGATATATTTTTTTTTAATTCATTAGATTTCGACAGTGAATGGTGCATTTAATCTCTCTGAATTGGAATAATAACTTTTAATGGAAAACTTATCAGCTCTAAGTTTATTAACTAAACAAACATTATATCGATATGAAGATTTGTAAATCACTAAATTTCAAAGTAGACCATTCAACAGATTTCAAAAGATCTTGATGTTATTTTTTAACATAATTGGAATGATTAAATGAGAAAATTATGAAAATATACGCATTTCAACTATAAAATTATAACTAAATACATATATTATATAAATACAGGAAGAGGTAGAAATAAAAAAGATGCATTTATGATGGGTTTTTTACATACATAATGAAAATTTGTTTCAAATTATATTTCAGACACAAAACGGATAATTTTTATAACAACATAATACCATCACGCCATGTACATAAACACCTAACGCCATATTTTTATATCTTGATACATATCTAATGGCTAAACTTACTTACTTACTGCCGATGACTATACAACTCCGGTAGAGCTTTAACCTCCTGAACAATAGCTTTCCAAGCCTTTCTGTCAGCTGCAGTGGACTCCCAGTCATCACAAGCATTCAGCACGTTCAGATCTCGGGTAACATTATCCATCAATCTCTGCCTTGGTATTCCCAGGGGTCTCTTGCCCACCGGGTTATTTTGCAGGATACGTTTTGTGGTTCTTTCTTCCCCTGATCTGATAACATGTCCAATCCAAGCTAATCTTCTGGACCTGATTTCGCTGGTGATTAAAGGTTGTCCTGTCAATGCACAAATTTCCTCATTGATTCGTGGTCTCCAGGTACCTGCCGCAATTCCTGGTCATGGGTCTAATGGCTAAAGCAAAATTATATATCTGATAAAACCTGATTCCTTCTTCCTCTCCTCTCTATATTATGGACGAGTATCGTTGTTGTAGAGAAAACGGCTTGAAGCAGTACGTTGGATTCGCTGTTGAGACGTCTCTTCTCTATTCAGGTTTTAAAAAAAATATTAAAAAAAAAATAAACATCATTTGACTCCCGACAGGGATAAAATCCAATGTTTGCGTATATGCTAATCAAAAAACATTCGAGATAATAAATATTAATAAAAGTGTCAAATAAAAAAATAGTACCGGTGTACATACTGAGGTACCTAGTATTGAAAATCACTTCATATACCCTAATATCCTGAAATATTTCTTATTCAGAGTCCTGTCCGGTCCTATTTTGATACTTTATTGAATTGCCCAAGTGATGCAGAGGGTCGGACTACAACCCTATAGTGACAAAATACCAGATGTTAATACATTTTTATTCCAACAAATATTTGTATCTATTTATTTTGTATAGTATATCTATGTATGATTTAGGTACAAGTATGTAAACATACTTAAAATGAACAAATAATTTTGGCGCAGTTCACAGGAGACATCTATGTATGCGATGGTTTTTTCACCTCGTTTATAAGGATCGTGGCTTTCATTGTGTAGTTATCAACTTCTCAATAGATGGATTTAGAAAAAGTTTCATACTCAATCTATAGATGGCGATGGTATTCTCAACTTATTTTCAAGGTTAGGTTTTTTACCATATAGATGGCGATGGTGTTCTCAACTTATTTCCAAGTGTAGGTTTTTTACCATATTGATGGCGATGGTGTTCTCAACTTATTTTCAAGTGTAGGTTTTTTACCATTCAAGACAAATAATAGTTTAGGTGCTATTTTCAATCTTATGCCGGATCGTTCTTTTGTAATTGGAAATATTAATAATAATAATAATAAACACTTCCTTGCACCTTGCGCAAGTGGCGAGTTTATTGCGAAATGGAAATTTATTCCAACTAATCAGTCTTTACAGCCCAAAGAAGCAATATTAGTGTGAGAAATGAATTTAAATAAATTTCTTTTCTGCTGGGGATCTAACCCAGGATGCCCGCACAATATACCAAACGGCTTACCAACTGTGCCACGGCGGTCGGCTTCTTGTTCTTATTCTTCTTAATGTTCTGCTTTACCCTCCAGAGGGCCGAGTGTCACGCAGTGTTCTTGAAAGAAATGTTAGCGAAAATTTACATACTATCTGGCATTCCCGTTGGACGTTGGGAAACTCGCTCAGTGGGTAGAATGTCATTTTTATTTTTTCCTGACGTGAGGAATCGTTTTAAATCTTCCTGGGTTGTCCCCGACTTTTAGATTTTTCACAGGACACGGAAATTTTAAGAGTTATCTTCACCGATTTAAAATTGCCTCCACTGCCTCAGTCAGTTCTGTCAATACCCGGACCAAACTTCGGAACATTTCCTGTGGGATTGTTGCCACCCAATGGTGTCCTCTTATAGATCTGAGCTCCTCATTGCTTTCCGTGAGCCTCTTCAAGGTCCCATTGGTCACGCGGATTTTGTGATCTCGAAGAACAATTTTAAAGCTTTTAAGAAGTTTTGTCATAGTTATGGTGCATTACTATTGTTAGATTCCCAGTAAGTTATTTTTACGGAGATCTTGGTCATATTTTTTTTTATGGTAAATAATAATACATAAGGAATTACAAAAAGAAAATAATTATTCTGAGTCACGCCAAGTCTCATTTCTAGACTTGTCGGCGTGTTCTCAAGACAATACCTATCTTTGTATACTTTAAAAATAACAAACAACATTACAGTAAAAAGAGACATACAAATGTCACACAAAGATGATCTTCCAAACACACACCCCTTCCTATGTTACAACAGTTATCTATTTAAAATAATAAAAATAAATAAAATGAGAAAAAAATAAAATCGTTTGTGAAATGAGAAAAAATTAAATATCCCTGATGTTTCTTATTTAAAAATATATGTAATCAATGATAGTTCACATTCGTCTTTCATTCACATTTCCAGTCGAATGTACTTTTTGCATTTTTTTTTCTTGTCCCCCACATCGCGTTGCTGAACTATGTGAGATGTTATTTTGCCTTTTGTATGTACTTTTTTTCGGGAGACCCGAAAACTATGATAATAGAGAATATTGGAAATACTATTCTAAGCCGGTGCTACACAGTCTAGATACAATATAATCTATCTAGGTATATTATCTAAAATAAAATAAAACCCTGTTCATTGGAGACAAATAGTTTACAAATTTTTGACATATGTATTAGCGATCAATTAGATATGTAGGTACCTATTATTATTTATTCAAAATGGCCTGCGATATACCTACAATACTCGATGCAAACTGTCATAGATAATCTTTGAACTTGTATCATTCGATCATCGATACTAATTTGTCGAATACCAAAGAAACTCTAAATACAATAATAATAATAATTAAAATTCACGAGGTACATACCTATACCTACCTGATATTTGGCAGCGTAATACCGCTCTTGGCAGAGCAATATTCACCAGGAATATATAAGTATATTATAATATAACAAACATAAAATTATATTTGGCACGACGGCATGGGAATAAAGAGGGTCATTTATCTTCTGGACATACCTACCTGAGAGATAGATAATCTCAGACCGCGGATCTCTGGAGACGGCCGCTCCCGTCGTGTGGACTTAACCTAAAACTAATTTTAACCAAAAATAACTAATAGGTATCTACTTATTCATTTTCAACCAAAACGAAACTCAAAAATACAGAAATTTATGAATGTTTAGAGATAAATATAAAAAATAAATTATAGCTATATAACTAGAGACCATATTCGCCTTATCCAACTGTCGATTTGTTCAAGAAAATGTATTTCTCTTAACATATCGACAAAGTATCAGCCATGATACGCGAGATTTGTATGCCAGGTCTATATTTTTAACAGTTTTTCCAACTTTGATGTCAAAAAACACATACTTTGAGGCTTAACAGCATTTATGATCTTTATATGTATATGGTTTTTCTTAGAATTCCGAGAAGAAAAATATTAGTGTGTCTCTCTTTGTGTGTGTGTCCCCTTATAACTTTTGATCCGCTCTATGCACTGAGCCTAAAATTTCATAATACTTTGAAAGTTATAGGCCTACAAAACTTTTTTGCTCATAATTTCAAATTTTTGTTTCTGTCAGGGGTTATCAACTTTTGAATTTTTACTATATAAAAGCAAGAACGCTGAAAATTGGTAGTAATATAGACAAATATAAAATATCATTTTATTTAATGTTCCAGAATTTCTCAATCAATATTAAAATATTTATAAATTTGTGTTTAAATGATTATTGTTTGGTACGTATTCTTCAACTATACATACTATCGCCATAGACAGTTGGATCTCATGTGTTACATGCAACTAGTGAATAACATTAATAATACGGTCAATAGCATAATTTTACTATAAGAGTACCAAATATTCTAGCCTAGGCTTTATTTATTTATTATTTGTCATTGGAAAACTATAAACACATTTTCCATCAATATTTTTTTTGTGCAAAATGACACATTTATTCGTGATAATTTTTATTTTATTCTTTTTTGAATGCACTCTTTCTTTTTAATTTGAGATTTTCGTTTTTTTTTTATTTCTATTTGTTATTTGCATACTTTTAATATGCATATTACTCGAATATTTTTATTATTGCATATGCACAACATTGGATTTTTTCCCCTGTCGGGATTCAAAGGTATCTTTTAACAGATTTTTAATTATCTCAATACAGACGAAGTTGGAATATTTACTGTAGGAGAACCGGGAAATCAAGGCACCTACAGGGCTTTCGACCTGTCATCGGCTGGTTTACGTGATCACTTTATGCGCTTGCGCAACGTTCACCAATTATGTCTTTTTAATGAGATCCCTATCAATTCAATTTTGAAAGTTCAATATATTGTAATACAGAAATTCTTTAGTATTTTCCTTATTTTCAAACGAAAAGAATTTCAGTATTACAATACATAGAACTTTCAAAATTGAATTGATAGGGATCTCATTAAAAAGGCATAATTGGTGAACGTTGCGCAAGCGCATAAAGTGGTCACGTAAACCAGCCGATGACAGGTCGTAAGCCCTGTAGGTGCCTTAATTTCCCGGTTCTCCTACAGTAAATATTCCAACTTCGTCTCTATTGAGATAATTAAAAATGCATATTACTGTTATTCAATATACTAAAATTAAAAAAAATAAAATTCCTTTGTATAGTCCACGATATTTGATGAAAATTTGCGACCGGTTTCGGAACTAACCGTTCCCTCATCGGACTTAATTTCAACTAAACTAAAATATGCCGACATGATTACGATAAAACTATGGGGGTGGAGGTTAGGTGGTTAGCGAGATGTAAGATTAGGAACCTACATAATATACTTATATCCGATTTATAAAATTGTCAATTATAAAACCCGCTCATTTTAGTGCAAAATATGTAAGGCACAAATTGAATTCATTAATTTTAATTAAATAGTTTTAAAATACCCGCCTACATATGTTACGAATCGATGTTGTAATATTGGTTACATAAAATTTTATACCCTAAACGTTTAAGCACAACTTATTACTCGGATGAAATTTAAGTAAGTACTAAGTTTCCTAATTAAAAGTTTTCGGTTAAAAATTATTAAGGTAACTTTGTGTTTACTTTGACAGTCGAAATTAAATTTTTCCTACCTTTCCCAACGTGCCCATAATTTTTGCGAAGGATCACTGACAAAACACGTTCATTATTAGAGTGAAGTCTTAAAATAAAAAAATCAACACTTTCGCAAGGTTTTAACATCCTTTTAATCAACTTCATATGTCTGTCTGTACTGAATTTTTCAATCGTTTTTTTCCGACCAGTTGCTTAAGGTTTTAATATCCTTTTAATGAACTTCACATGTCTGTCTGTACTGGATTTTTTCAATCGTTATCTTTCCGACCAGTTGCCCAAGGTTTTAACATCCTTTTAATCAACTTCACATGTCTGTCTGTACTGGATTTTTTCAATCGATTTCTTTCCGACTAGTTGCCCAAGGTTTTAACGTCCTTTTAATCAACTTCACATGTCTGTCTGTACTGGATTTTTTCAATCGATTTCTTTCCGACTAGTTGCCCAAGGTTTTAACGTCCTTTTAATCAACTTCACATGTCTGTCTGTACTGGATTTTTTCCATCGATTTCTTTCCGACCAGTTGCCAAAGGTTTTTACATCCTTTTAATCAACTTCACATCTCTGTCTGTACTGGATTTTTTCAATCGTTATCTTTCCGACCAGTTGCCCAAGGTTTTAACATCCTTTTAATCAACTTCACATGTCTGTCTGTATTGGATTTTTTCAATCGATTTTTTCCGAACAGTTGCCAAAGGTTTTTACATCCTTTTAATCAACTTCACATGTCTGTCTGTACTGGATTTTTTCCATCGATTTCTTTCCGACCAGTTGCCAAAGGTTTTTACATCCTTTTAATCAACTTCACATCTCTGTCTGTACTGGATTTTTTCAATCGTTATCTTTCCGACCAGTTGCCCAAGGTTTTAACATCCTTTTAATCAACTTCACATGTCTGTCTGTATTGGATTTTTTCAATCGATTTTTAACAGTTAAAGATCTGAAACATTCAGAATTTTTTGAAACAGAAAAATTTTTGTATTCTAGATTTGTGTAAATCGGAATCCATCCTATCGGTTGAAAGGTTGACAGGCGCCTTATTTTTATTGATGGTTGATAGAGAGATATACAGTCTACACAATTTATAAAACAGACAATGTAGGTACATTGTTTTATTAGTGGACCAGTGAAAACACCATGCATTATTCAATAGGATAGTTAATTTTGATACAAAAAATTACAAATAATGTATAATTGATTTACTAGTACATAAAAAAATACAAAAATAACACAGCTGATTAAATCAAAGTAGGTACTAGGAAAGATAGGAGGAGATAGATGTCCTTATCGCTACAATGTTATATTTTTTAATTATATGCATTAAAATTATAGATTTTGAATGTTCAAATTATTTCATTTAATTGGGGGTATACACAGATGAACAGGTTACATTCATTATATATATTATACAAAAATTGGTACATTATATTCTTAGGCCTGACATCCAATTTTGTTTATCCACTGTTAGTTATATTTAACACCACAGAAGAGAAAGAATGCAAAAAAAATAATGACTAGGAGATGGGAAAGGTTAGTGGAATTGGAAATTGATGTGAGATGTCAGCGGATATCAAAAGGAGAAAGATCAAATTAAGATGTACTGTACTCGTATGAGAAGAGAAAACAAAACATCCATCAACTGTTCTAAAATCGTGTTGGTTAATTCATTCATGTACTTACTATGCGGAGTCTGAAATAAGTCTAAACTATTGAATTTTTTCGCAGTTTCGCAGATACAAGGAATGGTAGAATTTTTCGATGATTTGTATTTTGGGATATACATAGAAAATATCAGTTTGTCGGGTTTTCATAGAGGGGACACGGTAAAAATACGATTATTCAATAACGGTGAATCGAATTAATCATTAATTTTTTTACATATATAGTACATTCTGATCATGGATAAATGTTGACAATCTATATTTAAGACATGGAATAAATGTTGAGAAGGTATATTTAAGATAAATGGAATAAATGTTGAGAATGTACCTATATATTTAAGATAAATGAAATAAATGTTGAGAATGTATAGTTAAGGTATGGAATAAATGTTGGAAATATATATTTAAGATAAATGGAAGAAATGTTGAGAATGTACCTACATATATTTAAGATAAATGGAATAAATGTTGATAATGTATATATAAATAATGGAATAAATGTTGGAATGGAAACATCGGTCCTAACAAAAAGAATAATGCACAAGCTGTTAGTGACACAGAGAGCTATGGAGAGAAAGTTGCTGGATATTTCAATAAGGGACAGAATTCAGAATGTCATGATAAGACAAAGAACCAAAGTAACCGATGTAGCCGAAAGGGTCGCTGGCCTTAAGTGGAGCTGGGCTGGGCATATTGCCAGATGCCAGGATTCACGATGGACCAAAAAGATCTTAGAATGGCGACCGAGAACAAGCCGAAGAGGTGTTGGCAGACCCCAGGCAAGGTGGTCTGATGACATCAAGAAATGTGCCGGAGGGAGATGGATGCAGTGTGCCCAAGACAGGGAGTTGTGGAGGATCAAAGGGGAGGCCTATGTCCAAGAATGGATGAAAACTGGCTGAAGAAGAAGAAGAAGAAGAAGAAGAAGATGTATATATAAGGTATGGAATAAATGTTGAGAATGTATATTTTAGATAAATGGAATAAGTGTTGAGAATGTGTAGGTATTTAAAATAAATGGAATAAATGTTGAGAATGTATATTTAAGATAAATTGAATAAATATTGAGTATGTATTAGGTCCTTACATATGAAATTGGTGTTTTGTATGGGAGGAGCATAAAGTCGATTTTTTTTAAATATAATATATTTATTTAATCAAACTATGTACCATTGCTATCTATGCACTTTTGCCATCTCATAGGAATTTCATCGATCTCTTTACTAAAAAAAACATTCGGACGGGAATCAATAAAATCTTTGAAGGCGGTTTGGACTGCCCCATCGGAGTTTAATTTTTTCCCTTGCAAGAAGTTATCCAAATTTCGTAAAAAAATAGTAATCTGTTGGGGCAAGGTCCAGAGAGTACGGTGGATGTCTTAGACATTCCAATTGAAGCTCCTCTAATTTGGTAGCCGTCTGTTGTGCAGTGTGTGGTTTAGCGTTATCCATGAAGCAGCAGTGGCCTAGAGCGATTAACCAGCCTCAGTTGTTTAGCAGCTAGCTTTTTCATCATGGTTTGCAGTTGCTGACAATAGACATCTGCCGTAATCGTCTGGCCAGATTTAAGAAAGCTGTAGTGAATGACACCAGCACTAGTCCACCAAACGCTCACAAGTAACTTTTTTGGAGTCAATTTTCGCTTGGGGTATGGTTTGGCTGGTTCGGCAGGGTTCAGGCATTTCGATGAGCGCTTCCGTTTATCGTACAGGGTCCACTTTTCATCACAGGTAATGATTCGATTTAAAATCCCTTCATTATTGTGCCGGTTGAGTAATGCAACGCAGCAGTCAACGCGCGTTTGTTGATTTGCTTCACTCAATTCGTGAGGTACCCACCTTTCAAGCTTTTTCACCTTCCCAATTTGCTTCAAGTGGATTAAAACAGTTTTATCACTAACACCGCAGCCTGCAGCTAACTCGGACGTGGTTTGCGATGGATCCGCTTCCACAATAGCCTTCAATTCTTCATTATCAACTTTGGTCTCCGGCCGTCCACGGGGCTTGTTCTGCAGATCGAAATTTCCAGAACGAAAACGTTGGAACCAAAAACGCACTGTGTTTTCTTTTGCGGCACCGTCGCCATACACATCATTAATCCTTAGAGCCATTTCTGCAGCACTGGTGCCACGGTGAAACTCATATTCGTAAATAACGCGATATTTCAAGTTTTCCATTTTATAAACTGAGTGACGTAAAGGTAAAAAACAATTGAGGAAAAAACAAATGAATTATAATTTTCGAAACACAAATATATGAGTAAAAAGTTGTCTAAATTTGAATTTCGAATTCCTAACCCAAGAGAAGATATTTGAGATCAAAGTTGCCAGTACGGCAAAACGCCAATTTCATATGTAAGGACCATTTTTAAGGTATGGAAAAAATGTTGAGAATGTTTTATTTTTATTTTTTTTAAATGAATAAAAATAATGGAAAAAAGTGTGGACAAAATATTGAGAATGAATAATGTATATTTAATAATATTAAGATAAATGGAATAAATGTTGAGAATGTATATTTAAGACTATGTACCTATTGGATATAAGCGTCGCTGCGCAGAGTACATTTTTTGTGGTTGTCGCTTGATTGCTGGATGCACAAATCTTTCCTCACTACAACTTAAGTTGTCAAGATGTTTGTCCGTATCTATACTAAGGACAAGTTGTATCCGAGATGATGAAAATTTTCAATATTTGCTTACGGATTACCAACTCGAAATCAGACGGTCTGCTATCGGTAACATGACCTACCTATAAAGTATATTATATTTTTTCCCCAGTGAGTTATTTGAAATCAGCTCAGTTGGTAATAATTTAAATGAAACCAACGATAATTTACCTTTGGATTCCACTGCGTGATTAATGATTAAGGTTCAGTTTCCACTTAGGGTCAAATATTAACATATAGATGGAAATATTATAAAAGCATTGGTGCCTCATTTATTGTGTAAAATGGTTTATCAAAAAATATTATTTTGCAGTAGGCAAACAAGCCAAAAATGAAATAATATTTCTGGCGCAGTTCAGGGGTGACATCTGTGCGAGACACCGCCACCTCATTTATAATGACTGTTGCTTTCATTTCTTACAAATAAACCAATTTATCAATAGATACAGAACGTTATAAAAAGGTTTATTCGTTACTTCATAGTTGGTAATAGTAATAATGTCTTATTTTCAGGTAAATTTTTACACATTATTCAAATATATAGAGCTTTCAAAATTAACATCGCTTAGGGAACCCAATAAGAAGGCATAATTGGTAAACGTTGCGCAACCCTGTAGGTGCCTTGAATTCCTGGTTCTTCTATAATATCCCAACTCCATCTCTATTGATATCTAAAAAGTTTGTCAGAAAAATATTATTTTGCGTTTAATATTACGTTATTAGATTAAAATATAATTTTTCATTCATTCATTTATTCATACTATCACGGAATATCTCACAGTGTGTGTGTGTGGGGGGGGGGGGGGGGGTAACCAGCGACTGGTGTGCAGATGTGCGTAGCCTTATAGAGGTAGCCTTATAGATGGGTCGGTGGCAGAGCGGTTAGCGCGCTGGGCTAGTAATCCAGTGGTCGCGAGTTCGAATCCTACCTCGACCGATTTCGTTCACCTAAGCACAAGCATTTATTTGCTTATTTTAGGGAACGTAAGAAGATGTATATGTACTTGTTTAACAAGGACATATTCATTTTTTTAAATATAAAAAAAAGGACGACCCGTGCGTCATTCCCCACTCACCAATCTAGTCTCAACCAACAAAGGCACTACATTCAGAATGGGTGGTGAACCTCATTATTGAACTATATGAGATGTTATATGTATCTATTTTTGATAACCCGGCTCCTACAGGAGACCGAAATCGATGAAAATAGAGAATATTGGAAGCACTTTTCAAAGCCGGTGCTACACAGTCTAGATACAATATTATCTACTAGGTATTTTAACAAAAAATAAATAAATTAAACCCTGTGAACTCGAGATAAAAAGCAAATAAGTTTTTTACATATTAGCGATAGCAATTATTATTTATTCAAAATTACATGTGATATGCCTACAATACTCAATAAAAACTGTCATAGATAATCTTTGAACATTTATCATTCGATCAATGATACTAATTTGTCGAAAACCAAAGAAACTCTCGATTCAATTCACTAACACAAGTGGATATAGTGGGGAGTTACGAATTCGCTATGTTTAATTTTATTATTTTTAATGCAGATTATCAACTAGTGTAATGCTGAGATTGTATTCTGAAAGTTTCATCATAATGTATATTGTTTGTGCTGTGCGTTTGGTGTCATTCGATTTATTTTAAATTTTGCAAATTTGTATATCTAATACTCGCTAAGACCCCATTAGATTTTGAAAGATATTTTAATTGTGCTTCTCAACTTTTTTTCACTGTCAAATATTTCAAAGTTTCCTTAAGCTCGGGAAACTTATAATTTGATATTTTTCTTTTGAAATTACTAAAAAGACATACAGCTGCATTGAAGAATAATCAATTTTTCATAACAAAATATTTAAATAAAGTATAATTTGACAATTTGATTTCGTGAAAATGCTAAAAATTGTCCATACGAAGTTTGACCATTTTGGGGAGTGACTTATTGAGAAGTTTAGCGCTGGCCACAACCCACTCGTTTTCTCAGTTAAGAAGAACCTTATTCGAAAGGAAGTGCTTTCTTTTCCGTTTTTGAGAAGATTTTAAATACGGCGATCGCAGAATTGCAAAGATTGATAGATAAAACTCCAGTTCTAACAGATAAAATAGGTAAGTCTAGGGTTTCAGAGGAAATAGCTGACGCTTCAGAATACGTGAAATCTGATGAGTCGCGCTGCCATAGGATGAAACCTATCATTCGCAAAACGATCAGACAAAGAATCTACGAGAAAACCGAATCGGACAATAAGAGAGTCTGTATACATAGTTGTCGAATCAACCCTTCGATTTGGCGGTTTCCAGCTGAAGAATATTGGACCTCATTTAATTATTAATTTGCAATTATAAGCTGTTCTTCTAGATCAATAAGAATGGTGTTGGAAGTTTTCCAGACTCATCAGTAATATTATTCAAAAAGTTGTTTTTATTTATATGTACATTATAGTACGAACACATTTAAGTCTAAAAATACTTTCAAAGTTTTTTTCGTTAAAAGAGTAGAAGTTCATAGTTATAAATAAAATATTTATAAAAATAAATAAAAACACACAGTTTTAATCCACAAATGAGTAAGACTTTAATAAGCCTGAGCGCTTTCGCCGAACACAGCCGGCATCCTCAGAGGCAGAAATCACACTCAGAGTTTGATTTCTGTGTAAGACTTGAGTAAGACTTTTATGAGCCTGAGCGCTTTCGCCGAACACAGCCGGCATCCTCCGGAGGATGCCGGCTGTGTTCGGCGAAAGCGCTCAGGTTTATTAAATTCTTACTCATTTGTGGATTCTAACTGTGTGTTCTTTATTTATTTTTATAAACATTTTATTTATATCTAAAAATACTGTTAATCGATTAATTAAAAATGTCTATGGATCTGTTTTCCAACTGTCGATTTGTTCAATAGAATTTATTTCTCCATATCGACAATATTCGATTAACTGACTGACCCTTTCATTGATTCTTTTAATAAATATAAATTTACTTTATTGAACCATTTTCAAAAACATACCCCCAAATGATTGTGTAGTCAGTTGTTTTCATTTTTATATATTTTTACATTTTTATATATTTTTGTACATTTGATTTTTATTTTAATGAATTCAATAATGTAATATATAATTACATCTGGCAGCATTGTCTGATTCAGTGTGGCTAAGTATGTAGGTAGTTATTGACACCATTCATTTTTATATTATTCAGTCAATAATATCCTTATGTTCATGCTATGTAGTATTATTTATTTGAGTTTTTTTTGTTTATTTATTTTTTGGTTTTTAATGTATGTACTTTGTTGTTTAATTTACCTTTCTAATATGTTTTTATTTTTCTTTATATATCCTCTGCTGGTATCCTCTCGTTGATATGTCTAGATGTTTATAAATTGTATTTCTTTGGTTAATGCTGTGTCATGAAATATTTAATTTTGTAAAGGGCTTTGAGCCGTGAATCAATAAATAAATAAATAAATAAATAAATAAATAAATAAATAAATAAATAAACAAATAAATAAATAAATAAATAAATAGATAAATAAATAAATAAATTAAATAAAAAAATAAATAAATAATTAAATAAATAAATAAATAAATATATAAATTAATTAATTAATAAATAAATAAATAAATAAATAAATAAATAAATAAATAAATAAATAAATAAATAAATAAATAAATAAATAAATAAATAAATAAATAAAAAAATAAATAAATAATTAAATAAATAAATAAATAAATATATAAATTAATTAATTAATAAATAAATAAATAAATAAATAAATAAATAAATAAATAAATAAATAAATAAATAAATAAATAAATAAATAAATAAATAAATAAATAAATAAATAAATAAATAAATAAATAAATAAATAAATAAATAAATAAATAAATAAATAAATAAATAAATAAATATACACAGAGAAGTTCAAGACAAGTAAATAAAGCAGCTGCAATATCAGGATGTCTAAAGGAAAGTATATGGAGGAATAAACACATGAATATCGAAAGCAAAGTCCGAATATATAAAACATGTGTAAGACCCATTGCCACCTACGGAGTAGAGACCAGAGCAGACACAACGAGAACAAAATCTCTTTTGAGAACATCAGAGATGAGGACATTGCGATCTATAACCGGAAACACTCTAAGAGACCGAATTCGAAATACCGAAATAAGAAAAAAGTGTAGTACGGAGGACATCGTCAGATGGGGAAGACAGCGGAGGCGATATTGGAGCTCACATGTAAACAGAATGGCTGAAAATAGACTCCCACGTATCGCTCTCCAGGAGAACCCAGCTGGAAGAAGACCACCAGGAAGACCTCCAAAGAGATGGCGAGACAGTTGGCAGTCCACATCGCAGGAGACAGAATAGCGGTACAAACAGATCTTCGGATCTATGAAAAGGAAGAAGAAGAAGAAGAGAGAAGTTCAGTTAATTTGCTATCCTAGTGAAACGCGTTTGTTGGCTTCTAGTGTGCAGAATTATATTCTTTTGGAAATGAATTAATACAGATATATAGTTCTGTATACTTGGTAAGTAATATAAAAATGTTCAACTTTATCAAAATATCAAAAGAATCAATTTGAACAACTTTAACTTGCATTGTTAACGGGGATACAAAAATTCTGAATACTCAGAACTCTAACTGGTCGGGAAGTTCGTTTAAAATCTATTGCAAAATTACAGTACAGATAGACTGACAGACAAGTGAAGTTTTTTTAGATCGAGATTTCATAGCGTTATTAATTTGTTTAATAAATAATATGCCTAAATGAGACAGTGAGTAAACACTCTGAAACGTGTGTGTGTGTGTGTGTGTGTGTGTGTGTGTGTGTGTGTGTGCGTGCGTGCGTGCGTGCGTGCGTGCGTGCGTGCGTGCGTGCGTGCGTGCGTGCGTGCGTGCGTGCGTGCGTGCGTGCGTGCGTGCGTGCGTGCGTGCGTGCGTGCGTGCGTGCGTGCGTGCGTGCGTGCGTGCGTGCGTGCGTGCGTGCGTGCGTGCGTGCGTGCGTGCGTGCGTGCGTGCGTGCGTGCGTGCGTGCGTGCGTGCGTGCGTGCGTGCGTGCGTGCGTGCGTGCGTGCGTGCGTGCGTGCGTGCGTGCGTGCGTGCGTGCGTGCGTGCGTGCGTGCGTGCGTGCGTGCGTGCGTGCGTGCGTGCGTGCGTGCGTGCGTGCGTGCGTGCGTGCGTGCGTGCGTGCGTGCGTGCGTGCGTGCGTGCGTGCGTGCGTGCGTGCGTGCGTGCGTGCGTGCGTGCGTGCGTGCGTGCGTGCGTGCGTGCGTGCGTGCGTGCGTGCGTGCGTGCGTGCGTGCGTGCGTGCGTGCGTGCGTGCGTGCGTGCGTGCGTGCGTGCGTGCGTGCGTGCGTGCGTGCGTGCGTGTGTGTGTGTGTGTGTGTGTGTGTGTGCTTTAACAAAGTTTATATAAAACGCAAAACTTTAATAAATATAACAAATTTGAATAATTTAGTAAATTTGGACAAAGCAAAAATAAATATTGATTCTGTTTATAGGGAGCCAGGTAAGGCTTTTCCCAATAAGACGAAACCTGTAATCCTCAGATTCAAAAATATCTGGCAAAGAGACCATTATATACAAGAAATAAAGAACTATAACAGGAGTTTGGATAAGGAGGACAAATTAAACACCAGCAGTCTGGGAATAGCGGGTCCGCGAACTCCGATTTATGCGTCCGAGGACTTAACCACTCAAGCAAAGAGATTCCTTTATCAAGCAAAATGTGCTGCAAAGGAAAAAAAATACTCATTTGTGTGGGTAAAGGGTGGTAAAGTTTTTGTTCGTAAAGAAGACGGATCTAAAGCTATACAGATAAAAAATGAACGTACCTTCGATGAGCTTTAAAATAAAGACTTTTAATTCGAAGATGATATGCACGTTGTTACGCCTTTGAAATGGATATTTCAAAACCTGAAAAATTCTTTGTATGGTATGATATTCACCTTTTATTACAAATTGAGACCTCAGAATTGTTTGCTGGTATAGATTATTACATAATACATACATACTTTCAATTTAAACAGAAATGGCTCTTATTGATGATGAGTTGCAAATTTTAGTTGATGTGGAAACGATGAATATTGTCGACGCATCCAGGGCAGCTTCATACTTTACTGAGGATTATAACTTCAAAATATTTAACCAAAACATCAGAAGCGTTACCAAAAACTTTGACAATCTACTGGTTTCACTGGAACAAATAAAGATTAAATTTGATATAATTATTCTTACCGAATGCTGGATAAGTGATGACTTTACAGCACCAAGAATTCTCGGCTTCGATGTGTTTACTTCAAAACACCATAAAAATCGTTCCGAGGGGGTTGTTGTTTACATAAGGGATCATTTAAGTGGTACGTCGGTACCGATTACTATCACGGAAGCAAACAACGTATGCGTCAAATGTCTGGATTCAATAGTCATAATTGCTATTTATCGCTCCCCTTCGCACAGCAATATAACCCCGTTTATAAACTCCTTGAATGAAGCTCTGAGAAGTCAAAATAGATACAGAAACTGTATCATAGCTGGGGACTTAAATATTAATATTATAGGAGAAAGACACCATCAAGCTGATGATTATGAATGCCTGTTTGCAAGTAATGGCTTTCTGTCAGCCATAAATCTACCTACTAGAATAACATCTTCTACGCGATCCTGCATAGATCATATATATGCCAGGACCACACTTAAAATCACAGCAGCCGTGATAAACACAACAGTGACTGACCACTTCGCCACGATAGCTGCTTTTGTCAATAAAAATAATGTCGAAAAATCTACTCCACAAAACTTAACCCCTCGCAAATTTACAGATTATAATTCGATAAAATCTGAGCTTGATACTTTATCTTGGACAAATATCCTCAACGAAAATGATGTCAACAATGCAATGAAAATGTTCATCGAACAAGTAAACACATGTGTCACCAAACACACCACGATTAGGACGCTGAACCATAAAAACAAAAAACTTCGACCATGGATCAACAGTAATATTGTGAAAAGTCTGCATAAACGCGACAAACTTCATATGCAGGTCTCTAGATTTCCAAACAACCATAGACTACTAACTTACTACAAAAAATATAGAAACATTTGCAGAATATTAGTGAAGCAGACTAAAGAAGAATATTACAGACGAAAAATTGCAGAAAACAAAGAAGATCCTAAAGCATTGTGGAAAGCAGTGAAAGATATTAACAATATAAGTGGGAATACAACTATAAAACTAAAACAAATTGAACATAATCACAAGAAGATTACTGACAAAACAGAAATAGCTACGACACTAAACAATTATTTTGCGGACATAGGACAGACTTTAGCACATCAACTCTTGAACAAAATGAATACCGATGAACTATCCCTAGCTAACAAATTCAATAACACTACTACTACACACAATACATTCACAATGACACCTTTTCAGACCAAAAACGTAATTAACCAAATAGATAGACTGAGAAACGACTGCGCTACCGGACCTGACAAACTAGACACTAAACTAATCAAGCAAATAAAACAACAAATAGCTATCCCATTTACCCATATTTGTAATCTAAGCATTTCTAGTGGTGTCTTCCCCGATCATTTCAAATATGCCAATATTGTCCCAATATACAAATGCGGCGACAAACAGAGTCCATCGAATTATAGGCCAATCTCTCTCTTAAATGTTTTATCAAAGGTTCTTGAAAATCTTGTTAAATATCAACTAGTAGAATACTTGGACAAACACAAAATTCTCTCGAATAATCAATTTGGTTTTCGGAAAAATATGGGAGTACAAGACGCAATCTTGAAAGTCACGAAACACATTTCAAAAAACGTTGACCAAAACAAAAATTGCATTGCTGTGTTCCTTGATTTAAGTAAAGCATTTGATACGGTATCTCATAAAATCCTACTAAAGAAAATTGAGAATATTGGTATAAAAGATACGTCATATAACTGGTTTAAGACATATATAACTGATCGCACTCACTCAATAAACATTGATTCTGAAATAAGCTCAAACAGACAATTATCGTACGGAGTACCTCAAGGTAGCACACTTGGGCCGATTCTGTTCCTACTATACATTAACTCACTTTGCCAATTAAATATCGACGGGGACTTGACATGTTATGCAGATGACACAGTTATAATTTTTACATCTGACTCTTGGACAGGAGTATTTAATAGGGCCTCTGTCGGACTTGATAAAATTAAACAATGGCTAGACGTTAATCTACTGACACTAAATATTGAAAAAACAAAGTACATGACTTTTAGTATAGACCCTAGACGTCAACCTAAGCTCGACAGCAACTTGACTATACACGATTGTACTCGACGTCAAAGCTGCTCCTGCAAGACTCTCAATAGGACAGCGGAAATTAAATACTTAGGTATTTACATTGACAATTTCTTTAGATGGACTGAACACATAAACGCAACTGCAAAAAAAATTAGAAAACTTATATATTTATTCAAAAACATTCGTAATATAATGGACCAAAAAACTTTAAAAACTATATATTATGCTTTAGCACAATCCATTATCTCTCACGGAATGATTGGATGGGGAGGTGCAGCTAAAACAAATATGGATCCTCTCTTCAAAGCTCAAAAAGCTCTCATTAAAGTAATTACAAAAAAACCTTTCCTTTTCCCAACCATTCAACTATTTAAAGACTTTAACGTACTAACTGTAACACAACTTTATGTAAAACAAATACTAATACACTTTCACAACGATAAAGAAAACCATATCACTGCTCAACATTCTCACGATACAAGACACAGACTTCAACTAATAACTCCGAAGACGAATACTGCATACGGACATAGACATTATCAATACTTGGCTCCAAAAATACTAAATTTAGTTGCTAAAGACATAAAAGACATACATATAATGAAGAAGACAAGACTAAAACTAACAATTCATACGTGGCTATATAATAAAGGGATTGACTATTGTCAGCAAATTGTCAATCCCTAACAACATATCTCATATAGGACTAACATAGTGAAACATAGACTGCACAATATAACAACATTATGTAACTAATTATTATGTAACTAGTATACCACCTCGGAACAGGCCTGGCCTAGTGAGGTGGTACAAACCAACCCATATAAAAAAAAAAAAAAAAAAATATTTTCACGAAAATATATTGTATATTACTATATAATAAAGGGATTAACTATTGTCAGCAAATACTCAAACATTAACAACATATACAACAAATCTTACATAGTGAAACATAGACTGCACACTGCACAATATTACAGTTTATTTCGATTTAGTAATTAATATATGTAACTAGTCTACCACCTCGGAACAGGCCTGGCCTAGTGAGGTGGTATAAACCAACCCATGTATTTGATCTGTAATAATTTTAATTTTTCTGATATTTTTTTTTTTGTACTTATATTGTAATTTTGTATTTTTGGTATCAATAATAAAAAAAAATAAAAAAAAAAAAAAAAAAAAAACATTTTGATATACACGATAAATAAAATCATATAGCAATATTGAAGTTTTCCTATTTATTTTCTTATATACATACCTACCTTTATTGCCTGGAGTCAAACATTACTTGTTCAAAGTTTTATACAAACACGTTACATTTAATGTTTGAATAAATATTTTCTATATATGTCTAAGGAATTTCTCAAAATACAAATTAAATGTTTTTGAGACCTTCCTTAGGACCAAAGATTTTTTTTTTTATTAAAGTAGCGAAATTTTGAATTCTGTGTAAAATAATATTTAAAAAAAATAATAGGAAAAAAAAATATTTTTTTCCTTCAAAAAAATATCGTATGTCCTCTCTAGGGGACATTGGGCCCCAAGACCGATTTTATAACAGGAAAGTATAAAAAAACGGTTCAAGGTTTTCTATTTTCGGAAAAAACAGTAATGTGTCTTATTAAGAGGCTATATCAGGCTATATATTATATTTTGAAAATGATTTCCCTAATACCCTCAAAAGATACGTCTTTGAAATAAGGAACAGTTTGTATGTACATCTTTAATCTATTGCATGATTTTTTTGAATTCAGAATTTGTTTAATACTTTTCTTGTAAAATTAGTTTTAGTAAAACCCTTTTTAATTTTTTTATTGTAAGTAACTAAAAAACTACAAGGCCTATAAAGTATATTTTTACTTTATTCGATAGAGAATATTGAAAATCTACCGGCTGAGTTTTTTATTATTATAATATTTCAATAACTTGCTATTTAAAAAAAACCTCTAAATTTTACCATTTTTGCACGATAAAAAGTTGTATATCACATATCACGTGATATACAATATTTTCTCGTGTTTCATACATTAGAAGGTAATTTAGTGTGCATTTTTGCGTACATCCGTATATCCAGGGTATACTAGGGCCTTAACTCTTTCGCTTGTTTCCGTCCATTCAGGATTTTTTTCGTCTTCTTCTATTTTTTTTTATTTTTATTTATTTTGGTCGTTCATCCACTAGTTCTTTCGGTGCTTCTGGAAAGTTTGCAGATCGACTGTGGACTTTCCTCGCCTCAAGTCAAGGAAAGCTTTTCCTTGACTTGAGGCGAGGGTTTGGTGTTTTGTGGTCATACATAGAATGGGTGCCTTGGGTCATGTATTTGTATTTGCCTTTCTGCATCCACTGCCACTCGAATAATTTTTTATTGGAAAAGGAATATCTTCCGATTGGTACCATTTCAATGTGATGAAGATCTGATCATGGGATGCATGAGAAAATCAAGAAACTTCGGGTTTTACTTCAGTGATAGTAATTATTTACCAGATTATCCCATTTTAATTATTCCTTTTGCGAGTGCTTCAGAGGTGATCACACATTTATTTTATTTTTTTTATTTTTATTATTAAAAATAACAAAGAAAAATACACAATACAACAATATATACAATTTTTAAAAAGATACATTATAATTTTGTTTTTTTTTATGACTCAACTTCAAAAAGAGTTTTCTCGTGCTTTGAAGTGAGTCACATTTCACAAATCTACAAACTATCTAATCTATTTATATACATACATCTTAATCTAGGCACTAATCTATTTACAATAACATACATATTTAGATACAAACATACATAATATTATATATAAAGAGAGAAAAAAAATTTCATAATAATAAGCACTTCCTTGCACCTTTTGCAAGTGGTGATTTTTTTGCCGTATGGCAATTTATTCCATCTAACCAGTATTTCCAGCCCAGAGAAGCAATAGTTGCGAGAGAAATTAATTTAAATAAATTTCTCATCTGCTGGGAATCGAACCCAGGATGCCCACACAAAAACCGAACGGCCACGGCGGTCGGAGAGTTTCATCGAGTTTTGATGGTAGAATTCACGAGAAAAAAAATATCAAAGTCGTCTGTAATTTACAATAACTAGTTGCATGTAACACATGAGATCCAACTGTCGATAGCGATAGTATGTATAGTTGAAGAATATGTACCAAACTATAAACCCATAAATACAAATTATTGAATATTTTCAGATATTTTGTTTTCTATGCAACATATGTAGGTATGTATGTCAAGATAGGATAGTATGGAGGAAGATCCTTTTTTCCTACCCAGAATATGAAAATAGCATGATGGTATGTATGTTTGTTTGGAGATGAAGTATCAAACTATTAAGTCTTCTTACATATTGTGTATAGGCGACTGCCATACAAAATGTATGAAGCGATGTCGTCACTAAATTCAATTTTTAAAAAAATTGTTAAAAAAAAATTGAGATCTTCTACTACAATGTTAATATTTTTTATAGAAAATTAAATTATCTAGTTGGGGTGTTTCGGCTTTTTTCGATAATTGTAAAAGTTTTGGAAATATAGGCAGTTAAACTCATAAATTTATCATAAAAAAAATATTTTTCTTAATAAAAAATGTTTGAGAAACCCTGGAATTTTTTTGAAAAAACTAATTTGAGATTTTGTATGTGTCTATGTTTGTACCAATTTTCAGCGTTCTAGCGTTTATGGTTTCTGAGATATATGGAAAAATAAAATAAAAATTCAAAAGTTGATAACCCCTGACTGAAACAAAAATTCAAAATTCAGAGTATAAAAGTTTTGTAGGCCTGTAACTGTTTATATATTCTGAAATTTTAGGCTCTGTAAATTGAGCGGATCAAAAGTTATAAGGGGGGGACGGACACACAGACACACACACACACAGACACACAGACACACACACAGACACACAGACACACACACACACAGACACACGAAATGTTCTACTCCGAATTCTGAGTAAATCCGTGTATGGAACATATATGCTGCGAAGCCTCTAAGTTGGTGTTTTTTGACTTCAAAGTTGGAAAAGCCATGAAAAAAGTAGACCTCTCCATACAATTCTCGCGTATTCTGGCTTGATACATTGTCGATATGTTAAGAGAACAAAGTTCTCCTGAACAAATCGACAGTTGGATTATTTACAACGTCGTCCAAATTCGATTGCGTTTCCATTAGAAAGGAATTGCATCTTTTTTTTTAAACTTTCAGAATTTCTGTATTACCGACGACTATGCGTGTTATAACTGCTTCTAGCTTGATAATTCTGATATTTTGTTTTAAGTAATGAATAATGATATACTTATTGCATAAAACCAGGATTATTTTATGAATATCATTTATTTATTTTTATTTTATTTTTTATTTTTTATTTATTTCTATCCAAAAATATACAGTATATATGAGATACAAAATATCTTAAGATAATATAAGCTTATTCATACATAGTTAACATACAATGTAAATATAAGTTATCTCATTTCAATAAATATCAATTTACCACTTCACTGGTGCTTACATAGTTGAAGCCATATCTTTTTGTTTGTATCTTTGTTACTAGCCCCCTCACTAGGCATAGCCTGTGCTAAGGTGAGCTAGTTTTATGTTATTGTCTATTACGTTGTTTATTTATAGATACATTTACATATTATATAAGTACATGTACATACATACGCTACGCATTCAAACGTATGCATCTTTCCTTCTAAATACAATATTTCATATTGAGTCATGCACACACAACCAAAAATTGTGGAAATAAATTATTTGTTTCACTTTTTTTCAATTGTCTATTCTGTTGTTTGTAATAGTGCATTTACATTTTATTTGGAAGAATTATTTCCTTAAGGATTTTTTCATCTATTTCATAAACCCATCTTAGTGATAGTTTTTTAAATTCTTTTGCATTACTGATGTTTTTAATATTTGTTGGTAAACTATTGAAAAGTTTTGTTGAAAAATATCGTACACTACGTTGTCCAAAAGTTGTTTTAATATATGGTATATTTAAGGTATTTGACAGTAACATTTCATATACATACATACATACATACCATAACGCCGTTTCCCTATTTGGTGTAGGCAGCGAGAACCGAACGCCAGACTCTTCTATCTTGACATACCTGTTTTGCCTCATTTACATTCATACATCGCGTCATACCTGCTCTCCTATTGTTCTGACTTCGTATTTTTATTTTATTTTATTTATTTATTTTATTTAAATTGGCATATCTACAGACCATATACAAACTTTTATTACAAATATAGTAAAAACATTAGTCCATTTACAGATAGCACATACAAATTAAATAATGCAAAATATTGTGGTACAAAACCAAAAAGAAAAAAAAAAAACACAAGTCAGAACATAACAAAATAAAATATTACGAGAAAAAATAAGAAGAAGTAAACAAAAACAAAAAGTATGCACACACAGGATAGAAAAGAAAGTGTGCGGTTTCGAAAAAACAACAGTAAAAAACAACAGAAAAAAGTAGTAAATTAAACTGAGGCTGAGATTGAAAGTTTTGAAAATCAATGTAACAATATGTAACAATAATAAAATGTAAGAAAACAAGAATTTAATCATTATGGTGGTAAACGGGAAAAAGGAAAGAAACGCATTCAATTTTAACTACATACTCATCGCCAACGCTGTGATATGTCTTCTGAATTGTGGAAGAGTAGAGCTAAGAATGTCCACTCTCTGAAACAAACAGTTATAGTTTTCACACGAGCGACGGATAAACTTATTCCTGGCATAGCTCGTGTCAAACCGAGCAATGTGAAATGTCTGAGGATGTCTAGAAGCACTCCTAGGCACATGAAATTATACCAATTCAACGAGATCTGGGCAATTGACTATAGCATTTACAATATTATACAACAGTACCTGGTCTGCGATTTTGCGTCTCCTTGAAAGAGGTAGCAGGCCGTGGTACCTTTCGGCTTCCGCATATGTTTCAAATCTTTGAAAACTCCAGAAATTAAGCGTCTTCAAGGCTCTGTGTTGAATTCTCTCTATCCTATCTATATGAAGTCCAAAATGTGGATTCCAAACAGACGAACAATACTCAAGGACACTCCTTACATATGACAGATATAAAGTTTTCAATACCTCAGGACTCCTCAAAGGCCTGGTTATTCTGGATATGAAACCAAGCATTCGTGATGCCTTAATAACTATTTGTTCGTAATGACCACGGAATGTCATTCTATCATCAATAATGATACCCAAATCGTTTACATCAGACACAACATTCAGCTCAGCTTGATCAAGTTTATAATTGAACTTAATAGGATTTTTTCCTCTGGTAAATCGTATCAATATGCATTTATCAATATTCAAATACATAATTATATAGAGTTATATATTATATATAGTTATATATTTTGATTGTATGACCCTAACATAGTAATTGGCGTTACAATCTTGGTTTTTGTATAAATTAATTCATTTTGAAAATATATGTTATATTATAAAACTGTATGTAACCTTAAGAAATAAATAAACAAACAATTTGCTCTGCAATATGCTGTCAATCGATCAAGGTCCTGCTGGAATTTCACACAGTCATCAACTGAATGAATCTTTACATAAATTTTCATGTCATCCGCATACAAAACTGATCTACAAAAACTAAAGCATGAGTTTATATCATTAATATATATGTTAAACAAAGTTGGACCCAATATGGAACCCTGCGGTACTCCTGAGGGAATATTCATCCAATCTGATTTATGGCCTCCAATAACAACAGCTTGCCTTCTGTTTGAAATGTATGAGGAAAGCCATCTGAACAAATCTCCGCATATACCAATACTCCCAAGCTTTTGTAGTAATATAGAGTGGTTTACTTTGTCAAAGGCTTTACTGTAGTCTGTATACACAGCATCCACCTGTCCACCCCTCTCCATTCCATCCAATACATAGTTGGTAAAGAGAATTAAATTAGTGGCAGTTGATCTACCTCGCATAAAACCATGCTGTGATGCATTGATATAGGGATTAATTGAAGAGCACAGCTGATCCCCCACCACCTGCTCAAAGACCTTAGCAAAGATGCAGAGTTTGGAGATGGGTCTATAGTTTTTTACATTCTCTCGTAAGCCTGACTTATAAATTGGCGTTATCAACGCATCCTTCCACCTATCTGGAAAATAGCCTTCACCCAATGATTTGCCAAAAATAAAGGACAAAGGGACACACAGTCGATCACGACACTCATACACAAGCAACGGATGGATGCCATCAACCCCTGGCGACTGTTTTGTGTTCACAGCCGATAAATATTTACTTACTAAGTCTGTACTTACTGCGATTTGATTTATAGTATACAAGTTCAAATCGTCGTTTGAGACCTGAGGAGCGGTTGACACTGACTGAGTATCTCTACTGAATGAGTCATAGAAATGCACAGAGAATAGGTTTGATATGTCACATCCGTTATCAGCCGAGACATCTTCAAGATACATTGTTTTCGGGATATTGCTTTTGTTTTCCTTTGATTTGACAAAACTCCATAACTTGTTGGGATCCGTTTTAAGTGCGTTCCTCATATTATTTAAATAGCTTTTATAACACTCATTAGCCAGTTTCTTGTGTCTCGCTCTGAGAGTCGAAAAAACATTGTAATCAGCCTGATTTCCATACTTCTTAAACCTTTTAAAAACCTTGTATTTTTCTCTGGATAACCTTATAAGTGGAAGCGTGTACCAAGGTGGATAGGAACAAGATTCACTAGATTTGACTTTTTTGGGTACATATTCTTCTATCAAAGCATCTAAAATATTATATAAAATTTCAACACATTCCTCACACTCCTTATCCCGAAAACGTTCATGCCAGTCAATTTCACCCAATCGCTCATTTATCCCATTATAGTTTCCTCTGTGGAATAGTTTCACAACTCTAGTTAGTGGAGCCAAAGAATCAATAGTTCTATACGGTAGATCAAACTCAACAGATTTGTGAAAAGAATCTTCACGAACCAATGGATCACTAGCTTGTATCAATTCAATATCTTCAACATTCGGAATAATTAAATCGAGTATGTTAGAAGATGAGTTTCGAATAAAATTAAACTGATTTAGGCAGCTTATATTGAGATAGTCCACAAACTGAGACGTTACAAGATCATCAAGATTGGATGGCGTACATATATTTGTATCATGGCCCTTCTCCCATGAGATCCCTGGCAGGTTAAAATCACCGACAATAAGAAAACGATCATACGGATACTCACTCATCAGTCTAGCCACCTTCTCCATGAAACGTTCAACATTCACTGCATGATTACATCTATTAGGTATGTAAAGACAACAAATATGTACATATAAATTATACTTGAGCCTAATACTCACCCAAAGATCCTCAACAACTGATAAAGGGTCTGTACTCCACTCATCATGACGTGTCGCATCTAACCCCGAACGCAGAGCAATCAACACGCCACCTCCAAGACTCATATTTAAACCTGAATAATTTCTGTCTCTGCGGTACAATTCATACCTACCATCGAGAAGCTCGCCATTATTGAAATTCAAGTCTAACCATGTTTCGGTTAGAGTGATAACATCATAATCATTAGACAAGGCCCTCTGAAACAATTCATCCGTCTTTGTGCGTAGTCCACGCACATTTTGATGATATATCGTTAGTTTATTCCCTGCACCCGCTCAAAAGTTAGCAACACAAATATATTCAGCAGATTCAAAATTACACAACAGAACATCACAATCAATTCATTTAGTACTTCGTTAGGCATCACAGCAGAAACACACAAAATAAGTTCATCACATATCCCAACCATTACCACCATATACAACACAACATTATAACCATAAAGCATATCGCTAGAAGTCAGTTGATAATATATCATTGTGTAAATCTCATGAGAATTACAATACAATATTAGGTTCAATTCAATGGGCATCAGAGTGCATAAATCCAGACACCAAGTACATAGCATGTAAATAAATAAAAACTTCGTGTAAAATACACGAAGGCAA
The DNA here is from genome assembly GCA_963576475.1 of Molanna angustata. Lineage (NCBI taxonomy): Eukaryota > Metazoa > Arthropoda > Insecta > Trichoptera > Molannidae > Molanna > Molanna angustata. Next base: position 5,414,375 of record OY754986.1, read on the forward strand.
TACGAAAAAGAAAAGAGAATAGTATGCAAATTAAAAAAATATGGTATAAAACCTTTATATATTAAGTTAAAACAGTTATTGTGGTGTAAAACATTACCAAATATCAATTTGATTACCACACCCAGCAATAAATCGCAGCACCTTAAAATATAATATAAACATGAATAATAAAACGACAATATATGCAGTCGAAACAGTAGAATGCGCGTGTGGAAATGATGCAAAAGGAAGGTAAATATGGGATAACCACCTTTCACACTGTGTATCAACGTCAGCAGCAATACTCTATCAGTAAATATATAAATAAAAGCAGAAAACAAATTAACGTTATTTATGTACAAGAAGATCAATTTATATACTTTAAAAGAAAGGTTAAGACATTTATAAAAAATATATTTTTTTATATTATCTTGGAGAGGTCGTCCTCGCTTCGTATGAAAAAAGCCTGACTAGACTCATTCTGCCTGATCAGGATCTTAAAGTTGTTGATCCACACAAACTTATAACCCTTTTCCCTAGCTCTTATCTTTGTTTTTGACAGTAAAGTCTTACGCGCAGCTGTTAAATGCTCATTCACATATACAATTTTCTCGTCACCCCCCCAGCCAAGGTCCGTTGTTGTAAGTCCTCGAAATTTTCTTGCTAAAGACAAAAATTCCTCTTTTCGTGATCTACGGTAGAATTTTATAATAATGGGCTTAGGTCCAGTCAGTATGTTCCCCTCTTTCAGGATCTCATTTATATGATCATGCCAGCTCTTTCTCAGTCGACCCTTACATCTCATTTCACTCTTTTCAGCCTTGTATACATTCTTTGTCAGTCGTTCATCGTTCATTCTCTCTACATGTCCGAACCATCGCAAAGCATTTATCTTCATTCTACTCAAAATATTCCGTATAATCTTACATTCTCTTCTGATATCTTGATTCCTTATCCTATCATAAATTGTTTTACCACACATTTGTCTTTGGGAACTCATTTCCACAGCGTTAATTTAACTTTCATGCGTCTTCTGCCATGCCCATGTCTCACTTGCATACATTATGGTTGGAACGACAATAGCGTTGTGCACATTCAACGTGAAGAAAACTTTAAAAAAAGTCTCCTCAATTTTTATTTAAAGGTACGATCGGTTTCAAAGCTACCGCTTTTTCCCCTGAACGGATAAAATGGTACTTGAGGAAGAGGCTATTTGTTGATTTTCAATATTTAATAGTGGTTTAACAATGTGAGCTATAAAACATAATATTTGTTTTCATACGTAATGCGTCGCAAAATTAAGTCTGAAAATATGAAAACATAAATTTAATAATATATGTTAATAGCGACATTAGTCCAGAGTATAGCGATTTACGAAATGCGTGTAAGACGCACGTGGTAGCGTTATAATTAGAACTGACATATTTGACATAGTAATAATAATATTATCATAGCGAATTTTATCGTTATGGCGAACGGAATATCTCTTGCGCATAACGCATCATACATATTTATCCAGAGATTATTTCTGTCCTCGACTGTTTTTGTGTGTAGGTATACTGTATATGAATAGATGTGTGTACGCAACTATGAAAGATGTAATTGAGTACACACCAGGGATCGGCAAACCGCAGTACGCGAGCCTCATACGGCTTTTAAACCCATTGAGTGTGTTTTTTTAACAAAATTGATAGCATCTTTAAGTAATTTTTCGTAGCTCGCTAAGAATTATCTGTCTTTTCGGTCCCGGATTCGATTTCCGATGGAGACACAGTGTTAAATTGTGTTATCAGTAGGGATCTGTGATATGATTCACATTTAAAATATCCTATTTTTGACTCCTTGTTATGTTTACAATGCTCTTTGAGTAATATCTACTACATTCAATAATTAGTATGTTTTGATTTGATCTGGGACGCATGCTAGTCATATCAAACACACCAGGGGAGCAAGTCCGGTCCGATCGGCGAAATTAAAACCCTCGTGATTACCCAAAACATGGTTATAATTAACACATGGAGTTCTATGACATCTAAAGATATTATAGTACTTCATATAATAATTATATCCATGATATGGGTAATCACGAGGGTTTTGATTTCGCCAGTCGGACCAGACTTGCCCCCAGAGCATCTGATGAAATTGATAGAACACCTCTTCTCTATGCTTTTGAAATTTCGAATCGCGTCGGGAATTTTACTGGTGAAAGGTATTATGTCGGAGATTTTGGACCTAGTTGATCAGTTTTATATGAGCTTCGTGTCTGTTTCGTTATAAAGTAGTAACGATAAAAAAAATTAAAGTAAATTAATTTAAAACAATATATTAATTATGATATTTATTTATTTATTTGTTTATTTATTTATTTATTTATTTATTTATTTATTTATTTATTTATTTATTCATTTATTTATTTATTTATTTATTTATTTATTTATTTATTTATTTATTTATTTATTTATTTATTTATTTATTTATTTATTTATTTATTTATTTATTTATTTATTTATTTATTTATTTATTTATTTATTTATTTATTTACGGCGAATTGCTTTTTACACACATTAACAACAATGAAGTACACACATTGAATTACAAAAGAAAAAAGGTACTACTACAAAAATAGTAAATACAAAAAATAATATTAAGTAAGTGGAAAAAAATTCTTCTTCTTCTTCTTCGATGGCGCTACAGCCCAAGTCGAGCCTTGGCCTCCTTCAACTTCTGCCTCCAACCCCGTCTGTCCTCAGCTGCCGTCCTCCAGTTTGTAACGCTTAGGAGCTGGAAAAAAATTACAATTTAAAATAAAAGAAATAGGTACTTAGGTATTCATATTGACACATAAAAATCACTAAAATACACACAAATAATATACGCACTTATAAACAAAAAATACAAAAAATAATAATTATTATAAAAAAAACTTAATGACTATATAATAAAACAACAAATATTTGATATAAAAAATAATAATAAGGTAAAAAAAAGAACTATAAAAACAAACATATGGGTACATTATTAGATATTAATGTATGTATGATAGAATAAGAAATGAGGATATTAGACGAGAATGTATGATTGAAAGAAATATCGTAAGTAAGATGAAAATAAATGCCCTTAGGTGGTTCGGCCAGATAGAAAGAATGAGTGATGACAAAAAAAGTGTACAAGGCTGATAAAAGAGGAACGAAAAGTAGAGGTCGGCCAAGAAAAAGTTGGCACGATCACATAAATGGGATTTTGAAAGATGGTGATGTTAGAAGTAAGAATAATAGAAGAGCGTGTATGAGACGATGTATGGACGTGAATGAAGCGAGGAATGTGTGTCAAGAGAGAGGAGTCTGGCGTTCGGTTCTCTCTGCCTACCCCAAATAGGGAAATGGCGTGATGGTATGGTTTTATTTAAGTTTTACTTTGTTTTGTTAGATACTCGTCATTCGTTCTTTCGGTGTGGACAAACTATGCCAAGGCTGATAAGAATTTCATCTTATTTCTTCAAGCTATCATTCGTATATTTTCGTATATTTATTTTTATTTTATTATACAATATATTTTTCTAAAAACTAGTTGCATGTAACACATGAGATCCAACTGTCGATAGCGATAGTATGTATAGTTGAAGAATATGTACCAAACTATAAACCCATAAATACAAATTATTGAATATTTTCAGATATTTTGTTTTCTATACAACATAAACCTTTCACACTGTAACACGAACGCCAAACAACACTCATTCATATACCGTGCATCACACTTCTTCAATACGCACCTAAACGAATTAGATATATTCAACTCATCAATAAATGTTATCAAATCAAAACTTATCAATCATTAAATATTCATATATATTCATCCCAACACATATCCCTCTTCATCTGCACTCTATCTTTCCTCTCTATTCCCAACTCTCTCCTACATATTCTCTATAATTTTTGTATAAACTTATATAGGTACTTATTGTTTTTTACTTATGTGGAAACACATTATTGGCATAATTGTAATAACTTTACTGTCCATACCATAAACATTGTAACGCTGTTTGTTTCCCAAATATAAATAAAATAAAATAAAATAAAATATATTATGTAGGTATGTATGTATGTCAAGATAGGATAGTATGGAGGAAGTTCCTTTTTTCCTACCCAGAATATGAAAATAGCATGATGGTATGTATGTTTGGAGATGAAGTATCAAACTATTAAGTCTTCTTACATATTGTGTATAGGCGACTGCCATACAAAATGTATGAAGCGATGTCGTCACTAAATTCAATTTTTAAAAAAATTGTTAAAAAAAATTGAGATCTTTTACTACAATGTTTACATTTTTTATAGAAAATAAAATTATCTAGTTGGGGTGTTTCGGCTTTTTTCGATAATTGTATAAGTTTTGGAAATATAGGCAGTTAAACTCATAAATTTATCATAAAAAAAAATATTTTTCTTAATAAAAAATGTTTGAGAAACCCTGGAATTTTTTTGAAAAAATCGGTTTGAGATTTTTTATTTTTCTATGTTTGTACAAATTTTCAGCGTTCTAGCTTTTATGGTTTCTGAGATATATGGAAAAATAAAATAAAAATTCAAAAGTTGATAACCCCTGACTGAAACAAAAATTCAAAATTCTGAGTATAAAAGTTTTGTAGGCCTATAACTGTTTATATATTCTGAAATTTTGGGCTCTGTAAATTGAGCGGATCAAAAGTTATAAGGGGGGGACGGACACACACACAGACACACATACACACAGACACACAGACACACGAAATGTTCTACTCCGAATTCTGAGTAAATCCGTGTAAGGAACATATATGCTGCGAAGCCTCTAAGTTGATGTTTTTTGACTTCAAAGTTGGAAAAGCCGTGAAAAAAGTAGACCTCTCCATACAATTCTCGCGTATTCTGGCTTGATACATTGTCGATATGTTAAGAGAACAAAGTTCTCCCGAACAAATCGACAGTTGGAAAAAACACATCTCGGGGACCTGGTTTTTTAACAGTGGTAATTTTAATTTCATGCGTCTTTTGCCATCTCCGTGTCTCACTAGCACAGATTATAGTCTACACGTCAATTCAATTCATATCGTTCGCTTCCTACCTACCTACCTACCTATTAACTTACATACTTTAAGTTTGTAAAAAAATACTCTTTATATTTGGCTCTAATGAATTTGCCGACCAATGATAGAGATATACAAGCTAAAAAATCGGTTTCGAATGTTGGCAACGCGCCACAGAAGCTATGTGGATATTTTCCATGTTGAAACATATCACCATAGTGATAATTAACAACCCATATCAACATAGTTAGAAGTAGGAAAATAAAAAAAAAACATCATTCGACAAACCTACCTATCTTGGCTCCGAACAACAACACGCGCCGCCTACTTGTTTGCGATATTGGCGTTGATTGGATGATTGATAAACTGACATTAATTTATAACGAATTGACGGAGAATTGAACCATTATGGTTTATATATACATACTTTTTCTATTCATTTTCAATTCAAATCAATATAATATGATATTTTTTTGAAAAAATGATATCTCAATGGAGACGAAGTTGGCATATTATAGAGGAGCCGGGAAATCATGCCATTACAGGGCTTACGACCTGTCGTTGGCTGGTTTACGTGATCATTTTAAGCGCTTTAAATCGCAAATTCACCAATTATCATTATTTTTTGATTTTATTTCAATAAAAGATAATATACAAGTATGTACCTACATTATACTAATATAGGCTATTTTTCCCCCTCCCTAGACTTATTCGCGATTTTAATATCATATCGTTGACCAGACCTCTTGTAGACATTTTTTCAGAATTTAAGGAATTCAAAAAATATATTTTTTTGCCTTGATTTGCTGAGCTTGTGCAATGTATACTCACATTGTATTCAATGCGGGATAGATAACAATGTATGTATGTACTGCGAATTTGATGTTTCGTTTCTTACCTTCCTCAGTGTATATTCTGTAAACAAGCGAAGGACAATCGAATTGTCTCGATTTTGTACCTACTACCTTGCATGCTTTTTGATTTATTTTGTAATTTTTGTACTTTATAATTTCTAATAATTTTATACACAGTAATGAAATGTTTGCGTGTATGCAATTGAAAAAATATTCGATTTACATACACATTGGTACAAGTAGGTAAACAAGCAAAAATGAAATAATATTTCTGACGCAGTTCAGAGGTGACATCTGTGCGAGTCACCGTCATCTCATTTATAAGGACTGTAGCTTTCATTGTTTTCAAATAAACTAATTTCTTTATTTCTCAATAGATGGTGTTACAAAAAGGCTATTCCGTTACTCTATAGATGGCAATAGTATAGTTCCTTATTTTCAGGTGAAATTGTTACACACTATTCAAATATATATGTAGAACTTAAAAAAATACATTGATAAGGGAACTCAATAAGAAGGCATAATTGGTGAACGTTGTGCAAGCGCATAAAGTGATCACGTAAACCAGCCGATGACAGGTCGTTAGTCCTGTAGGTGCCTCGAGTTCCTGGTTCTTCTACGATATCCCAACTTCATCTCTATTGAGATGTTAAAAAAATGTTTGTCAATAAAAAATGTAATGTAATTATTTTTTAACGTGAATCGTGTAGAATAATTTTAGGATTAATCCTGTTTGTTTTACCAAATTAAATAAATAAATAAATATATTTATTGTTAAAACATTAATTTTATTTCTTTCCCAAATAAAATGCTTGTGCTGGGAAACGGAGTAGGAACATTAGTTATGCTTTTTTAATGAGTTCCCATATCAATCTAACTTGAAATAAGCTCAAAAACACCATCGACATCTATGAATGTGACATCTATGAATTTTTTGTGACGCCATCTATTGAGAAATTGGTTTGTAAACAATTAAAGCAACAGTCCTTATACACGAGGTGACAATGTTTTCCCAAAAATGTCACCCCTGGGCCGCACCGGAATTATTAATTATCTGCAATTAAAGTAAGTATAAATTTTAAATATATTAAAATGAAACCAATATATAATTATTCCATTTATTTAATATCTCACCATAATATGTATCCATTTATAATGTTTCTTAATATACTACAATAACTTTTAATAATTGGCTTTATTATTAATCAAATCATCTTAATTATAAATAATCTATTATATTCTGTATTTGTCCTCTAAATAAATAAATAAATATTCGTTTTATTTTGATAATTTTAAATGGAATTCCACCAAGAATTTTATGTCAATAAATTAAATAGAAGTATACATTTTACATCATCCATTGAGAAATTGGTTCGTAAACCGATGACAGGTCGAATACCCTGGAGATGCCTCAATTTACCGGTTCACCAATAATATTCCAACTACGTCTCTATTGAAAAATTAATTTGTTAAAAAATATCATTAACTCCCAATAGGAAACAATTCAATATATTATGCTTAAGTATTTGTATGCAATCAGAAAACACTCGAATATAATCTGTAATAGTCGGTAGATATATGTACAACAAAATCATTGACTTAAATGAGCTTTACTGGCATCGAAGTAATTGGGCCAGCCATTACAGAAGCATTAGATCGATTCGTAAGATTTTTTTATTTTACAGAAGTAAAAAAGTACATTTTAAAAATACAATACAGAAGTAAACAATATTTTCTCAATTGGTAGTAAAAATATAACTTGAGACAGGGACTCCGGCACAGGTGTCAAACTGTTTACCACAGCGGTCTACATTAACAAAACCCGCATGTCTTTAAATACTGAATAGATCTTTTCGTTCTTGTATGAAAACAATACAACCATTGTTTGCGACTTTTGTGTGTTGAAATAATAAGCAAACTGTATTTACAAACACATTTAAACACTGTGTTACATTTTCTTTGAAGAAGATATAGTATTTGTATGTGTTTGGTATATCACATAAAATGTTTCGTATGCCGTACGTAAACGCAACGCCTACGCTAAGTAATTTTTAACTTTTTCTGAAATTATATCATTTCAAACATGTGCATATAATCCGTGTTTATAAATATGCCCTTCTACAGAGGGTAAGAAAGAGTGAAGACGAGGTATGGGACGCAAAAGATCATAGCAGCTTAAAAATCTCAGACATTGATTCGGGATTTCGGATGCGGCGTCACCAATTAGGTTGGCGCATGATCGGGATGAGTTTGATGTGATGTTTGATAGCATCCATAGGAGCAGCAAAATAAAAACAGTCTAACTAAGTTTAGTTCGTCGATCGACAATTCTTGATAGAACTCCATTGTATGTTTGCATTGTATGTACATATTATTCATAGCAACAATTGTAAGTCAGCAAATATCTGTGATGACAAATGTGTGAATTTGCTGAGAGTGGAATATATCAAATACTTGGGAATCACAATAGTCTCTCATATTAAATGGAAGCAACATATAAACATTAGGTACTACTAAAAGAATTCGCAAACTAATTTACATTTTTCTAAAATTAAGGAATATACTGTCATTGGATTTTCTAAAAATTTGTATTATGCATTTACCCAGTCAATAATAGAATATGGAATCTTAGAATGGGGTGCAGCATTTAAAACCGACATTAAACCTGTTAAAACTGCTCAAAATTTAATCATAAAAGTTATTAAAAAAAAACAAGAGACTACCCAACACAGCAACTATATAAAGAATTTTGAGTTTTAAAACTGGATAGCATATTTAAAAGAAGTGCAGTATTTCAAACTTACAAAAATATTATTGATAACAACGATAGTATAGATATAATAAGCTCCCGTCCTCGCTCAGAGGGACAAATTAAGGTTCCAAAATACAATACATCAACCATGCAGCATCACTATTCTTACCTAGGGATAAACTGTTATAATAAACTTTCTTTAGATATAAGAAAAATTAAACCATTTATAAAATTTAAAAAAGTGTACAGTAATTTTATATTCTCAAATCAATGTTAAACAATTATGTATCTAATATAATATCTTTAATGTACCTATTATAGACTTGAAATAATTGCTACGCTCTTCCTCCGCTGAACACGAGATTTACTCTTTCAGTGGAGTAATACGTACCTATAATATAAATGTATTAATTATAAGAAATATTATATACCTTTTGTAACAAAATATTATTTGAAATAAATAAATAAAAATAAATAAAATGTAGAATATGTAGATATATTACAAATATAAAAAAATACTTGGTATTAGTTCTATTGAAATTTCTTCGACTATCGACGCGTTTCGTGAAAAGGCAGATCGTCAGAATCGTCTACGAGACTAAGACTAGTGGTTATATACAAAATTTACATGACAGGTGCATAAAAATATTGGTTTTTGAACAGTTGAAAAGTATATTATACAATGCAAATGAATCTTTAGAAATATACGTTTTAATACAATGAAAGTCGTTGGGTCACTGGTTGTAGTCCCCTGTGTCCATAGGGTCTGTAGCAAAAGAAAACGACAGCAGTAAAATTCGAAAGGTAAATAATATTGTATTTTTTGGTTTATTGTTATCTTTCAAGTGTGGTTTAAAACCAATGTATTTCATAAATATTTGGTAGTTATAATTATAAACAGCTTAATTTTAACCATATTGCATTTAACAACAAAGGAAGGTATATGTCTGTCTAACCCATCTGTTTCAATAATGGTGAATATGTATGATCAATTTGTTTAATGATAAGTAATTTTTGTGGGTGTGAGTGTATGTAGATGCCATCTCTTCTTCCTCCTTGGCCGCCTTGGAAAGAGAAGAAAGGATTAGCGAATAAAGATAGACGAAAGAAACGAAAACATAACTAATTAAGGGGGGACTGCTCCCAACGTACCTGTTCGGGCGTTTAGGTTTCCTACCTACCTATATCCCATCCTTACAGTATTGTCACCATGCTGAGACGACCGCTAGTCGTCGGCTCGCCGCGCCGCGCGCCGCCCGGAGAAGCCATATTGTTCAGTTGCATACGATCTATCGCGCCGCAACAGTATCTATTATTCAATTTGATATACCATCATTATTTCTAATCAAATCGTTTTGAAAAAAAATAATTGAGATAGTTTGGGTATTAATAAAGAAAAAAATACCTGAACATTTTGATAATTTTCTGTATAAATTCTTGTAGAAAAATTATGGCATACCCCGATTTTCAACGTTAATCTTATATTTTTAATAAACTATAAGGCGTAGTTCAATATATTTTTTTTAAATTAAAGAAGACAAAAATATCTAGATAAATATGATGTGACGTTGCATTAATGCTACAGGTAAAAAACATTTTTTTCACATCATATTTTTCCAGATTTTTTAATCTTCATTAATTTATAAAAAAAAAAAATCGCTCTATACCTTATATTTTTTTAGAAGCTAAAGGTAAATGTCAAAAACCAGGGTATGCTTATTATTTTCCTACAAGAATATATACAGAACATAATTAAAAACCAGGGTATGCTTATTATTTTCCTACAAGAATATATACAGAACATAATTAAAAACCAGGGTATGCTTATTATTTTCCTACAAGAATATATACAGAACATAATTAAAAACCAGGGTATGCTTATTATTTTCCTACAAGAATATATACAGAACATAATTAAAAACCAGGGTATGCTTATTATTTTCCTACAAGAATATATACAGAACATAATTAAAAAGTTAAGGTATTTATTTCTTTATTAATATTCAAACTACATAACTAGGTTATTTTTTTCAAAATGATTCGTTTTGTAGTAATGATGCAATTTCAAATTGAAAAAATAGGTACGTTGGTAGCAGTCGCCCTTTTCGGTTTGATTTTTTTATCTATGTATATATTTAGAAACTCCGAGTAACGCAACGAGCAATGGAGAGGAGGATGCTAAACATTAGTCTTCGTGATCGAAAACGCAACGAATGGATCAGAGAAAGGACAAAAGTTACCGATGTTGCATACAAGGTAGCTTCCTTAAAATGGAATTGGGCTGGCCATGTAGTAAGGACAGCAGATGATCGATGGACCAAACGCACCCTGGAGTGGCGACCGAGAACTGGACGCAGAAACCCGGGCAGACCGCAAACAAGATGGTCTGACGACATCAAACGAGTGGCAGGAGGTCAATGGCACAGGGTGGCGAGGGATAGGGAAGCATGGAGGCTGAAAGGGGAGGCCTATGTCCAACACTGGACGAATAATGGCTGATGATGATGATGATGATGATATATTTAGGGGGTTTTGCAGTATAAACGCTATTTCAATCGCTAAAATATACTATTTTTAAATAATACTTGTCAATGGAAAAGTATTTGGTTTTCAAATCCAGAACATGTTATTTTCCACGATCATTTTCAAAACATTGAAACGTTGTTAACTATTTTCGGACACTTAAGTGACAGTTCCAAAAATAAACATCGTCTATGTTTTGGTTCGCCAGTCTTTTCGGAATCAACTGCTAGTACTTATGTATACATTTACTATGCGTTGGTGCAAACTGATATTTCAGATCTTCACAGTTACACAGTTAGTGTCAAACATAATATACGTTACATTGGCGTTGCTCTACGCGGAACATGCCAAGGATAATGGTCAAACGATACAGAAAGATGTGGTGCAGAAAAGCGATGGAAAATTAAACATCAAATACTGATTTTTAATTATCTCAATAGAGACGAAGTTGGAATATTTATTGTAGGAAAACCGGGAAATCAAGGCACCTAAAGGGCTTACGACCTGTCATCGGCTGGTTTACGTGATCACTTTATGCGCTTGCGCAACGTTCACCAATTATGCCTTTTAATGAGATCCCTATCAATTCAATTTTGAAAGTTCTATATATTGTTATACTGAAATTCTTTTCGCTTGAAAATAAGGAATTTTTACTACAGCCATCTATGGGTGAAATTATGAACAACAATCTTATTATTTTTTATTTATTTTGTTGTAACGCCATCTATTGAGAGAATTGGTTTTTTGTAAATAATGAAAGCTACAATTCTTATATCTGAGGTGACAATTCATTTTTCGCATAGAAGTCATAACAATATATAGAACTTTCAAAATTGAATTGATAGGGATCTCATTAAAAGGCATAATTGGTGAACGTTGCGCAAGCGCATAAAGTGATCACGTAAACCAGCCGATGACAGGTCGTAAGCCCTGTAGGTGCCTTGATTTCCCGGTTCTCCTACAATAAATATTCCAACTTCGTCTCTATTGAGATAATTAAAAATCTGTTAAAAAATATCTTTGACTCCCGACAGGGAAAAAAATCCAATGTTTGCGCATATGCAATAATAAAAATATTCGATCAAATACTGAAGCTGGAGAAGGCAATTGCGTTTGAATAAAACTATCAAAGATAGGAGTTGATGAAATAGACGAAAAAATCAATAAGATTTTTTATAATCAGATACTTACTTTACTTTTTGTTGGGCATTGGCTTCTCTACGCCATCGGCTGCGTCATATTTCGGCTATTCAAAGCCCCGGTTCCCATCCAGTCAGCCAGTTAACGGCCTCCGGGGTTGCATCATGGATATCCATCCTCCCTCCCCGGATATCTCCTCGTCAGGCACTCCTCTACCAGATGTTGGACAGTATGGTTAGTTGCTCCACAGTCACACTCTGGAGAATCTCTTTTGCCCCATTTCCACATGAGGTGATTGCAGCGTCCCTGTCCTGTGCGGATTCTGTTTTGCTGGACCCAGACTTTACGGGAAAGGTTAAATCCCGGGACCTTTATATAATCAGATGGGTGATGGCAGAGCGGTTAGTGCGCTTAGTTTGTAATTCAGTAGTCGCGAGTTCGAATACTGCCACGACAGATCTCGTTCACCTATGGCACAAGCATTTATGCTTAATTTAGGGAACGTATGATATGTACTTGTTATTACAAGGACATATTCATTCTTTAAAAAAAAAATAATAATATTTTTTTGACACTTTCCGGCATTTCAATAGACACAAATTAATGTGGAATACCTATTATCGAAGAATAAAGAACTCAAGGCACCTGCAACGCATATTTTAATAATGAGTAACTACTTAAGAAATCACCTGAAAATAAGACATTATTACTATTACCATCTATGAAGTAACGAAAAAAAAGGATTTTTTGTAACGCCATCTATTGAGAGATTGGTTTATTTGTAAACAATGAAAGCAACAGTCCTTATAAGTGAGGTGGCGGTATTCTCGCACAGATGTCAACCCTGAACTGCGCCAGAAATATTATTTCATTTTTTGAATGTGACATGGTAGTGAGGAGTATAGCGTTGGCCACAACCCACTCATTTTGTCATGTAACAGTGTGAGTAGTCTATGCACTTTTCATCTCAATTTGATATAAAAATAAAAAATATAATTAGACAAATAAATGATGTATGAAACTGGAAATATTCAAACAATATACAAAATCAGTGTTGAAAAGAATATCTTCATACATAGGTACTATGGATTTGTGGCACATTTTAAAAAATTCATACAAATAACATTTTGTGCAATTAATTCGTTTTCACCACTTTGAGTACTTAATGTTGAACTTATTTTCGGAGCTGACCGCTCCCTCCTCAGGACAGACTTGTACTAAATTATTCATCATGGATGAACCCGTGCGTTATTACCGAATTTTGAGGGTGGTAGGCAACACGGAAGGCGAAGGGTGCGGATGCGGTTAACTGTTATGGCGATAGAGTGCAAAAATATTATGCAATGGTGAATTATTTAGAAGGACCAGGGGGCAAGTCTGGTCCAACCGCCGAAATCAAAGCCTTACGATTACCCATATCATGGATATAAGTATCATATGGAGTTCTATGATATCTAAAAATATGGATAAAATAGTTGAGGCATTATATAATTAGTAATTTATGCATGAAATATGTAAAGATATAATAATTATATCCATAATATGGGTAATCGTGAGGGTTTTGATTTCGCCGGTTGGACCAGACTTACCCCCCCTGATTATTTATGATAATATCATGTTCTAAGGTAGAGGCGTTCGCTTTGTGAAAATTCATTTTAAATATATTTTAAAATAAATTAATAAACTTTGTTTGTTTCCACTACTTATATTTTTTAAAACACAACATGTTTCGATAACCTCCGTTATCTTCCTCAGGTGAGAGGTGAGTTAATACTAACTGAAAACTAATTTTGCGTGGTGTGTGGCAGTGTCAAGGGTGTAGTAGAAAGCGGGGGCAAGGGAGGGGGTGAGCGTTGACCTAACGGGAACATGGACAGTAGCGGTGAAGTGTAGGGTTGCGTCTGATTATTTATTATTTTCTTGTGATTATTAATTGCTTTGTGTATTTCTAATGTCTCTAGATTGTTTTGTTTCAGTCCGTATGTGTGTTTATGTAATAATTGGGTAATATATCATTTCTATTTATTTTTTTTATAACAAAATACTTTAGTATGTAAGGTCTTTGCAAAATACAGTTCAATATATAATATATCTTAAAACTAGCAATCATATATATCTTAAACGTATTTCTCCACTGGAAGAGCACCTAAGTCTCGTGTTCAGTGGAGAAATAGCGTAATACTAGGTAAATTATCTAAAAAAACAATTTTATTTTATTTTATACTATATTTATTTTTAGAGAATAAAGATTGAATATACATTTTTTTAATTTGTCGTATGGTTCGGATTTTGTTATATTTAATGGATGATCGTTAAAATATTTAATTCCTATTTAAGAATAGTGATGCTGCATGGTAGTTGTATTGCATTTAGGAATTACAATTTTTCCCTCTGAATGTGAACGAGAACTTATTTAATTTATATGTTCATTATTGCTGATAATATTTTTATAGGTTTGTAAAACCGCAGTTCTTTCAAATATTAAGTGCGTCATTCCGTTAAAACGCACGCGTTCATCCATGATGGATAAGTGTGTCCTGAGGAGGGAGCGGTCGGCTCCGAAATCTAATTCGACATTAAGGTGGCGGTATAGGCTCCAAGGTACTTTTTGGATGCCCATTACGCCGTACCAAAAATATATTTTATTAGTCTCTCATTATTTGTCTATACATTGGCCTGATACACTTTCTTTCATCTTGTGTACTTTTTTCGTAATATTTTTTTTTAATAAAACCTGTTTTCTCAGATTTTTTATCCATATCTCAAAACTTATATGGCTTAGAAACATGAATGTTTTTTTAAATGATAGGTATTTTATAAATCTAAACATTGGCACGATACGCTTTCACGCAATATTCTCAGTTTTTTTGTAAAATCAAATAAACCATAGTATTTTATGTAACGCTGGATTCAAATATACTAACATGGGCGCACACGATTGTAATCTTTAAGGACATTCATTCTCATACAATAGTTAACAAAGTTTGCATTTGAACTGCCTATATTGCCTTACCCTGCCCCTTAAGTACTCAAATTGGTGAAAACAAATTGATTGTACAAAAAGTTATTTGTAAGAATTTTCGAAAATAATAGTTCAAAACGTCTGTGGAGGTCAGGAGATGACAAGTACCCATATACGTTAATAATTAACTCATTATTTTTATCCACGCACAAAAAGGTCTCAGTCTGATATTAATCCTTACAAATATGATATGAGCAACCGTTGTGAAGTTGCAGAGGACTTATTTTTTTTCTTTTCTTTTGAAATTGCCAAAGTTTCTCACGGGGCGCAATAATAAATTGGATAATATGGCGTCAAAAAAATAACATTATAAGTTAGCGAGACGGAGGACCCTCTTCAAAAATTTCCGAATGGTTCTCTCCGAGTGTCCACGAATGAGGGTAGGTACCTACACGGAAGTGGAAATAAAAGTTTTAATGCGTTCAGGAGACCAAAATATTTGCTTTGGCGTTATTTGACAATTTAAAAGTTCGCGATTTCATGCCTCTGTAATGTCATGTTCTCCTGATACCTGCGTGAATGAAAACAATATAATAAGATATTTTTAAATAAATAAATTGTTTTATAAATATACCATTACGCCATGTCCCTCACGGGGTAGGCAGAGAGAACCGTATGCCCCATTTTTCCATCGTGACAAATACGTCGCTTCGTCAACATTTATGAATCGTATCATATACGTTCGTCTGTTGTTGGCTTCTAACATTTCTACCTTTCAGAATATCATTCACATGGTCGTGCCGTCCTTTTTAGGGCGCCCCCGTCCTCTTATTCCGATCCAGTCAGCTCTGTATATTTTCTTCGTCAGACGAAATTCATTCATTCTTCTCATGTGCCCAAACCATCTCAATGTGTCAACTTTCATTCTTTTAATTACATCTTTCTTCATCAGACATTATTTCCTTGTGTCCTCATTACAGATTCTTCTTAGCTATATCAGTTCAACTGCATTATTTTTGCTTTCATGCCATGTCCAGTTTTCACTTGTATACTAATTTATTAAATATCAATACAATAAATTATTTTACTGTTATTTAATTGAATTATTAATAATACTAGTTGCATGTAACACATGGGATCCAACTGTCGACAGCGATAGTATGTATAGTTGAAGAATAAGTACCAAACCCATAAATACAAATTATTTATTATTTTATGATATTTAGTTTTCTATACAACACATGTACCTAGGTAGTCAAAATAGGATAGTATGGAGGTCAGTCTTTTTTTCCTACCCGGAATATGAAAACAGCATGATGGTATACATATGTATATTGTATGTTTAGAGATGAAGTATCAAACTATTAAGTCTTCTTTGATATTGTGTATAGTTGACTACCATACAAATTGTATGAAGCGATGTCGTCACTAAATTCAATTTTTATAAAAATTGTTAAAAAAAATTTGAGATGTACTGCTACAATATTAATATTTTTTATATAAAATTAAATTATCTAGTTGGGGTGTTTCGGCTTTTTTCGATATTTATAAAAAAAATGGAAATATAGGCAGTTAAACTCATAAATTTATCATAAAAAAAATACTTTTCTTAATAAAAAATGTTTGAGAAACCCTGGAATTTTTTTGAAAAAACTAATTTGAGATTTTGTATGTGTCTATGTTTGTACCAATTTTCAGCGTTCTAGCGTTTATGGTTTCTGAGATATATGGAAAAATAAAATAAAAATTCAAAAGTTGATAACCCCTGACTGAAACAAAAATTCAAAATTCAGAGTATAAAAGTTTTGTAGGCCTGTAACTGTTTATATATTCTGAAATTTTAGGCTCTGTAAATTGAGCGGATCAAAAGTTATAAGGGGGGGACGGACACACACAGACATACACACACACAGACACACAGACACACACACAGACACACGAAATGTTCTACTCCGAATTCTAAGTAAATCTGTGTATGGAACATATATGCTGCGAAGCCTCTAAGTTGGTGTTTTTTGACTTCAAAGTTGGAAAAGCCGTGAAAAAAGTAGACCTTTCCATACAATTCTCGCGTATTCTGGCTTGATACATTGTCGATATGTTAAGAGAACAAAGTTCTCCTGAACAAATCGACAGTTGGATTAATAATTTTTTAACACTAGTTGCATGTAACACATGAGATCCAACTGTCGATAGCGATAGTATGTATAGTTGAAGAATATGTACCAAACTATAAACCCATAGATACAAATTATTGAATATTTTCAGATATTTTGTTTTCTATACAACATATGTAGGTATGTATGTCAAGATAGGATAGTATGGAGGAAGATCCTTTTTCCTACCCAGAATATGCAAATTGCATGATGGTATGTATGTATGTTTGGAGATGAAGTATCAAACTATCAAGTCTTCTTACATATTGTGTATAGGCGACTGCCATACAAAATGTATGAAGCGATGTCGTCACTAAATTCAATTTTTAAAAAAATTGTTAAAAAAAAATTGAGATCTTCTACTACAATGTTTATATTTTTTATAGAAAATTAAATTATCTAGTTGGGGTGTTTCGGCTTTTTTCGATAATTGTAAAAGTTTTGGAAATATAGGCAGTTAAACTCATAAATTTATCATAAAAAAAATATTTTTCTTAATAAAAAATGTTTGAGAAACCCTGGAATTTTTTTGAAAAAACTAATTTGAGATTTTGTATTTGTCTATGTTTGTACCAATTTTCAGCGTTCTAACGTTTATGGTTTCTGAGATATATGGA
This sequence comes from Molanna angustata, assembly GCA_963576475.1. Lineage (NCBI taxonomy): Eukaryota > Metazoa > Arthropoda > Insecta > Trichoptera > Molannidae > Molanna > Molanna angustata. The sequence continues at coordinate 5,432,420 of OY754986.1, forward strand.
AAAATAAAATAAAAATTCAAAAGTTGATAACCCCTGACTGAAACAAAAATTCAAAATTCCGAGTATAAAAGTTTTGTAGGCCTGTAACTGTTTATATATTCTGAAATTTTAGGCTCTGTAAATTGAGCGGATCAAAAGTTATAAGGGGGGGACGGACACACAGACACACACACACACAGACACACAGACACACGAAATGTTCTACTCCGAATTCTGAGTAAATCCGTGTATGGAACATATATGCTGCGAAGCCTCTAAGTTGGTGTTTTTTGACTTCAAAGTTGGAAAATCCATGAAAAAAGTAGACCTCTCCATACAATTCTCGCGTATTCTGGCTTGATACATTGTCGATATGTTAAGAGAACAAAGTTCTCCTGAACAAATCGACAGTTGGATAAGAAAACTTACAAAACAATACACCATAGAGACAACTAGTTGCATGTAACACATGAGATCCAACTGTCGATAGCGATAGTATGTATAGTTGAAGAATATGTACCAAACTATAAACCCATAGATACAAATTATTGAATATTTTCAGATATTTTGTTTTCTATACAACATATGTAGGTATGTATGTCAAGATAGGATAGTATGGAAGAAGATCCTTTTTCCTACCCAGAATATGCAAATTGCATGATGGTATGTATGTATGTTTGGAGATGAAGTAACAAACTATTAAGTCTTCTTACATATTGTGTATAGGCGACTGCCATACAAAATGTATGAAGCGATGTCGTCACTAAATTCAATTTTTAAAAAAATTGTTAAAAAAAAATTGAGATCTTCTACTACAATGTTAATATTTTTTATAGAAAATTAAATTATCTAGTTGAGGTGTTTCGGCTTTTTTCGATAATTGTAAAAGTTTTGGAAATATAGGCAGTTAAACTCATAAATTTATCATAAAAAAAATATTTTTCTTAATAAAAAATGTTTGAGAAACCCTGGAATTTTTTTGAAAAAACTAATTTGAGATTTTGTATTTGTCTATGTTTGTACCAATTTTCAGCGTTCTACCGTTTATGGTTTCTGAAATATATGGAAAAATAAAATAAAAATTCAAAAGTTGATAACCCCTGACTGAAACAAAAATTCAAAATTCCGAGTATAAAAGTTTTGTAGGCCTGTAACTGTTTATATATTCTGAAATTTTAGGCTCTGTAAATTGAGCGGATCAAAAGTTATAAGGGGGGGACGGACACACAGACACACAGACACACACACAGACACACAGACACACACACAGACACACACACACACAGACACACGAAATGTTCTACTCCGAATTCTGAGTAAATCCGTGTATGGAACATATATGCTGCGAAGCCTCTAAGTTGGTGTTTTTTGACTTCAAAGTTGGAAAATCCATGAAAAAAGTAGACCTCTCCATACAATTCTCGCGTATTCTGGCTTGATACATTGTCGATATGTTAAGAGAACAAAGTTCTCCTGAACAAATCGACAGTTGGATTAAGTATTTAGGTATATAATAACAAAGAAATAATATAGTAAAACCAAAAATACAAACACGTAGGTATGTATAGTAAAAATAAAGTTGTAGGTAAAGTCTAATTTTTTAAGAGTGCCAAAGCTCATAGGGTGACCATGGTGTAAAAGAAAAAAATATTATTCGATTTTTTTTATCATTTCATGATATAAAACGGTTGTAACTTTCACATGCATATATCTTCAAAACCTTAAAATCTTTTCATACCTATTCTTACTCCCGGTACCATGCGGCTTTAATGGGTCTATAATATATTATTAGGTATTTTCTGCAAATGTTAATGGGCATCTCCTGGGAAAGTAATTTTGGGGTAGGAGATTGCACACCAGCCGGAGCTCAGGTAGGAATGGTTGACAGATTGAAAGATATAACAGGAAATTTAACTTACTCTTTTATTTATCAAGATGATGATTACAATTGATGTTTACTAATATTACTTGGTACAGAAATGTCGAGTTATTATTTAATGAATATAAATGTAAATTTGAAACGCGGACGATTTGAACGACGACGAGCGGTCGGGCAGCGTGATGCCTAGCTTCGAGATCTGGATGAGCGGAATGAATTGGGCGCGCTGTGCTTCCCCTTAAATAGGAGACGGCTGTGCATACGGCGCAGGGCAAGATGGCGCCTGCCGAAGTACTCAGCGCAGCGAAGCACTGCGCGGCGCAATTGGCGCAATTGGTGCAATTGGCGCAGTCGCTACAGACCCCGCTGGCAGTCGCTTAGACGAAACACGACCCCTCCTCGAAGTTCAGAGTCCTTACATTGCGTTCTGTGAAAGATAAAAAAATTTTTTTTAAAGCATTTGATTTGTTATTTGTATAGGGTTTTCTTTTGAACCGCTATGTACATCTTATGTTATCAATTTCTATATGCAAAGTAGTCTTTTCTAATACACAGTAATGTAATTATTTAAATACAGCTTAATCTATACATATATAAAGTTAATCATATTATAAGTATAAATTTGTTTTTGTACAAAGTATGAAGTTACTTATCTTTTAAAAATATCTGCTGCTGGTATGATTTGCTGCTCTTGTGATGGCGTGTGGTTGCTCTGCTATTGAGGTGAATGGAGGAGTGTCGTCCTGCGTGTGCTGGCTGGACATCCTTATGTGTTCCTCAGTGGTATAACTTGTTGGGTGTTGTTGATTGCGACTTCGTAGTGTACCATTAATTGTGAATGGTCCCCAGTTTTCTGTTATGAAGTGTAGAAGTTCTATTTTTTGTTCAGGATGAAGTAGATGTGTTATGTATGTAGAAAATTGATGCAGTTGTATGCATGGATGCTTCGACTTTGTCGGGAATATCTTCCTGAAGTAGGTATTTATCCAGCTAGGCGAAATGGTTTGCAGTGTGCTCAGCGTGTGTATGCTTGTATATAAATATTCGACAGCTGCCTCGTGTGCCGGCAAGGGCGAAGCACGAGGGTGTCTTGTGGTTTTCGGCGTGTCGTCAGGAGACAGCTTTGGATGTAGAGTATCCAGTGTAGCCTGTAGGGTTTTGCGGTGCGCCATGTTGACGGCTTTGAAGTGCATGGGACTTCAGTGTAACCTGTAGGTATTTGCGGTGCGCCATGTTGACGGCTTTGAAGTGCTTGGGACTTCAGTGTAACCTGGGTACATTTCGTGAAACCGGAGGATGTGATGTGAACTCCTCAGGGCGGTGACACGTAAATGTTGAGCAGCTTCGTTTCTTCATGCGTCGCAAGGAGGTTGACATTAGCTCTTTGCGTGCAGGCCATGAAGGAAGAGACGTTGTATGTCCAACAAAATCGTTCCTCGTCAGAGCAATGATGGCGATGACTTGTGGAAGACTTTGCGTGCTCTTGTAGTAAGTGTATGTGTGATGCTGGCACGGAGATGTTCTCAAAAGGCAAACGTTGCTGGTTCTTCAGCGGTGTTGAGCAGTGAGTATTGGCGGTACCAATGATGATCCTCAGCGATGCTCCGGTTGAATGCTGGTATGATGTGAAGATGCAGTGGTTCATCCATAGTTAATTTCTTCCCGGTAGTGATGCGGTAGAATGCGGGGGCAGCTAGTTTCTGTATGAAGTCGTCCAGATGATGATGATGATGTGATTCATCATAAATAATTTTTTCTTCTATGTAGTGATGCGGTTGAATGCGGTGGCAGCTAGTTGCTGTATGAAGTCGTCCAGATGATTCTTGTTGATGTCTTTGATGCTCAATTTGAAATTTTAAAATTATACAATAGAATTATACAATGTAAATGTTTGTACTTGCGATGATTGATAGGTATAAAATAATGTTTGTTATAATTTGCAAGTTCCATTTGATTTGATTTATAAGTATTTGTTTACTCGTTGCTAAAGTATTATATTATAATGCCATATAATGTTATTTGTTTGTTTCGTATTGTATTGTACCTACAATGTTTTTTTTTTTTTAAAAAAATTTAAAATACGAGTATGTTTATAATATTTATTATTATTATGTATGCCATGTTTCAATGTTTTATAATTTTAATGTTTTATAATACTTTTTGTAGTATTACATAGTTAGTATAATATAGTTTAGTTTCATTGTTTCTATATTCTAGAACGTATTCGCTATCGTATCGTATTATTTTTATTGTTCGACCATGGTTTTATAGTTGTAGTGTTTTTATAAAAAAAAAAAAAAATATTTTGTATTTATTTAAGTATAATATTTTGTAAATATTTTATAATGTTTTAGCTATTTGTAGCTGCTCGATGTATCACGGCTTTTTATTTTTATTTATTTCGATTGTATTTAAAAACAATGTTTATTTGTAGTTAGTAATTGTTTAAATTTGCTTTCTATATTATAGTAATAGTTTTAAACTTCCGTATCGTATGCTTGTTGGAGTTTATTTTTTAGAATAATATTTTAATATTATAGTTTTAGAAGCATTAGTTTAGTTTATTTTCAAAAAATTATTTCGAAAAAATATTTTAAAAATAGATTATAATGTTCGTTTGCGTACGTATTTTATTTTATTTAATTGTAATTGTATACAATTGTTTTATTCCTATAATTATGTTTAGAAACGATGTATCTAATTTATTTAAATATTTAATGTATTTTATTATTTGTGCCTTGCGTTGTTAAATTATTTGTTGAATTCTATTTTTATTTAAGCGATGTAAAATTTTATTTTTGCGATCGATGTTTTAAATATCATTATGCTAACTTTCACTTTTGTAAATGGGGTATTGACCTGACCGTTATCGCTGTTATATAGGGGTTATACGAGTTCATTCAGCGAGCCTTTTGTTTGAAGTTCGTTTACCTTTGTTTTTTATTACCGATGGACGTGGTGTAACATTCTTAAATGTATATTTGGTTTTCTGAATTTTTACATAAAAATATGCGTTTTACGAATATAATAATTATTTAACTATATGTTTCTAATTTTAAGTTTTTATGATATTAATTCTTATTTGGGAATGTAATATGTATTTTTTATTGATAATTTTTTAATTTTTACGTATTACGATATTTAGCAAAAATAAATATTTTATGAGTTTCTATGAAATTTATTTTTAATTTTTATTTTTTTTCTCTGCGTTTTATCAATTATGAACAAGATAAAATATTTATACTGACTTTATGCTTTTAGAATGACTTTAGGTTTTTTTAATAATATTATAATTTTTATACCTCTATTCGGCGTTTTTGATTCTCTAGCTTTTTGCTTTTTATTTTTATACCTTCGTCCTTTGTATGTATTTATTTATTTTCTGGTACTTTTGGTTTTTTTCTAGGCAGCTTCTTTTTTAATTGTTCCGTCTGGATTATTTTTGCGTCTCGTCAGTCATGAAAAAATATAAAGTACATGTTAGTTATATATTAAACAATTGTAAATATGTTAATTTTGGTGGAATTTGCGTCTGAGCGTTTTTGAACGTTTTTGAACGTTTTTGAGCGTTTTTGAGCGTTTTTGAGCGTTTAGAGCGTTTTTTGAGCGGGTACACTTGTAATTAATTTTTGACAAATTATAAGACAAATGTATTTAATATATTAGCTTGTAATATATGTGTTACCTGCTCGAGTGATTCCGTTCATCCAGACCTCGCTGTTCAAGTATTAATTCCTGTTAAATCCTTTGTTTCTGTCGTGCAGTAAAATGTTACGCAGTATATTAATGAACACGTATTATTGTTCTGTTTAATAAAACTACTGATTTTACGTTAAAAATGGCACAATAGGTTGTGATAGGCTCACCAGATTTTTTTACCACAGAATAACAATTGAAATTATGAGCACAAAATAAAAGTACCTGAGTTTTTTAAACGATTTCGGAATTTTACCAGTTTCTGAAGGTATGTGTGTGTTCTGAGACACGTTCGGATCACCAGTTTTGGACTGGTGGGTGTTCAGAGACACGATCAGGAGTCACCAGTTTTGGGACTGTTTAGAAGGTATGTTCAGACACGTTCGGGTCACCAGTTTTGGACTGGTGGGTGTTCAGAGACACGATCGGGAGTCACCAGTTTTGGGGTAGGAGATTGCACACCAGCCGGAGCTGGTATACACGCCTGTAATTGAGGTGGTAAGGTCGGTCAGTTGGACGTGTAGGTATTACCTGTTTGTCCGCCTTCAGCTACATACAACCCAAATGATATCGCAACCGCTTGGTTCGAACCTGGTGGCGGTCTGTTCGGATAGTCCCGACAGCTGAGCCACAGATTGATCGACCAAGCAACTGCGATACCGTATACAATAGATTAAATATTATTATCAAATATTACTCAGGTAGGAATGGTTGACAGATTGAAAGATATAACAGGAAATTTAACTTACTCTTTTATTTATCAAGATGATGATTACAATTGATGTTTACTAATATTACTTGGTACAGAAATGTCGAGTTATTATTTAATGAATATAAATGTAAATTTGAAACGCGGACGATTTGAACGACGACGAGCGGTCGGGCAGCGTGATGCCTAGCTTCGAGATCTGGATGAGCGGAATGAATTGGGCGCGCTGTGCTTCCCCTTAAATAGGAGACGGCTGTGCATACGGCGCAGGGCAAGATGGCGCCTGCCGAAGTACTCAGCGCAGCGAAGCACTGCGCGGCGCAATTGGCGCAATTGGTGCAATTGGCGCAGTCGCTACATAATATTTAAACAAAATATTTATTTGATACTTTTTATTGGGAAAATAAAAGAATACATTATGAAGTAATTAATCCTTTTTTTTTTGGCTTTTAAGGTTTTCTGTCATAGATATCGTGCCTTACTTTTAGAAGATTCCCGTTAAATTAATTATTTCCAGAGATCTTGGTCACTTCTCTGATGGTCTGCATGTAGGGGGATCTGAGGTCATAGACAGTCCACGGGTGTGAATTTTCTGTTCGCACTCGTTGATTGTTTCTTTTTGCACTATGGTGCCGAGATTGCTAATCTAGAGGGCTCCATGAGCTACTTTTCGTGCTATGCATTTTTTTTTGTCGTTCACTTAGCGTTCTGTGAAGGGGCCGATTACAGTCCCCATAGGCAGAGCGGGTGGTGGTGGAGTAGCGTAATCCTTATAATAATAAACAGTTACATATTATTTATATTAAACAAAATAATAAATTATATTATACAAAATATTTACATAATAGTTCATTGAGGCAAGCACACATACATAATTAAATAATATATCTATGTAACTAATACAAATAAATAATGGACACTTATTCTATACTAAGACGGTGATAACACATGTTTATAATAATAATTATATATCGATATTAAACAAAAAATAAAATACATAAGTTAAAAATAAAAAATGAAATTCTTAATTTAGAACACATGGTCACCATAAAAAATCAAACGTGCGCTCACTTCGAGAGATAGATACGTACTGTCGGGTTTGTTGATGTTTGTTGTTAAGGACACCAAATGGTGTAAACCAATCAGCAACCACGAGTCTACTAATACATTTATATGCGTAAATACTATGCATTTTTTTTTGTTTATGTATATAGAATTGGCACTTTAAAAAAAATCAGACTTTACTACTCGAACTGTTCATACTCATTTTTAATAAAAATTGAATTAAGTGACGACATCGTTTCATACAATTTGTTTAGATGTATATACTACCTACACAATATCTACGGGGCTCTCAATAGATTGATACTTGATCTACAAACAAACATACATAAAATCATGCTGTTTTCATATTCTAGATAGGTAAAAAAGTTTGACCTCCATACTATCCTATCTTGACATACATACATACCTACATGTGTTGTATAGAAAACGCAATATCGTTAAATATTCAATAATTTGGATTTATGGGTTTATATTATGGTACGTATTCTTCAACTATACCTACATACTATCGCCATCGACAGTTGGATCTCATGTGTTACATGCAACTAGTTTTCAAAGTTTTACCAAGACAGTAAATTCAATATGTACTCGTATGAGGGTTAACCTAATATCAAAGTTTTTCTAGGCAATTTATTTCCCCTTAGTCGTTTAAAATTATTTTTCTTCGGCCGCTCAAAGAGATGTGGTTCCCTCCGTGAATTAGGCAAGTTAGTTAATGACTAACAAAAACCACCCCAGGCTGCTTAGGGGTAAAAACACTTTTCCACGAGTTTTTGTTGGAAGATAAGGCAAAGGCCTAGAGCGATAGGAACATCGCAAACGGGAACAAATTTGATGTAAAAATGAACGAAAATGCAAGGTGATAAGGCTGTCTTGAAGCCTTGTTAGGATTCCAACCGACGTATATTAAATTATATGTCCATGTATAGCGGTCCATACATTGTAAATAATATATTGAGTTACAAACATATCTGTACATATACATACTCGTATATTGTATATTGAGTTAGATGTACAAACTTACATGAAGTTGGTATATACATAAAATATTTATTTAAGTACCTACATAATATGTATTTAACGCATGAAAGTAGAATAAATGCATTTGAAATGAGATCGTCAAAAAGGATTTGTAATAGAACGATGTATGACCGGGTAAGAAATGAGGACATAATGATAGAATGTAAGATGAAGAAAAATGTCATTACAAGAATGAAAGTGAACACATTGAGATGGTTTGGTCACATGGGGAGAATGAATGAGGAGCGCCTGACGAAGAAAATATACAGAGCGAAAAGAAATGGAACGAGAGGTCTGGGACGCTCAAGAAAGGGATGACACGACCATGTGAACGAAATTTCGAAAGACTAAAATGTTAGAAGTGTGAGCAATAGACGAACATGTATGAGACGATGCATGAATGTGGACGAGGCGAGGGATGCGTGCCAGGATAGAAAAATGTGGCGTTCGATTCTCTCTGCCTACCCCACAAGAGACATGGCGTAATGGTATGTAGAAATGACATGACCTTTTGATAAATTCGTTTTGATTTGAATTGGTGTTGCTTCGAGGAGTATAGAACAAGTTGTAGAACTAAGATGTTATAGAACTCCAAAGATAATTATATCCCTGTTATGGGCAATGGGTAAACATGGATTGATTTGATTACGCCGCTTTACCAGACTTGCTCCTCATGACTGCAAGATACTTTAAACATTCAATTATAATTTGCCTGAAATAAGATTCCATATCATTTTATAATTTTCAAAAGTTGACGATTGGGTAGAGTTCAAAAAAAGTTGGTCTACGTCAAATGAGTACTAGCAACCGCCGCAGCCCCATTCATCCACGTATTTCATATCCATCAATCATTTTAATTGATGCATTTTGTCAGTGGAAGGAAGCCACGATATCATATTTTTCAAAATTTCCTTTCATAGTCGACATAATAAAGTCCATTGTTGGAGCGGAGCGTTCAAAATGGGAACGTCGAGTAACAAGATATGAGGTTAATAAGCGAATAAAATTTTATATGAAATTGAGGTTTATAGGATTGAATACCTACCAACCTATCTACTTTTTAAAAGAAATTTATAAGTATGAAGAAATGATCTTACACTTTTTTCATTTACCCACGTATTTTAGCTTTTAACGAGAGTTTTTATTTTATTTGAAGTACATAATATTATCTTTTTTAACTTTTCTACGGACAATTCTTGGTAGAACTCCATTTCAAATAATAAATAAATTTGGAATGGTAAAATAAAACCAAAGTTTTCAGTTCTACTAATTTAATGACACTGACTAGTTTCGGTCATCCAGTGACCATTTTCAAAGTGTGTCACTGGATGACCGAAACTAGTCAGTGTCATTAAATTAGTAGAACTGAAAACTTTGGTTTTATTTTACCATTCCAAATTTATTTATTACATATGTAATATTATGCTTATTCAACTGTCGATTTGTTCAAGAGAACATTGTTCTCATAACATATCGACAATGTTTAAGCCAGGATACGCGAGATTGTATGCAGGGTCTATATTTTTCACGGTTTTTCCAACCTTGAAGTCAAAAAACACCAACTTAGAGGCTTCGCAGCATATATATTCCATATACGGATATACTCAGAATTCGGAGTGGAACATTTCGTGTGTCTGTGTGTGTGTGTCCCTATTAACTTTTGATCCGCTCAATTCACAGAGCCCAAAATTTCAGAATATATAAATAGTAATAGGCCTACAAAACTTTTATACTCAGAATTTTAAATTTTTGTTTCACTCAGGGGTTATCAACTTTTCAATTTGACTTTATTTTTCCATATATTTCAGAAACCATAAAAGCTAGAACGCTGGAAATTGGTATGAATATAGACAAATACAAAATCTCAAAATTAATTAAGAGTTTCTCAAACATTTCTTATAATTTTTTTTTTATGACAAATTTATGTTTTTAACTGCATATAATTCCAAAGTTTTTAAAAATATCGAAAAAAGCCGAAACACCCCAACTAGATAATTTAATTTTCTATAGAAACACATTTTAGTAGTCATTTTTTCTCAAACACAATTGTTTTTTAACAATTTTTATAAAAATTAAATTTAGTGACGACATCGCTTCATACAATTTGTATGGCAGTCGCCTATACACAATATCTAAGAAGACTTAATAGTTTGATACTTAATCTCTAAACGTACATACATACCATCATGCTGTTTTCATATGCCGGTTAGGAAAAAAGGACTGACCTCCATACTACCCTATCTTGACATATATACATGTGTTGTATAGAAAACAAAATATCTTAAAATATTCAATAATTTGGATTTATGGGTTTATATAGGTATTATGTAACTATGCTTTTGTATCACACACACACACACACACACACACACACACACACACACACACACACACACACACACACACACACACACACACACACACACACACACACACACACACACACACACACACACACACACACACACACACACACACACACACACACACACACACACACACACACACACACACACACACACACACACACACACACACCCACACACACACACCATGTACAAAACAAAATTTTAAACACTGCCCCTTTCCACACCCTTCCAATGTAACGGATCATTATTTAACATTATAAAAATAACATAATAAAGACGAAAAGTATGTATGCCAGGTAAAAAATGTTCATAAATGTGGTACACTCTATGTATGGTGTATGAGAGAAAGTGGTCAACCGTGACATGGCGAGGGTTAACAGCGCGGAAAATTGATGAAAAGAAAAGCAACCCTCTTTGAGATTTTTATATATATTTTATTTTTAACCCTTTCAATGCCCACCGAGAAAAAACAGTTTAAATAAATTAACGATGAATATACAAAAAAAAACTGGAACTATTAATTTTAAGAATCTGTAATAGAACGATGTATGACAGGGTCAGAAATGAGGACAAAAGGAAATGTAGGATAAAGAAATATGTTATTAATAGAATGAAAGTGAACACATTGAGATGGTTTGGCCACATGGGGAGAATGAATGAGGAACGCCTGACGAAGAAAATATACATTGCGGACAGGAATGGAATGAGAGGTCGAGACCGCCCAAGGAAAAGACGGCACGTACATGTGAGCGGTATTTTTTTTAAGATGGAAATGTTAGAAGCGTGAACAACAGTCGAACGTGTATAAGACGATGGATGAATGTTGACGAGGCGATGAATGTGTGTCAAGATAGAAGTAAGTGGCTTTCGGTTCTCTTTGCCTACCCCGCGAGGGACATGGCGTGATGGTATATATGTATGTTTGTTACTATTAATTTAAAAACTACGTTTAGTATCTACTTATCTACCCGAATTTTTCAAAGATAAAAGCAAACGTCAGATTAATAACAAAGGGCACTACATATATTCAACAAGATATGAAAATCGAATATTCTTTTTTAATTGCATATACGCAAATATTGGATTTTTTCCCTTTCGGGAGTCGAATGTTATTTTATTGACAAACATTTTTTCAACATCTCAATAGAGACGAAGTTGGGATATTGTAGAAGAACCAGGAACTCGAGGCACCTACAGGGCTTACGACCTGTCATCGGATGGTTTACGTGATCACTTTATGCGCTTGCGCAACGTTCACCAATTATGCCTACATATTTTGTAGAGCTCGACTTTAACATTTCACACTCCATCTAGCAACAACAGACATTCTCGATTCATCAGACATCTTCCTTGATGCAACACAATCTCTAAAAAGCACTCTTTCATTTACAGATCAACAAACTCCTTCAACTTAAATTTTAATAAGATTTATATTTTTAACACAACTATACAAACGATTAAACTAGTTGTGTGTGCCACTGGTTTTACCCAGTGACAGGAGGAACGAAAAGAAGGAATATTTGCTTACCTTTCCTGGCGGTTCAGCATTTTCCCAACAATGTCTCCTGATGCGCATTTCACACAATATTAAGACACTAAATTGATACAATTGAATGGTGATGATTGATTTGGATGAATTTGATTTGATATTTTCACTGAGTTTGATGCGAGTCCGAAACATAAAGTTCACACGGTGTGGTCTTGATGATGACTGAATTTTGTAGGCAAATATGTGGGTATGAAAGGGAGTAGGTAGGATAAAATGCAACAATATTAAATCTCAAAATATTGAAATGTCATTACATATACCTACCTATCCATGTGCATATATGTATGATCATATCGTTCACTATAACATAATTATAGCGAACACTAGTATTGAATACCATTTCATACACTCAACAATTAAATAAGGCATAATTATATCCCAACTTCGTCTCTATTGAGATGTTGAAAAAATGTTTGTCAATAAAAATAATAAGAAAATGAAGATATTACTATTATTATGTACATATGTATGTAAAATTTCGTGATTCGAATCTTTCGACACGTCATTTTGCATAGAGGTCCTTTACAAAATTTATAACTATCTCATAATACCTATAAAGGTTATTTTTTTACTGTAAAAAGATACCACAGCAGGTGACAGATTATATAAAGCCTGAGTATGTAGTACCTACCTAATACGTTATATTTACGGTAAATATTTTTTTAATTAATTTATAATGTACTAGATGTAAGGCTTATTACTTTTATTTACATTTCGATGGCTAACCGGACTGTATTAGGTATATATTATGTCCATTATTGATGATTTTGAGAAAACTCAACATGAATGCTTACCATGTTGGTACATTTGCTTATGATATTAATTTTAAAATTGACTATATCTTTTACTGTATTGCATATGGACATACTATATTTTCACAAATTAAAGATAAAGTCTAGCTCAACAAAATTTGTAAGTATCACAAATCAATTTCACCAAAAAGAGGACATACGATATATATGTTCGGTTAGCCACTGATTTATACATGTATCTATCCGCTATATTGCAAATTGGTGGCAGAGGGTTAAAAGCAAGCACCCTTAATTTCCTAGCTAAATTATGTCAAACTTTTCCATTGGGTGGAAAACCTTCAAAGGGAAAATATTTACTTGCTATGTTAACAAAATACGCGGAGCAAATAACCATTTATTTGTAAGCAATTCAAATTATTTCCAAAAGTAATTAAACTTGCTCCATACTTTCTGGAAATCAAAACCTAACGATATTTCTATACTCTCTCTTCGAGAGAAACAATCGTGAGAATTTTAGCGATAAAAAATGGGTCACTGTATAATATGATTGAGGTGTGTTCAACACTAGCCTCTCCACTACACAGATTTTAGGATGTATATGGATGTTAAATATGAAAAATAATTAATTATCAGAAGGTTAAGATAAGTTATATTTTAAGCGCGTGTTCAGAAGATTTGCTATTTATTCGTCTATCTCCAAATACGATATTGCAAAAGTCAGTCAGTTAAAATAAGATATTCAATTAACAGCGATGAAAGATTTCAAATAACATCCATCAAGGCTCAACCCTGAGCCCATTGCTGTTCTACCTAGTGATGGACCACCTCACAGCTGGCATCCAGAGATTGGCACCCTGTAACATTTTATATGCTGACGACGTAGTTCTCATAAGCGAGTCAATAGAAGACCTCCAGCAAACCTTGGAGGATTGGCTAGAAGCACTTGAATCAAATGGCCTTAAAATATACCGCACAAAAACCGAATACATGCCGTGTTTCTACTCAGGGCAGCCTCAGGTTAACCAAACACTGTCACTTCAAGAATCATCACTGCCAAAAACCGACAGATTCAAATATTTATGTTCATACATGTCAAACCAAGGAGATGTCGAGGATGACGTGGTCCATCGCATCAACACAGGTTGGATGAAATGGAGGTCATTGTCTTCCGTGCTCTATGATCGTAGAATGCTCATAAAAATAAAAGGCCAGGTTGATAAAACCGTCATCAGATCTGCCATGACATATGCCGCCGAGTGCTGGGCTCTGAAAAAGAGTCAGAGCAGAGCATTCACACAGCTGAAATGAGAATGCTGAGATGGGCGGGGGGCGTGACTATGATGGACAGAGTACGGAAAGTCCACGTTCGGGGAAGCTTTGGTGTGGACTCAATCACCGATAAGTCGCTCGAGAGCAGATTGAGCAGAAGGCGACCAGAGGACAATATGATACATAGAGCGATGGACATCCAAGTGCAGGCCAGAAGACCAGGCAGACCGCAGACAACGTGGAACTCCACCATCACAGGAGAGTTGCGGGAGGCAGACTTGCGTGAAGGAGACGCACAGGAGAGAAGGACGCACAGGAGAGAAGAACAGGCGAATGAGGACGAGGAGGGCCGACCCCACATAATGGGAAGAAAAGTCCAGGACAAAGAAGAAATAGAAGAAAGGTTTCAAATAACATATTATTTACACGATAAATAATAGTAGGTATATTATTGAGAACTATAATACAATTAAACTAATAAATTGTTTAGTTGTTCGTAATGTCAAGGGTCGGAACAAAATAAACTACGATTATCGCGACACTGTCTACAGCTAGACGGTTGACGCATGAATGAATGTACTTGATTCGTTTGCCCGAACGGCGATGGACTTTGTAAATCTTCGTTGCAGTTATTCAGGAGCGCAGCTATATGGTCAAACACACTGTTTTGTCTTCTTGGATTCTTTTTAAAGGTTGAAAATTGAAAAATTCTAAATTCTCTTTATGAAGTACATTTGAACAATTAAGAAATTCAATTTTGCATGATTGACAGTCCAAAAATTGAAATCCCAGAATACAGTATGTCATTTGGTTACTGTGTGGGCGTCCTGGGTTCGATCCCAAGTAGAGCAGAAATTTATTTAAATTAATTTTTCACTCTAATGTTGATCTCTGGGCTGCAAACACTGGTTATTGCGAAGATATTGCCACGTGGAAATAAACTCGCCACTTACGCAGGGTGCAAGCAAGTGTTTACTTATGAGTATTATTATTACATTTAAATTTTGATATTCTTTAATAAAACAAGTATGTAAATCAAAAATAAAATGTATTACACTCTTTTCAAAGTTTTCTCCGCGTTGAAATAATAAAAAAAATACTCCTGGTTTTATGCAGTTAGTATTGCGTTATTGTTAAATTTGTATGAAATAAATAATCGTTAAATTTCATCATAATATCACGTGAATCAGTCTTGAAACATTTTGAATGTATATTGTCAACTGGAATACACAAATCAAGGAACTTTCGAAACTCTACATTGTCGTAAAATAACTTAAAAACAAATTCAGTTTCAGTTACTCAAAATTCTAGTAAGGACAGAACCGTGAAGTTAAAAAAAAAAGCTGCAGATTTTTTATTCATTTTTTCCAGAACATGAGATCATTTTGAATTTAAGAGATAAAATAGCAAAAGTGACCGGATATTCATGAAAAAATAATCAGCTCAAAAGTAACATAATGCCCTTGACACATTGTGATGGAGATTTTAGTTTGGGCTGTTGTTGCAGTAGTAGTGACCTTTAAAGGAAAAATAACTTCATTTTACGACATACACGCAAAAACATAATAACGTAACACTAGCAACAATCAAAATTGCACTCTATATAGGCATGTGTGAAATCAACATAAAATCATAATTCAATTGTAGTGCCACAGAGTTCATTGTAAGGAAACAGCTGGCTCACTATTCACTAAAAGTAGTGTAGATAAGAGTGAACCGTATTTTTGAAAAAAATGTCTTGAACGCCCCTAAAGTTGCTCTTCGTGCTACAAGGTCCGCATGTCCAATGGGTCCAAAGAGATTCCCTTGGAAGGTTCTCGTCGGAATGTTGACATTATGATACATGATATTGTTTGTTTTGTCTCCTACATTGGTTTTGTGGTGCATACTTCGATGCATACTTGTAACAATATTATTTATTCATTAGGTACCTACCTACATAGGTACATACTTATGTTTAAAAAAAATGCAATGGTTTAATATAATATACTACTTAGTACCTATAGATTAAATTATTTAAAAGAACCTTTAAAAGGTTTATAACTTGATTCATATAGCATAGTTAGGTTCTTACTGTTAATTTATAATGTAAACTGTTGGTTCTGTAAATCAATAAAATAAAAATGAATAAAAAATAAAATGATCAGAAGTAGGTATGATCAAAGTTTTCACAAAGCTGACATGAGGACGAATCGGATAAGTGAAAACGAAAAAGATAAGATGGGCTGGACATATATTATTATAGGTATCAATAATTCATAATATGCCATACACACAAAAAAAAATTATGAAACTCACAAAATGCACTATGAAATTATTTGACGCCTACAGGGCTTATGACCTCTCATCAGCTGGTTTACGTGATCACTTTATGCGCTGCGCAACGTTCACCGATTATGCCTTATTATTGAGTTCCATATCAATCCAATTTTTGAATGCTCTATATAGTACCTATATTAATCATGAAAATATTTTCCCTTAAATAACCCGAGATACCATTGCCATCTACATTTGAAATGACGAAGAGTTTTTTTTTGTAAATAAACAAATTGCAAAATATCATTAACTACTGACAGGGAAAATATCCAATGTTTGTGTATATGCAACTATACAATTATTCGATGCAATTTTGGCACTTTCTAAATGATACCAGTTTTTATGTTT
The DNA here is from genome assembly GCA_963576475.1 of Molanna angustata. Classification (NCBI taxonomy): domain Eukaryota; kingdom Metazoa; phylum Arthropoda; class Insecta; order Trichoptera; family Molannidae; genus Molanna; species Molanna angustata. Next base: position 5,449,371 of record OY754986.1, read on the forward strand.
TATGTAGCTCGGGAAACTAACAGGTTCTATGTAAAATTAGTATTTAACACGCACCCAATAACAAGTTGCCTCATTCTGGAGACTTACGATATTTATCGTCTCACAGATCCAGACTGAAAACACAAATTTTAAAAACTGTTTCTCCACCGGGACCCTTGGATCAGCAGTCAGATACCTAACCAACTGAACCACGAAGGCCGACCAGTTGGGAAATTATTATTATAAAAAAAATATGGTTAAAAATTATTGAAAAACCATAACTCTCCACTATTTGATAGTATTAAAGAGTACATAAAATATTTGGTTTAACTTCTCCCAAGAAAATCAAAATCGATTGGCTGAAAGTAAATTAAGAAATATATGTATTTTATATAAATAATAATAATGATGATATGATGTTTGTCGTATCATTTTCTGTCTGTCGTATCAATTGACATGAATGTAATAACGTATTGTCACGAAAATAATATCTACTCAGATGTTTGTCCTCAATTTTTGCGTTTGATTCTCAGAAACTAAATCAGAAAGTTATTTCTTACGGCGTATGTTCAAATATATTTTGATTAAAGATCAGTAGTATTTTTTTATGGACAAAATGTACATTTTTTTAATGTTATTATATTAGTCAGTTCAGCTGGTTGTAGTAGTAGTCACTTTTATTTAGACGTAAAAAATACAAAATTAATACATCTAGTGTGCACAAAAAGTATATATTTTTTTTTATATAATAATAAATTATGGTACAGAGTACATATTATGACACTAAATTATTAAAACATGTCAAAGTATGGAGAATATTAATATTTTTACTCCTCACTAACACAAGGTGATGTAGTGGGGAGTTATGATTTCGCAATTTTTAAGGGTATTTTTTTTTGCAGATTATCAACTAGTATCATGCTGAGATTGTATTCTGAAAGTTTCATCACAATGTATCTGTGTGTGTGTGCTATGTACGGCGTGTTCATTTTTTACTTTATCGATTATAGACTAAAGTACTCATTCGATTCTATTCAAATTTTGCAAATATGTATACCTAATACTCGATTAGATCCCATTAGATTTTGAACGATATATGAATAGTGCTTCTCAATTTTTTTAACTGTCAAATACTTCAATGTGACCCCAAGCTCAGGAAACTTAAAATTTTAAATTTTTGTTTTCAAATTCGTAAATAGGCACATCACTTTCATAAAATGGCATTGAAGAGTTATCAAGTTTTCATAATAAAATATTTATATAAAAAATAATTTAACAAACTCATTTCATGAAAATGTTGGAAATTTTCCATACAAAATTTGAATACTTTATAGAATGACTTGTTAGTGAGGAGTTTAGCGTTGGCCACAACCCACTCGTTTAACTATGTTTTCAGCACCTAGCCTACGAAAGGTGGCAAGACTTGTGGTTTCTTTTATGTTTGGTGGCAAACTATTATATATTTTCAGACCTTTATGGTAAAAACAATTTTGTTACTTGTTTTTTGGTTATAACAGCACAAAGTTCCGGGTACGATTCCCGGTGGACATTTTTTTTTCAGTCTTGATCTTTGAGACACCAAAATTTTATGTAAATATGTAAGATATTATGATAATAATGTTTTTTTTCAAATGCTTGATGCAATAGACATATACATAATCATGGAATGGAATAGACCATTATGTAGATGCTTTTTGGGTGAAACGCGTTAATGACGAAGAGTTTATATCATATAGTGGAATAAATTAATGTTAAACCTTTTTTTGCTCACAGAGTGGAATTATAATATTTTTTAATCTACGTATGAGTGATAATGAGCGTGAGCGCTTTCGATGGTTACACAATTAGTGAAGAGCTATTTTACTAATAGACATGTGGCCATGCCCGGGGGACAAGATTTGCACTGGCGACCAATTAGCATCGGGTGCCCTCAGGGTTCTGTTCTGGGTCCACTGTTATGGAACATCTTGTTCGACGAACTTCTATCACTTTCAACGCCTACGGGCTGCAGTATTTTGGCATATGCCGATGATGCTACAATCCTTATTCAAGGTAACACCCGAGCACTTATTGAGCGCGCAGCTACTCAGTTACTTTCTTCTGTTGCAGATTGGGGTATAAGTCATAGACTCAATTTCGCACCTAAGAAGACGTATGGGTTAGTGTTAAAAGGCATAATGAAAAGTCCTCCCTCCATCAAATTTATCAATACGCGTGTAATATTTAAGGATAGGGTCAAAGTTTTGGGTGTTACACTAGATAGAGGCCTAACTTTCCAATACCATGTTCGTGCTGTATCCGATAGTGCAAAAATAGCCTTCCAAAAGATTTCACGTCTTGCTCGAGCTAGTTGGGGCCTTAAATTTCCAGTAGCAAGACTGTTTTACAACGCTACCTTTCTGAGTATTATGTGTTATGCCGCTCCTTGTTGGGCTCATCGTTGTGAAACCCAATACATTAGACGTCTGCTGCTTTCTGGACAGCGCTTCGCTCTAATAGCTTTAGCAAAGGCTTACAGAACCTGCGCTACCGACACACTTTCTATTCTCACAGGTATGGCTCCCCTTGATCTGGAAACACAGCGACGAGCTTCAATTCACAACCTGTATAGAGGTCGAAGCTCAATTTTGGGTGGTGTTTCTCTCCCACCTGTAAATTTACCCACAGTTCGTGGAGAGATTGAGAACTTGGCCCGGAGTTCTCTTTTAGATGCTTGGCAACGTCGCTGGTCTTCTTCTTCCGTGGGCAGACTGACATTTTTATTTCTTCCTGATGTGAGGACTCGAATTTTTTCCTCGTGGATTGTTCCCGATTATTGGACCACGCAATTCCTTACTGGACACGGCAGTTTCAAAAGTTATCTCTTTCGTTTTCACTTATCCGATTCGTCCTCATGTCAGCTTTGTGATAACTCTGAACAGACTTCTGAGCATATCCTATGGGAACGCACTAACTTCTCCGTGTCAACATTCCGACGAGAACTCTACGACGATGTCCGAGGGAATTTCTTTGGACCCATTGGACATGCGGACCTTGTAGCCACGAAGAGCAACTTTAGGGCTTTCAAGACTTTCTGTCTTAAATTCGGTGCACTATTATCTTCACTATCACTGAGCAGTGAGCCAGTTGTTTCAACATGATTAGCTCTCTTTGGCACATTAAGTGCAGTGTCTGCAAGGTTTTAGAGTTCTCCGGACTCTTCGTATGTTCTTTATGTGTTCTTTCAGAGTTTTGCAAGGGGCCGTTATTAGTCCCCATAAGCAGAACGGGTGGTGGTGGGGGAAGAACGGTTACACAATCATATTTTATTTTATTTAATATTTCTTCTCTGGCAACTAACAGGTACTATGTCAAATATTAATTTAACATTCACCCAATAACAAGTTGCCACATTCTGGAGACTTACGATATAAATCGCCTCACAGATCCAGACTGAAATCACAATTAAAAACTGTGTCTCTACGAGCAATCGAACCCGGGATCTTTGGATCTGCAGTCAGATACCTAACCAACTGAGTCACAACAGGCCGAAAATATGAGGAGGCGGCAATTAATACAAAATATAGTTCAATGAATTGGCCTTGTACATATAAAACACTGATGATGAGCGCTAGCTCGAAAACGTTATATTAAGAAAAACATTTTATTTGTGATAAACTGGTATTTAACTGCCTATATTTCCAAAATATTTAAAAATATCGATAAAGGCCGGAACAACCCAACTAGATAATTTAATTTTCTATAAAAATTATTAACATTGTAGTACATAGGACATCTTAAATTTTCTTTAACAATTTTTGTAAAATTTGTATTTAATGACGACATCGCTTCATATAATTTGTATGGCAGTCGCCTATACACAATATCTAAGAAGACTTAATAGTTTGATACTTCATCTCCATACCACCATGCTGTTTTCATATTCAGTGTAGGAAAAAAGAACTGACCTCCATACTATCCTATCTTGACATACATACCTACATGTGTTGTATAGAAAACAAAAATAATATAATATCTTAAAATATTCAATAATTTGGATTTATGGGTTTATAGTTTGGCACTTATTCTTCAACTATTCATACTATCGCTAAGTTGTAAAAAAGAATAATATAAAGTCTGTATTTTCTCACAGAGTTCCTCACGCCAAGTTCAAAGAATTCTACTTTATAGGTTTGATGAGACTGGTGTGTGTGTGGATACAATGTGTCGTGCTTATTTTTAAAGTTATATTGCTAGTTTCTCCACATTGTGGGATTTCGTCGTGATGGTTTATATGAAGGTATCTACTTACAATGGCGTGCAAAGTTTTTTCCTTTATATAAATATTTCTTCCGAATATTTTTGAATCGTATTAGATAATAAATTCCCTGTGCTCTTTATAAAAAACTCACAAGTATTAAAGTATAACACACGAGTTCCGTTCGTCCTAAGATATGGGTAAGTCGTGCAAACATAATGTTTGTTTTCTTTTAATTATTCCCTTTCAAAAATATACGAAGGACTCTTTGTATTACAAACGATGAAATTTACAAGGATTCCCATCTCTGTATTAGGGAAGCATGAAACGGTAATAGTAAAAAAAACCTTTCAAGGATGTATTTAATTTTATTTACAATTCAATTTGATATTATTTCTTTATTGTACACGTTCCAAGATTAATATTCAATAAGCACTAAACGTGGTGTGGGTAAAAAAATATTAAGTACCTACTAACAGTACACCCGAAAGAGAATATTTAATGTCCGGGATGTTAAATTTATTTCTCAAAATGGGATTTCCGTATTTATCTTTTATATCACGCGTTGCGAAAATAAAAATATTAAAAAAAATGAAGGCATCCTCCATTTTTTTTGTATATTTTATAATATAAAAGGAAATTTGAAATATTTTTCTCTCTTTGTATGGAAAATAAAAGGCGTTTGCATTAAAGATTAAAATGATTTATATGAGAAACACGTTCCTCGAAATTCTCTTTGGGTCATTTAACCGAATAATGGTGAAATAATTTTCTGTGAACGGAGGGGATGACGATATGGAAAAGGTGAATATTTTGTTGAGACAGCACTGCCATCTTGCGGAAGAGCGGCGTATTGTTGACCCAGTCGGGAGAGAGAATCGAGGGTGAGAGTGAAATGGTGCGGAACTTTGCTAAACGGTTTCGGAGGTAAAAAGATAGATGTCTCCCGACATCACTTTATTAGCTTAAAAATAATATTTTTTTCGTATTTTTTTGAAAGTATATTTTTTACAAGCAAAATAAATACGATAAGAATAGTCTTATTCCTGATATCGGCTATCTCTTTTTATATGATAAACATATTCTTAAGGCTTAAACAAAAATATCTACATTTTTTTATCCTGGTTGTCGATGTTCGAAGTAAATGGAGTATGTAAAAAAAGAAGAAAACAAATCATATGATCGCAGAGTAGTACTGCCTCAGAACAGACTATATCTAGCGAGACAGTAAAATTTCCAAATGTGTGAAAAAAAAAATAATAATTGTAAAATTGTAATTAGGTATAAGCTAAAAAAAATGGATTTTTGTTCCTTTGTAATAATTTATTTATAATGTTGGAAATATATTACTCGTTCATTCATTACTTAATTCATTCATTAATTCATTTTTTAATTCATGTGATACACCTGATTTTTATTCCTAATTATGTTTATTGGTTATCTTTATTACATTTTTTTTATTCTGTCATGTCATAACCTTATTGCCATAGTACGCATAGATTTTTATATAAACATCAACTTTGATTGGTTGGAAGAAATTGCCGTTTGACAATAAATCGGCTAGTGTACAAATAATGTGTACAAGAAGATAAATAATTAAATAAATTTGCAGACAGAAATTAGACAGAAGTCAATAATATAAACACCATAATCTAAGATAAACACTTTCATACCTTGCGCAAGTTGGCGAGTTTGTGTATGATTGAAAGAGATATCATCAAATGTTAGATGAAAATAAATGCCTTCGGAATTTATTCGGCCACAAAAAAAAATAATGAGTGATGATCGTCTGACGAAAAAAATACCTATACAAGAGAGGAACGAAAATAAGAGATGGACCGTGGAAAAGTTGGTACCTACTGATACCATTCCTCTACACGTATAATAGGTACATAGAGGTAAAGTCTTTAAATGTCATTTATTTTCACGCACAAATGACGCTCAGATGTTGAATTAAATCTAATTGTAAATATGTTAATGAAATTGTGGTCTGACGATGAATAAAAACTGTCATCATGTCACAGTAAAAAAATAAAACAAATAACTACCTATCATCAAAACAAATTAAATTGGGCCTCATAAATTACTATGTAAAAAATTCAATTATGGTCGTCGCAGATTAAAATTATTCCAAATAAACAAAATCACAGTCGAAATAATATCGCTTAAAAAAATTAAAATTATCAAAAGTATTGTAATAGTCATTTTCCTTGAGCACACATATCTTCTTCTTCTTTTACACGGCAACGATTTGGGCAGATCCAGTAGGTGATGAGAGCGTCGTCGATGAATGATGGGGACAAGGCTCTCGGCAACGGCAGATGCTGGATGAGTGGCTCCGTCTAGAGCGGCGGCGGTGAGGCAGGTCTCCAAAGCGGCTGGACGTAAGAAGCTGCTGGACGGCTCCAGGATGAGCGCGGCTTAACGAAGTCGGAACCCTTCCACCTCCTCAGGGATGCGACGGCATGCCAACCGAATGTGGCGCGACATTCACCGTGGCATCTGGTGGCTCTTTTATTATATAAATGTATAAAATTCCTTTTTGTTAATGTAAACCATTCAGGGACTCACATAAACACAAATTAAAAATTTCATCTAAATCTGTTTTGTTCAGAGATGCCACTTATTTGATAGCATTCGAAAAGCGTCTGAAGTCACACTTTCTTCCCATAAACACAAATTCACGTCTTTTTCCCTTTATCCCTCTTCCTTTCTCCTCTCCTATCCACCATCCAATAAACATAGTGTATCTATCTGATGTATTTTTTATTAATTTTATTTATGTTCTTATTTATACATATATTATTATTTGTTTCTTATATTTATTTTGTATTTTTAATTTATGATTGATTTATTAAATTATTTTTTTATTTATTTATTTTTCTCTATTTCTCTATTTGTATTCTTCTATCCCTGTTACTGGCTGTATTTACCATGGTGGTTGACTGGTAGAGATTGCCTGCGGGCAATAAGTCCGCCACGTTAAAAGTAATCAATAAAAGTATTAATAATCAATAATCAATAATAGTATTAGTATTATTATTATTATTATTATTATTGGAGATTGATCTCGGTTATGGTTCGGTAGTTTCCTTCACAACGGAGCGTACTCAAGTTGTGAGGCTATGTGTTTGTGTGTCTGTGTGGTTGTGTGTCTGTGTGGTTGTGTGTAGTTGTTTAAAGCGGTACCTGTAGACATTTTCTGACTATTGTGCATGTTTTGATAATTGTAGTTTTTTGTATGTTGGTGATTACGTATGGGGGTAACTTTAGTATGTCTATATTTTTTTGGAGAGTTTTTGGTATGATGCCTGTAGACGATAATATTATTGGGACTATTGTTACTTTTTCTTGTTTCCACTGTGATTTTATCTGTTCTGCTAAAGGTATGTATTTATCTATTTTTTCTAAATGTTTCTTTTGTAGATTTTCTGTATTTGGTATCGATATTTCTATTAGATATGTGTGTTTATGTATTTTGTCGATTAATGTAATGTCTGGTCGGTTATGTAGGTTTGTTCTGTCTGTGATTATGTCTCTATTCCAGTATAGTTTGTTCAGTGACATACACACGTCCAGAAGAATTACATATACCTAATATAAATATAAGAATAATAGAAGATCGTGTATGAGACGATGTATGTGCTCAATGAAGCGAGAATTTTATTCTGCATACTCCAAATTGGAAATAACTTGATGTTTCTATTTACTTTGGAATTTTTACTTACATAGTACGCACTGAACAATAATACTCACTGTCTAAGAAATGCTTGTTTTTTATTCTCCCCCAAGTAGGTACCTACTGAATCTAGTACGATTTGGAAAAAATACTTTAACAACATAATGGCATTAGGTAAGTCAGTATATGTACGTATTTGTTAAAGGTATCTAGCTATATTCTCGCATTCCTGAAGAAATAATGTCTCTTGGATTTGAAATCGGAAGCTCTCGCATCTGAGCCATTTACAGTCCAATAGGTACTGCCCACCGAGGCACATAGAGCTCAGATTTGAAGAGATAATACGATACGGGGAAAGAAAGCTAACACAGTTTCTCAATGTTCAGGATCTTTGTGTTGAAGTACATATATAAGTATTTATTAAGAAAAAGAAGATATTAACTATGTTTTCTAAAAGTGTTCCATATTTAATAGATAAAAAGAGTTAGTCACTAATTTGAGATGTCAGTTTAGAAAAAAAGTCGTGTTAATTAAAATATATACTATGCAAAAAGGAGTATTTAAAACTTCATCACATATCTGGTATCCCGATCCCGTTCTTTATATAAAACGCATAAAAACAAAATAGCAAGAGAACAAAAAAAGTATCTAAGTTAAAATATCAACAACAAATTATCACAAATTCATTTTCTAAACTACACAGACTGATTTCGAGAGAGCGCTCTTTCAATTGTTTGAGTTTCCATTTACAAAACTAGCAGTAAGTAAGGAATTTCGCAGTCTCCTACCCCACTCTATAGGGAACCTTATAGAACTAAATACCTAGTTCTTGTCGTCCCCGAAGCGGCTGCTCGGCGGCCAAAACAAGAAACTACTATTATCATGCATATTTCATACCACTACCACTAAGAGTCCAAACACAAACGTGGAGGCCCGTCAATCATGGGGAGGGTTACCCTCCCAACAGTGCCAAGGTAACATTAGACTATCACAGGGAGCTTTCGCCACGCCTGTAGTACTTTCAGTTCTTCGATTTCCACGCCAGGAGCAGCGTCCGCTACACCTGTCTTACGCTGAGCGGGTCGTGCCAACCAATCATGCCGGGGGGGCTCCTCCACCCCTTATTACTCGTTTTCGTTTTTACCAAAACTAGCAGTGTTTTTCATTATTAAATAACTAATTTAGATACTGACACTAAAATCATGCTGAATATGATATTGTGCTAGAGTTTTTTTCTCCCGTTTCATAGCTGAGCATGACCATTTGAGTTATGAAGTTCCCATCCTTAATTTGTTTTGAATTTTCTGTTTTGATTTTTAAAATTTGTATAATAAACTTTGTATATTAATCAAAGAATTATTAATAAATAAAAGGTTATTATTTATCGAAACAGTTTGATGTTTTCTGTGTTTCAATGAGAACATGGGAAGTGAGTGAGTATATCTGGAATGGTTCATGAATTTTAGAGTATGTACTCTTGTCCTAAACAATAACCATTTTAAAAATTCAACATCCCTTAAATCCTCTATTATTCAAGTACCTAATGTTCATAATTCAGACCAACCTTTCACAAACAATATAGGCCATGTGGAATTTCACAAAGATTTTTCATACATAACCTACATACAAATGATATTAAAATATCGTTATTTTATTCATTCGTTAATATTATTAGGTACAATTATTTGAATCCTTGCCGTTGAAGTGATATCTTTTAATTAAAAATGAAGTCTACCAGAATAGGCTGATTTTACATTTTATGTTTTATTGCTGAAAATAATGAATACAAAAAAAATTGTCCCAAGAAAAGAAAAATAATATTCAAATATTATTTAAAAACAACATATGTAATGATGTGGGAAGAATCACAATAACCATAGAAAAATACGAATAATCAAACCATAGCAACGGCACGATTGGTTAGCCATTTGGCATTTGCGCGGGCGTCTTGCGTTCGATCCCCAACAGAGGAGAAATTTATTTAATTTCATTCATTTCTCGCGTAAATATTGATCGCCACTTGCGCAGGGTTTATTTTAATTATTCGCTGCATTTTCTTTATAAAAATTATCAATGATAACATTTTTTTTAGAAAATTGATATTAATTTCAATTCATCAATTTAAGTATTAGCCTAAATCCATATTTTCATTAATATTCATGAAGTGTTAAACTACCAATTCTGTTTTAAAAATCGTATTTCTTTGTCTTTTAAGGGGGCATATAAACTTAAACACCCCAATTATTGTTGAATTTATTTATTTTTATTCAGATTTGTCTCTTTGATTTTGATTTTGCATTGATGATGTTTATAGGAGTCCTACAGTAATATATGATGTCGAAAAGAGAAAAAAAAAATATATATATATATGTGTATGTGAAGTAGTGTAATATAATATGACGTAATATAATATATATGTAAAATATTGTAAATTATAATGTAATATAGACCCCCAACACGGGTAGGTACTCGCCTACCTAACGGGGGACACTATAATGTTAATGTGTTATGTGACTTATGTATTTAAAAAAAAAAAAAGAAAAAAAAATAAAACAAAAAAAAAATTCAAATCAAATTCCTCAAATACACAAACAGTGTGTTTCTAAAAAAATACAATACCTAAGTATTTTCAATAATTCTCTAGTTAATGTTCGTCACATAATTTTAAAATTCAGCATAAGTTCTCCAAAAATAATTATTTAAAATATCCTTTTTTTTCAACATTTTTTTAAATTCGCTTCTCGAACTCCTTTATTAACACAGCAGCCCGACTGTGGAACGATCTTCCGAATTCTGTGTTTCCATCTTCGTACAACCCGGGTCTTTTTAAAATCCGAATTAATAAACTCTTCTCTAGATTGCAAACCCCTCCCAACGCTACGTAGTGCGCTTCTTCGGAAGAGTAAAATGGACCCAAATCCTAATAGCTGGCGTCCCCTACGTAGACATGTTAAAAAAAAAAAAAAAAAAAAAAAAAAAAAAAAAAAAAAAAAAAAAAAAAAAAAAAAAAAAAAAAAAAAAAAAAAAAAAAAAAAAAAAAAAAAAAAAAAAAATTACCCCATAACTATGTGTCGTAGAGAAATAAATCTTTTATGTGCATAAAATCGAAGTGAATGACCGATATTTTTTTTCAGTTCGTCAGGTTTGTTCTTTTAAATTAAAAAAATCAACAAATTTGGGGTTTCCGATATTTTGAATCACATATACCTAAACCATTTTTAACGCACGCGATAGTTACCCTGACTAACGCGTAACTCAAAAGTACATTAGGCGGTTTTAATATATCATGTTTTCAGTCACTAAGTTTAGCGTTATATTATTATGTCCTCTTAAGCATAATTCTGGTATTTTTTTAAGTCATTTGACTTCTGGGGTAGCGTCTTAGATATCCAAATGATTGGATGCGCTTTTCTAAGTCAATATTTCTTTTCTATCTATCTAGATACTACTTTTCATACTAGAGCTTGTTTTGTCATTCATGCACAATCATGTATGCATGCTTTTTCAATTATTATTGATGCGTGATTCTTTTAACCAAAAGATCGTTTTTAGTGCTCTAATTTTTTTTGTATATTTATCTGATGTTATCCTATTTTTTTTATTTGTAATATTAATGGGAGGAATATGTTTTTGTTTTTTTTATTATTTTTTGTTAATAACGAATTGTATATATATTTTCTATTCTTCTCCAAAGATTTTGATTACTTAGACATTTTGCGATAATAGGTAGGTACTGATTAAAAATCTATGAAAATATCGATGAAAATATTGGAGGAATTATATATTTGCATTTTATGCATGAAATTAGTAATTAAATACGTTCCTACTAGGTCATTATGCATACATAGTTATTAAAAAAAGTTACTTTTATTTAATAGTTGCATGTAACACATGAGATCCAACTGTCGATAACGATAGTATGTATAGTTGAAGAATAAAATCAAACTATAAACCCATAAATCCAAATTATTGAAAATTTTAACACATTTTGGTATGTATGCCAAGATAGGACAGTATGGAGGTCAGTCCTCTTTTCCTACCCGGAATATGAAAACAGCATGATGGTTCTGTATGTATGTTTGGATATTAAGATCCATTTTTTTGGATATTAAGATATTAGGATCCAGATATTTGGATATCAAACTATTAAGTATTCTTACATAAATATTGTGTATAGGCGACTGCCATACAAATTGTATAAAGCAATGTCGTCACTAAATTCAATTTTGAGATGTGCTAATACAATGTTAATATTTTCTATAGGAAATTAAATTATCTAGTTGGGTGTTTCGGCTCTTTTCGATATTTTTAAAAAGTTTGGAAATATAGGCAGTTGAACTCATAAATTTATCATAAAATAAATATTTTTCTTAATAAAAAATGTTTGAGAAACCCTGGAATTTAAAAAAAAATGATTTGTATTTGTCTATGTTTATACCAATTTTCAGTGTTCTAGCTTTTATGGTTTCTGAGATATATGGAAAAATAAAATAAAAATTCAAAAGTTGATAACCCCTGACTGAAACAAAAATTCAAAATTCCGAGTAAAAAAGTTTTGTAGGCCTGTAACTGTTTATATATTATGAAATTTAAGGCTCTGTAAATTGAGCGGATCAAAAGTTATAAGGGGGGGACGGACACACACACACACACAGACACACACACAGACACACGAAATGTTCTACTCCAAATTCTGAGTAAATCCGTGTATGGAACATATATGCTGCGAAGCCTCTAAGTTGGTGTTTTTTTACTTCAAAGTTGGAAAAGCCGTGAAAAAAGGAGACCTCTGCATACAATTCTCGCGTATCCTGGCTTGATACATTGTCAAAGTTCTCATGAACAAATCGACAGTTGGATAATGTCGATTCATTAAGAGAATTGAATTCTCATGAACGAATCGACAGTTGGATAATGTCGATTCATTAAGAGAATTGAATTCTCATGAACGAATCGACAGTTGGATTAAAACACAAAGTTGTACAATGATGAAAAAAAGTTATCTACAAACATAAAACAAATAAACATAAAAAAAAACAATAGAAAAGGGCAATACGAAACAATTTTTGTCATATCAATTTAAACATCATTACATACTCCAGTTAAGATTGTGAAATGTTTTTTCAGTCTTTGTAAAATAATTTATCTGATGTATTGAAATTCTTTATTCCCATATAAATATTATTGATTTGCATTTGTCTAGTATTACATTTATGAATTTTAAAATCGATTCAGAATAAAAGTGACATACCAACTTTTTGTCAAATTTTTGCAATACATTATCTTTAATAATTTGCAAATATTACGTTTTTTTATAAATATCCTCTAATTTAGAAACTTTGTATCAAAAAGTGTTAGTTAATCATTTATGGGAATTTTGCTGATTTACCTGATTTTTTTGTACTAATACAATGTAACTATAGAGCTGTATGTTTCCTTAATAAATAAAATAAATTACTTCTTCGTACAATATTGAATGAAATTCCGCGTTCAAATATGTGCTAAGAAACATGAAACTTCGGTGCTACCGAACCGAAATTCGGTCGAACTTTGGTATAACAAATGATTTAGATATACAAGTAAGTGTTTGTATTGAACAGTTGGACTATTTTAATTTAGACAAAAAAATACCAATATTACGTACAAGAAAAATATTTGTAAATTATTTTAAAAAAAGTGTTAACCATAAGAGTCGGTAATCAAAAATACAAATAAAAACATCTCACATATTTCAGCAACGAGGTTCACCGCCCATTCTGAATGTTGTTGGTGAGACGAGACTGGTGGGGAGAAATGCATGATGTTTCATGGTCATGCACACCCTTGGCAGGCTACTTTTGGTATGAATTAATGAATGAATGAAGTATTATTGTAAATTGTCTTCTAGACATTGACTTGAAAATAAGCTTTGCATTTTGGGATTCTGCATTTCCTTATGTAGAAAATTTACAAATCCTAAAAAAATGTATATTCTTTCCGGAACCCGCCGTCATTGGATTCGGCATAAAATACGGAATAAATGTCCGACGCTCCAATCCCTAAAAAGGGGCTAAATTGTCACACGCGGGCCCTTCCTTTTGTGCGTATTTGACATTCGGTTCAATTTATCGCGGTGTTAAATAGACGCATAACTTAACTCACCTTTTGTCATGTATGCCCCTCTTCCCCTATGATCGTAAACAAACATGACTGAACAAACTTTCTATATAGGTTATGACAAATGTTGTCATATCAACGACGAACACCAATATTTTACTATAAAAAATATTTATTTATTTTATTTAATTATATTTACGGCTTGAAAGCCTATTTACAGTACATAACACCATATTATTGACAGTACATAACACCAGTTATACATAAATACAACAATGACATAAGTACAACACATGTAGTTCAGCAATACATTACATTAGTTAAGAAACCATAGCAGGTTTAACCATCCGAGACAGAGTACGAAACTCCGAAATTCGGAGGATCTGCGATGCTGAGGATGTCGTGCGATGGGGTAGAAACAGAAGACGCTACTGGAGAGATCACGTCGAAAGATCGGATTCAGTGAGAGTGGTGAAAATAGCGGCAGATGAGATACCGTCAACCAGCAGACCCCCTGGACGACCGCCAAAGAGATGGAAGGACAGCTGGACATCCGCGTCCCAGGAGTGAATTCGAGAATAAACAGTACCCAGTACTAGAACAAGCAGAAGAAGATGAAGAAGTTAAGAAACATCAATAAAGATAACAATAACATATTGTAAATCAGAAGGAAATCAAATTTAAAATTCGGCAATAGGTACATAATATCTGTTATGAAATATAATGTTAAAAATTGAACAAAACACAACACCAGTTATAAATACAATAATAACATAAGTATAACACATTATTTATTAATTTATTTATTTAGGGACAAATACAGTCTTAAAATACTAAAATGGAATAATACACTATAAAATAAAAACAAACAGACCAATTACATATGTATATCCACAGATATTAAATATAAAACATTTTAGACATCATAAATTTAAATATAACTAAGATGTATGTTTGCCTGTGACGGGAAAGGAAGGGAAGAGAAAAAAAGGATGGGAAAAGGATTGTGACAGTTAAATTGTTATATTTTTGTAACAAACAACAACTCAAAATGTAAATAAAAGTATACAAAAGATAATATTAGAAAAAACACAAATAACTAACAAAAAAAAAATTCAACATACGAGTTCATGCTATGCACTTATAGAGAGAATTTTTGTATGCGTTATTACTAGCGGTTAATATATCAGAATGTGTGATACTGGCTGAGAGGTTGACATTATAGAAGTTACAAGTTCAGCAATACATAATATCAGTTAAGAAACATCAATAAAGACAAAATACAAAAACAAAATAAAACAAAATAAAAACCCAAACATTACGATTACTATGATAAGTCATGAGTTAAGAGAAAGAAAATGTGCAATTTTTTATTTGAAAGTAGAAAAATTGTCGGCAAAAACATCGGAGTGACTCCCCACAATGTTACCATGTCTATGTAGCCTTGGTATTGGGGAGTGGTAGACATAATTATTCAGAGAATGGCTCTCACGAAACATAACACACTGTCTAGTGGTTTTAGCCGGAACATTAAAGTTTATGAGTTTAAGGAGTTCGGGACAGTCTATAGCATGGTTCAATATTTTGTGTAAGAAGGAAAGGTCAAAAACCATAAAATAAATATCATATTAAAATAAAAACAGTATACATTTTTTTATATCGAATCAATTCATAGTGTTATGTTTATAGTACTTTTTTTAATTTCCACAGTGTACCCAAACGCCTCTACCATAGAATATTTTATTTTATTACCCTTATTTTATTTTATTTTATGTTGCTTCTCAGGCAACTAACAAGTGGTATGTCAAATAATTATTTAACATGCACCCAATTACAAGTTGCCACATTCTAGAAACTATGTCTCCACCTAATTAAAAACTGTGTCTCCACCGGGAATCGAACCCGGGACCCTTGGATCAGAAGTCAGATACCTAACCAACTGAGCCACAAAGGCCGACTTCATTTCATTCTGTGTAATTGGCTAATGACAATTTTAATTTTTTTTATGTAATTGTGAATAATTTATTTTGTAGAATTCCATTTTAATTTAAGGGGGGGACTGCTGCCAAAGTACCTATTTTTCAATTTGATCCAAAGTACCTATTATATTATTTCTAAACAAATCGTTTTGAAAAAAATAATTTAGATAGTTTGGGTATTCATTAAGAAAAATTTATCTTTACTTTTTGATAATGTTCTGTATAAATTCTTGTAGAAAAATAATGGCATACCCCGATTTTCAACGTTTATCTTATATTTTTAATAAAATACAAGGCGTAGTTCAACATATTTTTTTTTAAATTAAACATACATACATACATACCATCACGCCATGTCCCTTGCGGGGTAGGCAGAGAGAACCGAATTTTTCTATCCTGGCACGCATCCCTCGCCTCGTCCACATTCATGCATCGTCTCATACATGTTCGTCTATTGCTCACACTTCTAACATTTCCGTCTTTCAAAATTTCGTTCACATGGTCGTGCCATCCTTTTCTTGGGCGTCCCCGACCTCTCATTCCATTCCTTTTCGCTCTGTATATTTTCTTCGTCAGGCGCTCCTCATTCATTCTCCCCATGTGACCAAACTATCTCAATGTGTTCACTTTCTAGTAATGACATCTTTCTTAATCTTACATTCTTTCCTTATATCCTCGTTTCTTACCCGGTCATACATCGTTCTATTAAATTAAAGAAGACAAAAATATCTAGAAAAATACGATGTGACGTTGCATTAATGCTTCAGGTTTAGAAAATAAACCTAAAAAACATTTATTTTCCATTCAGCGCCATTGCGAAATATAAGTTTTTTTGGTTTATTAACTTAACCTGATGCATTAATGCAACGTTACATCGTATTTTTCCAGATATTTTGATCTTCTTTAATTTATAAAAAAATATAATGCTCTATACCTTATAGTTTTTTAGAAATTTTAGATAAATATCAAAAATTGGGGTATGCTTATTATTTTCTTACAAGAATATATACAGAACATAATTAAAAAATTAAGGTATATACTTTTATTTATTAGTATCCAAACTAACTAGGTTATTTTTTTCAAAATGATTCGTTTTGTAGTAATGACGCAAATTAAAATTGAAAAAATAGGTACGTTGGCAGCAGTCCCCCCCTTAAAATAAAAATTCAAACAGTATATTTTAGATTCTACGTAAATTGTTAGGTCATCTTCAAGACTATGACGGGCGTGGGGTTTCTGTTGGGTTATATATGTGGGTGGAGGGTTGAGCTAACAGTCTTTTTGATTGGTCAGTATCTTCTAACAGAGTATCAAACAATGGTAAATAGGTGGAGACTATAGTTAAAATCGTCTAGTTGTAAATGCGCAAGGGGAGGTTATCGACCACAAATATTATCTTTACAATATAATTCATTGCAAAATGAATCGGTGTGCTTCTATCTGAGTAAAATACGGTCCCCTTTTACGAAATCCATCTTTACTTATCTACTTTGTTTTGTCTGCGTTTGCTCTCAACGGACAAATAAATATGTTGGAGATTCTTTTTTTTTTGCGTTAAATCATGTCACGAAGATAAGATGACAAATAGTGCACTCTCCGTGTGTTGTATATCCGGGAGGACTTTAATGCAACGTTGCTATCCCTTTTTTGACGCAAAACTGCGCAATAAAATTGACTTCCTTATATTATGTATGCTTCGCAATAACAACTACTGTCATCTTTAAAATGGAATTCAAATCTTGCTGATTTTTCTGTAAAGTTTATAGATATTGGTCCGTGCCAATATCTATAAACTTTACAGAAACGCCAAGTAAATATTGTTTTTGCCAGAATATTATTTTACACAAAGTATCAAAAGCATGAATAAAAAAACATTTGACAAAATGTGTGAGTGACTCAGTGTAGTGAATAAAACGTCTCACGAATAACCCGTTTAGTTATTGACATATTTTGTGAATGACATATTACATAATATGTGAATGACATTTTTAGTGAATTACATACAGGTACCTAACAATTACTGAAAGCAACACAAAATCAATATAAAAATCTCAAACAAGTACGAAATCAATTTCACTTCCTTTCAGAACACGGGTTGCCTCTTCGTTCAAATACTGAGAGAAAGTTCAGTATCCCAGTACACAATACTTCCTTTTTCACCAAATCTTTCTCCGTACAAGCAGCCCGACTTTGGAATCACATCCCATCGCAACTTCGAGTTTCATTAACACTTCCCGCTCTCAAAAGAAATTTGAGGAATCATTTCCTTACACATATCACTTAAATTTGTCTCCTTATCATATCTTTGTCTCGTCCTCTCCTCTGCCATTCGTTTTATTATTGTTTTTTTATATTTTATTTATATACTATTTTATTTATATTTTATATTAGTACATGTCATAAACACACTTTACATCACCAAATGAATATGGTTTGTTAGAATATATTTCTATATGTCAATAAGCCCGACATTGTGCATTATTATTATTTATTTTATAGGCAGGCAGCCAAGGCTGATGTGCCTATATCAACTGTCGAATTTTATTATTTGTTTGTAGCAATTTTACTGTGTCCAAAAAAAAGTCCAGTCTATACAGCATCCAAAACATATTGGGGAAGTTTATTCCAAGTATTCACCACTCTATTAGAAAGAAAATACTTTCGAGGATTTGTCGAGAACCTACTTTTCACAAGTTTTAAGCTATGGCCTCGCAAATTAGTATTATGACTATATTGAAAGAGATTTTTTTATGTTTACACTGTCATAATGACCTGATAATATTTTAAATGTTTCAATAAGATTTGACAGTTTTAAGAAGTCAAGTTTTTCCTCGTATGTTAAGTTGCGAACTGTCCTGGGAATTTTCGTAAAACGTCTTTGGACCCTCTCAAGTAAGTCAGTGTCCATGGAAAAATAGGGACTCCATATTAATTTTTATGTGTAGGTACAAAATATTTAAAAACAAATTAATGAATAAATGGAATTCGGGTGTGAAGGCGTCTGTTGACCGTATTAGATAGTATGCATTACTTTAAATTTTAATGTTATGTATTTTTTTGTTTTTGTCTTTTAACTCAAATCCATGATAGTCATAATGATCGACGATGTTTTTATTTTGTAGAATTCCATTATAAATTATGTCTTTAATTAAAAGTAAGCCACTTTTTAATTCTACATGAATTTGTAATTTGATTTGAAGTCTTTTAATTTTTCATCTGCGTTCTTCGAATGCCTCATTATTAATTGTTATTCTTTTTTTCACTTATGTTGTAAGCATTAATAATGTTTCTGTAAGTAAAACGTGTCTATGACGTGTCTGGTGGTTTACGTGTCTGACACGTCGACTGTCGGACGATATGAACTGTCGTCTATGATGAAAATCTCGAAAAAAGCCACTAAAGTCGAACGTGACCCATAACGTTTACCTCGATATTTTCAGATAAGACCTAATGCATGATCATACATCAGGGGGAGGAATATCTTTTATCACCCACTTAATAAACGTTCATGGAACTTTTTTCATCATGAAACTCAATATTAAAAGTCGTATACGTGTAATGATATTACCTTTGCTAAAAAAACTTTTTGAATCGACATGTTTTCTAGAAAATGTTTATACGATTTTTTTTCTCCTCATCCATTATATGATTGTTTTAATTTTGTAGTGTCTGTTGACCGGTGTTACAGTAAACCTCAAACTGGTCAGTTAGGAAATTAATGTTAACGAAATCTTGAATTTCATTACGCTTTTATATTTATTATAATATTCTAGGTTGGGGTGGTCCAGAAATAATGTTAAACACAGTTTCTCGATTGTACATATATTAGTGATATTATTTTAAATCAACCCAGAGACTACCCTACGACTAGCCTCGTTACCGTGGCAAAGGTCCCACCACTGCATGCTATATATAAAAGAAATGCATTGAAGCAGATCTGTATTGTATTGTATTTAGATGTGAAAAAAATACAATTTCTTGCATCTAGTACAAACAAAAATAAAAAAAAATAAAAAAAATTAACATCGGATTACCATGTGAACACCCAAAAAAGACACGTAGGTACCTATCAATAACAATAAGACACAAAATAAAAACAAAAGTATAACACACTACCACAACGGTAGATATCAAACAAAATGAAAAAAGACAATAATATAATAATGTAGTATC
This sequence comes from Molanna angustata, assembly GCA_963576475.1. NCBI lineage: Eukaryota > Metazoa > Arthropoda > Insecta > Trichoptera > Molannidae > Molanna > Molanna angustata. Next base: position 5,469,514 of record OY754986.1, read on the forward strand.
AAAACAAGCAAAACAGATATTATAGAATCTTAGAACATAATATATAAACAATAGAAACACACGATTTAAAAAAAACTTTTGTTATGTATTCAGCACCTAAGCGACGAAAAGCGGCAAGACTAGACGCCTCCTTTACACATTCAGGCAAATCATTATAAAGTTGTAAGCCTTTGTAGTACACACTGTTTTGTGTACCTGCCAGGTTTGTCCGCGGCAGTCTAAAGTCCCGCCTACTTCTCGTCGGGTTTACGTGAATTTCAAAATTGTACATAATATTTTTTGTAAATGTCAAAGATGGTAAAAGTCTATTTTTTAATCTGTAAATAAAAATAAGAACATTCAGAATTATTTGTTGTTTAACTGTCAAAATTTTCAACTGCTCAAGCATAACTATACGTATTACGGGTAAATCTATTGCATTTTAATATTGCCCGCATTGCTTTGTTTTGTATTATCTGTAGTTTTTTTTTATTTTTACCTATATTGCTCATAAATAATACACTTGAGCAGTAGTTTATGTGCGGAATCTAAAGGGAGTATTTCGTCGATAGAGTATATCCTTCGGAATGTATAAGAGCCAATCGTCGTATTAGCACCACAAAAATTCACCTGAAAATAAGGAATTATACTATTGCCATCTATGAAGTAACGAAGAAACCTTTTTTGTATTGAGAAGTTAGTTTATTTGTAAAAAATGAAAACAACAGTCCTCGTAAATGAGGTGACGGTGTTTCGCACATATGTCACCCCTGAACTGCGCCACAAATATTATTTCATTTTTTGGCTTGTTTGCAGTGTACGAGAGGAGCTTGCACTGATTAACTGTTAATATAGTTTAGTGTAAATAAATATAACCAAATTTAGGGGATAAGGAGGCACTTTTGGACAGAGGCAGATTTGGACATCTTGAATTTGACCACCTAAATATTAATTTAGTTGATTCTCTCTATTATTCATAGATCGCGCTAGGGGTCCTTTGTTATTATTTGACGTTTGGTCACGAGTTTGACGTGTGTTTTTTTTAACGTAATTAAGAAAATTAAAAAACGCATTTTTGCTAATTTTTTTTCGGATATTTCTAACCCTTCGGATGTTTGTTTTTCGGATATTTCTATTTAAAGTATATGTGAGGCAGAATTGTACAAAGGACGATGAGGCACACTGGGACAGTGTCCAGTAATTTTAATGTCCGTTAAACAAAAAAATATTTAAACCTATGTGTACGTTGACTAATATTTAATTTTTTTTGTGTAAGTTATATTATATTTCTGCCAATTTGAACCGATACTGACTATTCTTTCTTTTATTTGTAGTTTTAAACCTATGTGTATAATATGTTTTACTGTCCAATTGTGCCCCTTAGTTTGTCCAATTGTGCCCCTTAGTTTGTCCAATTGTGCCCCTTAGTCTATCCAAATCTGCCTCTTAGGCGTCCAAATGCAATAAGAAATGAATGGTTCATCTAAAATGCTTACCATGCCCCTATAACAAATAATTGACACATTCGGTTAGTAAATTATGTTAAAGTAGTAATGAGGCCTTCAATGTCAACTAAAAAGTTTTTGAAAATCAAATGGGTAAATTTTTTAAAAATCAAAATGTATTTTTTGTCCAAATCTGCCTCCCCTTCCCCTAAATTTTATAAACTCATTAATAATTTTAAAAAATGTGTATTCTCCTACACGTGCATTTTCATACTTGTGTGGTGTTTGAAAGGATTTTTTTGTTAGAATTTAAAATACATAGGATCGTTCATATTTTTTAACAATATATTTCCCCTTGCGGACAAATTTTTGGATTTAAATTTTCGTCATATAACTGAGAATTGAATATTTCCCGGGTCTTACATTATCAAGTTTTTGATTTGTGATCCATCATCCACAGTAAGGTATACCGGGTGATGCTGTAACAACTGTCTGTCCCAATAAGATGAATGGCTTCCGAGAGGTGATCCAGACATTACAGATGAAATAATGAATGTTCTATTACCTACAGGCGAAAAGGAAAAATTTAATATTTTATTCTTGCAAAGTATTAATTATCCAGAATCTACCTACATAATATATTTTATCAAACAACTCATTTGTATGGAAGAAACCCTTGACCATTTAATTTCCAGGTTGCCTCCTGATAATGTTTTTTTTATTTTGACTTGATAATTTACCTTACATATTTCCAAACAAAATTTTATATAAAATTTCATATAGAAACTTATGAATACATTATAGTAGATAGAACATCTATTTTTTTCAACCATTTTTTGTAAAAAGGACGCATGAAAGTAGAATAAATGCAGTTGAAATGAGATCGTTAAGAAGGATTTGTAATAGAACGATGTATGACCGGGTAAGAAATGAGGACATAAGGAAAGAATGTAATATCAAGAAAGATGTCATTACTTGAATGAAAGTGAACACATTGAGATGGTTTGGTCACATGGGGAGAATGAATGAGGAGCGCCTGACGAAGAAAATATACAGAGCGGAAAGGAATGGAATGAGAGGTCGGGGACGCCCAAAAAAGGGATGGCACGACCATGTGAACGAAATTTTGAAAGACGGAAATGTTAGAAGCGTGAGCAATAGACGAACATGTATGAGACGATGCGTGAATGTGGACGAGGCGAAGGATGCGTGAAAGGATAGAAAAATGTGGCGTTCAGTTCTCTCTTCCTACCCCGCAAGGGACATGGCGTGATGGTATGCATGTATGTATGTATTTTTTGTAAAAATTGAATTTAGTAACGACATCGTTTCATACAATTCGTATGGCAGTATACATAATATCTACGGGGACTCAATAGTTTGATAATTAATCTTCAAACATACATTCCAGTTCTTTTTATAATATGTGTAGGAATAAAGGACTAACTACTCGAAACTATCCTACCTTGATATAAAAATAAATAAATTATTGAATATTTTAAGATTATTTTAAGAATATTATACAAAACATGTAGAAAACAAAATATTTTAAAATATTCAACAATTTGTTTAGTACGTATTCTTCAACTATACATACTTTTGCCGTCGACAGATGAATATCATAATATATGTCACATGCAACTAGATAATATTGTATAGTCTAGAATTAATTACCATATTCACTCACCTATTCAGATATATCAAAGACTTGGTAATGAGTTTGACTCCATTTATGTCTTTTGTTGTTCAATATGCGAATATAAAAAAAAAGACTTTTAAAGGTCGAGTAACTTCTGGGATCTTTTTAGGGTTGTCTTACAGGAGTGTATTTAAGAAAAATGTATGTTAAAGGTAAGGTCCCGTATTGCGAGAAAACTGCTTACAAAACCTCAACTTATTCTTATATTTTTTTCAAATAACTCCCGTAATACTACGTTACGCAAGCTCATAACGTGATCACGTAAACCAGCCGATTACATGTCGTAAGCCCTGTAGGTGCCTTGATTTCCGAGTAGGTACTCTTATAACATTCCAACTTCGCCTCTTTTGAGATATTGAAAATTTGTCATAATAATGCCATGGTTAATGTTTTCGCTGTGTGTTAATTGATCAGGGGGGCAAGTCTGGTTCGACCGGCGAAATCAAAACCCTAGTGATTACCCATATCATGGATATAATTATCGTTTGAAGTTCTATTACTGATTGAACCAGATTTGTCCCCCAGGTTTGACAACAAATAACTGATCGAAATAATTGAAACAAAATAATTGAAACTGTTGAAGAATACATCTACCTCGGACCTAAGTTAAGAATGGGAAAAGAAAACCAGGTGGCAGAAGTACCCAGAAGAATTGGACTAGGTTGGGCAACCTTCGGAAACCTCAGTCATTGAGAAACAAGGATATCCCCATTAATTAAAAAAGGAAAACCTACGAAGCATGCATCTTTCCTGTGATGACTTATGGTTTTGAAACAATGTCCCTGACTATAAATACTATCCAAAAATTGAAATGTGCGCAACGATCCATGGAACGGCAAATGTTGGGCATACATAAGTCTGAGTGATAGAATAATAAATAAAGAAATCAGACGCCGAACAAAAGTCGCCGATGTCATGGAACGGATCGCAAAATTGAAATGACAATGGGCAGGACACGTGGCCAGACAGCCAAATTCAAGATGGACTCCCAAAGTCTTAAAGTGGAAGTCATGGGAAAACAAAAGCGATGTCGGTCTGCCGCAGAAGAGATGGGCCGACGATATTGTTGTGGTCGTCGGAAACAAATGGATTGATGTGGCACAGGATAGAGAAAAAAAGAGATAGATTTGATGGAAGAGGCCTACATCCAGCAGTGAAGGGAAGGATAGGAAAAAGAAGAAGAATTGATCGAAACCCTTCGTTTTTCTTTGTCCTTATTCTCTTGTCCACTGTTTGTTTTCCGTCGATGCAGGAATTTAATAAAATGAAAATACTAAATAAATCCCAACTCACAGACCAGAATTGATTGTTTGGTGTTAGTTTATACTTTATACCAAAGTATCGGAAAACTGATCTGGTACTTTTCCTGTGACATTGATATAAAGTTCTTCCGCTTTTGATTAGACCTAACTTTATTTTGCAGATGTTCTTCTTGTGGGAGTTTGATGTACTAACTTGACGGTATAGTTTGACACTTTTCTGCGCAAACAGCGAGGTTTTACCATGAATTTCAGTTACAACATTATCATAATATCCTATAAATTAAATTAGGAAAAATAAATTATTTCAAGGTAAATTATTTTAAATCATTGGTGAATTATTTAATGACGAATTTGAATTTACATACATATTTGATAATCTGGTCGAAACAAAAAATTGTCGTTCTTCCTGATATCAAAGTAACTTACAAACTTGTATCCAAATTTATTTGAGATTTCTGTTACTTGGAACGGTTGTAAAATATAACCTTCTGACAATAAACCACCCGTAGTGAATTTTGCTGTACAAAAAGTAAAAAAATCTTTAATTAAACTGATTGATTATATTTTGTTTTTAATTTACTTATATTCAAATACAAGGCACTCCGCAAATTGGTACTGAGTATTATGTACCTACCGTGAACAGAAAAACGAACATTTTTTATTTTTCAGAGGCGAAAAAAATAATTAAATTGAAATTGTAAAAAGTATTATATTAGGCAATTAATATCTAATAACAGTTAAATGCGCCGGCACGTCTGTTCGTTTGTCTTTTTTTAAAAAAAAAAAAAACAGAACAAATTCGGATACTAAATCTCTGGTTGGCGGGGCGATTGATTTCAACAGCCAATCACAGATGCGCCTCACGTTTGCATTCGGAACGCTAAAGCGTGACAAAAATTTACAAAGACCAAAGATACACTCAAATGGATATCAGAATGTAGAGGAATGTCAGAAGAGAAATTAAGGCGACTACCGACGAGCGACATACATACATACATACATTGACGCCGTGTCCTCGAAGCGGTGCCTTTAACCCCATACTGCTTATTATTTTATTATTATTTAAAGCAAACATACAGCGAAGCTTGTTCTTCTTCTTCTTGTAGTGGGTTTTGGAAACCCGTTCTGTTTTCATGAAAATTATCTTGAAGACCATCAAAGAGATGGAGAGACAGCTGGAACTTGGCGTAATAGTAGGGCTTGCGGGAGGGGCACATTTAATGAAAAATAAACAGACAATTCGATTCATTAAATAATATAATCATGCAACTTGTAATATATTTAAATAAGGCAAAAATATATTTAGGTAATGTATATTTTAACACAAAGTAAACGTAATTATAATTCAATAATTATAAAGTATATTTAATATATAAAGTATATTTAAATAATGCGAGAACCAACAGCTTGACTGTGTAGTATCGATACCAAAAATGTACTAACTTCAGACCATTCATTTAACGAAGAGTGCACCGTCACTCCAGGGATATACATTATACATACCTAAATGTATATCTATGTGTATCTGTGTATACCACACAACTACACAGCAAATATGTACCTACGCTTATAATATGGGAACTTATAACACATAGCAGAAATTTAAAATAACACATGTAGAACATCTCAACCTTCGCCCATAATTCCTTATAATGAACCCCTTCTTTCACGCAAAAAATCGTAAAAAAAGTAATTATTGATTTTTTATTACCTATCACACTGTACACTGACCTAATTTCATATTCCACAGTAAATTTTCAGTCAACTGTGTCTTCTAAAACAAAAGAAATAAATCAATCTATAAAGAACCCGTAGAATTCTAAAACCTCGCAGACATGAGTGTTTTCTGGTAACCGGCTTTATTTTATGGGACTATTGTAGATGACTATTGTTCTCTGATTCAAACCCAAAATGGATGCTCTACTTTTTTCCAATAGTCCAGTTTTAGTTTTACTTTTGCAACTATTGAGTGAGCCATAAACTATCGAGCTTTGAATGCTCGTCTTGTAGTGCCTTGTAACCTAACATACCTTCAACTAACCTAAACTTACTTTCTTGTTCTTTATTTAGTAGACCTATTGGTCTGTAATTCAAAAACTATGCCTTCTGAGATGACGAAGTCCAAATATCCTTCCATTTCTTGGGTAGACGGCGACCAGAAGGGATGTATTTTTCTGTCTACTTCTGGATCCTCTATTCCACCTGTTTTTCTTATACCAACATTGCGAACATGATCTCACAGAGGTTTTCTAGTGATTGACCTTAGAATCTTCATTTCCATCGAACCTAACTTATCCCTTTAAACAAACACCATAATGAACGCATTAAAAACGCATACATTTTAAACCATTTAATAATTCAGCGGATATTTTGCAATAGTTAATACTAACCATTTTTGACTTATACCAGCTATATATCACTTTTTTTACGAGTCATTTCGCGACGTGTTTCGATACAGAACAGAAGTCAAAAATGATAAGAATAAAAAAAATATATATACCTTGTGTTCTAAAGATCATAATAAATACCAATAGGTGGATGTATGTTGAAATGACGCAAATAAAATCATTTCGAATTGAACCTATTCTTTTTTTTAAATCGGTTAGTGGCGTAAGAAAAACACACATTCGTGGTAGGTTATCTGTATGTAGGTATGTTTAACTTCTTCTTCTTCTTCTTCTGCTTGTTCTAGTACTGGGTACTGTTTATTCTCGGATTCACTCCTGGGACGCGGATGTCCAGCTGTCCTTCCATCTCTTTGGCGGTCGTCCAGGGGGTCTGCTGGTTGACGGTATCTCGTCTGCCGCTATTTTCACCACTCTCACTGAATCCGCTCTTTCGACGTGATATCTCCAGTAACGTCTTCTGTTTCTACCCCATCGCACGACATCCTTGACATCGCAGATCCTCCGAATTTCGGAGTTTCGTACTCTGTCTCGGATGGTTAAACCTGCGATGGGGCGGAGAGTTTTCATCTCGGTGGTTCGCAAAAGACTCTTTGTTCTCCTGGTGTCGACTCTGGTTTCGATGCCATATGTCATTATTGGCCTTACGCAGGTCTTATATATCTTCATTTTGCTTTCTTTCAACATGTGTTGGTTTCTCCATACAATAGTTCGCAAGCACCCCGCTACAACGGCAGCCTTATTCGTTTGTTCCCTGACTTCTTTGAAAAGGTCACTGCTGCTTGATATTTCAACGCCCAGGTACTTGAATCGCATATGTAACTTGTTCTATTGTCTTATTGTCGACTACGATTTTGCAGCGTACATGCTGTTTTGAAGTTACCATGCTCTTTGTTTTTTCTATGGAGATTTTCATGTTGTATTGTTGCGCCGATATATGGAATTTGTGCAGGAGTCTTTGGAGGTCATCTTCACAATCAGCCATGAAGACCGCGTCGTCTGCATAGCATACAATATCAATTCTCTTATTTCCGAGAAAGTAACCCAATTCCAATGATTTGATGTCTTCTATAATCTTGTCCATGATGATGTTAACTAAAACTCTAAAATAAGTATTTTCCGAATAAAGTTCCGCGCAGGTAGTCGCATTAACTCGGGAGCAGGGGAAGTTTAGTTAAATTAATGTCATCGTTTCGCGGATTTCAATATGTAGGTATGCCAAGCGTGTGACGGTCATTAATGTGAAACGTAATTAAAAAAAAACCTACACAAAAGGAAAAAATTATAGGGTCGGCACTGGTGAAAAATAAAAATTCTTACGTGAATTAGTCTTGGCTAATACAATTAGTGCGGGAATTTGCGGTGATACATTGCCAGGTCCGGATTAAAACAGAACAATCGCTATAAAAAATATGTTTTTTTACCCAATTTTATTCATTTTTTTTACCACTAATGAGCTGTTTTGTACGATCACTTCTTCGTCATGACGTTTTACCATTATTTTAATTTTAACTACCATCTTCTATGGAATAGCGCAAAGTCTGATTGCACAAGTTATCATGTAGACAATGAACATACTTACTGATCGTCGTAATGTTTTTGTTTGTATCGCGTATCCTTTTGTGTCCTCTCTTTTGTGTCTGATCGATTTCATACATATTTTGTGACAAATCTTTCAAATCTTAAAAATATGAATTGCGCCAGAATTATTATTTCATATATGGCTTGTTTACTTACTTATATCGAATATTTTTTGCAACTATTTTTATATTTGCAAAAAATATTCGACACATCATGACGAAAATCAATAAAAAATGTATCACCTCAGAACAGACCTAGGTCTAGTGAGGTGATACAGTTTAACTTTATTAAACTGTTTATAATGTAATACTTAATGTTTATATTTATACCTAATGTTTAAATTTATTTTTTAATGAGTTATATAGGTACTTACCGGAAATAAAATAAAATAAATAAATAAACAAATAAATCTGCAACATTAGATGAGTTGCCTTAATTTATCGATTCCCCTATATAATTCCCACTTTGTCTCTATTGAGATGTTAAAAATTTGACAAAAGATACAATTGACTCCCGACAGGGGAAAAAAATCAATCCTTGCGTTCATATAACCATAAATAAATCGATATTTACAGTATACGAGTCACTTGTATAGAGCTGATTAATTTTTCATAGATATCCATTGATTTCTTCTTTTTTTTCTACTCTCGCCACCACCCGCTCTGCATATGGGGACTGTAAACGGCCCCTTCAAAGAACGCCAAGTGAGCGATAAGAAAAAAAATGCATAGCACGAAAAGTAGCTCATGGAGCCCTCTAGTTTAGCAATCTCGGCACCATAGTGCAAAAGAACAATCGACGAATGTGAATGGAGGATTCAAACTCGTGGACTTCAGATCTTATAAATGAGAAATATCAGGGGTATGACCAATATGACAAAACTTTTTAAAGGCTTTAAAATTGTTCTTCGAGATCACAAAATCCGCGTGACCAATGGGACCTTAAAGAGGCCCACGGACAGTAGCGAGGAGCTCCGAACTAATAGAGGACACCATTAAGTTGCAACACTCCCACAGGATATATTCCGAAGTCTGGTCTGGGCACTGACAGAACTGGCATGAGGCAGAGGAGGCAATATTAAATCGGTGAAGATAACTCTTAAAATTTCCGTGTCCTGTGAAAAATTGAGAAGTGCAAAAGTCGGGGACAACCCAAGAAGATTTAAGTCGATTTCTCACGTCAGGAAATAATAAAAATTGATTAATTTTTGATTTCTTCTATATGATTTCATATGTTAAAACTGACGGTCTGACGGTCTGGAAAGTGCTATGAACTAAACACTTACTATGAAGTGTTTAGTTTTGGCCACCACCCGCTCTTTATAGAGATTTAATATGTCCTTGTAATACATTCATCCTCATACTTTTGTTGAAGAAAATACCACGGCAAATATCAAGAGTCGTAGAGGGGTCGGAAGAAGGCAGCTTTCCTGCCTTCGAAACATCCGGAAATGGAACGGTATGATAATTGTGAAGGAGCTATTCTGCACTGCACAGGACAGAGAGGCTTTCTTTTTGGTGGTCGTCAACGTCGGGGGAACTGGAACTGGGGGAGAAGAAGAAGAAAAATAAGATTTGCTAATTTTTATAATGAACATAATATAAAAATGGAAGTTTATAAAATTTAAATCAGTGAAGTTATAATATTGTATGTGTGGAGTCCAAAGAGGGCATACATAATATACACAAGGAAGAAGTAAGATGTAAAACTTGGAAGGAAATTATGTGGAAATGAAACTTTCTTTCAAAGATTTCATTTTATGAGTCTTCGCGCTATCTTTAGGATTTACATTATAATCTCAATTGTTTTCTTTGCAAGTAACATAAGTTACATTATTCTGAGTTTTTTTAATTGAATAATTTTCTTGTATTTTTTCTTTGTGGTGGGTATTTTATTAAACACTTCTTTCCCACAAGTCTTAAATATTTTTTATTTGACATTTTTTGTTAGTTCAACAAGTTATTGAATCCAACGTAATATCTACCATTTACCATTTATCCAGCCGTCTCTGTTCACTGCTGGACATAGGCCTCCCTCATATCTCTTTCCAGGTTTCTCTATCCTTCTGCATCCAGTCACCAGCTACCCTCTTTACGTCATCAGACCATCGCGTGGATGGTCTGCCTCTACTTCTTCTTTTGTCTTCACGTGGTATCCATTCCAGGATCCTCTTGGTCCATCTTTGGTCCTTTAATCTGGCAAAATGTCTCGCCAATGACCACTTCAGGTTTGCAACTCTTTCAACGACGTCAGTATGGCTATTTCGTGTTTTCACTGTGCCACTCTTAGTTTTTTGACAATAGTAATATCTACTTTCTTATCAATATTATAAAGTGCTGGGTTTAATAAACAAAATCTATAGAATTTATTTATATCGCTTACTATTTTCCCAATATACACATTTAGTATTTACATCCACAACCCATTGTTTTTTTTTGGTATTTCATTATAAACTCTCAATTTTCATATATTTATTTAAATTTTGATTTAATTTTTCCAGTATATGGATATTTAATATGCATTTTTTTAAATATTTTTTCTCTTTGTTTTCAGAGGGCTACCCACCAAATCGACCGGCAAAGAAATATCCCGTGATGATATTCATTCACGGGGAATCTTTCGAGTGGAACTCTGGAAATCCATACGATGGGACAGTTTTAGCTGCTTATGGTCAAGTGATCGTGGTCACACTAAATTTCAGACTGGGAATTCTAGGTGAGTCACGCTATTAATTTATCGATTTATCAAACACTTACTTGCACCCTGTGCCTTGTACCATATATTGCAGAAGACACTGATATTGTCAACAAAATAAGTATTTTCAGTGCAGATAAGAGAAAACTCCCTACGTGAGAAATAATTTTAAGTAAAATTGCGATGTCTGTGAATAGTTGGAGCTCCGTGATTCAATATCGAAAATACTGCCATCTTAGAAACAACTCATTTATATTTGTGTGATTCATAATTCGACAACCGCGGCATAGTGAAGTTTGGCTTCTGTAAACTCTTCGGCTAGACTACCAGCAGGAGTGATATTTATTCAAAAGTCTTTCCTACATTGCTTTCGAATCTTGCTTCTTTGGATTAAAACACTAGTGAGATGGGAGAAATTACCATGTAGCAATAGACTTTATCTGTTACCAAAATGTGCATGCTATTTTTCCTTCATAAACTAAGTCAAACAAACTAAATATTTAGCAACAGATACAACAGCACTTTATTCTGAACACTTTAAAGTGCTATAAAGCGTTGATAAATAAACATATATAGTGCAATAAAGACTTCATAAATAAACAGATAAGGTGCTATTAAGCGTTGATAAATAAACAGATATAGTGCAATAAAGAGTTCATAAATAAACAGATATAGTGCAATAAACAAACATTATCAGTGTTATTTATAAAAATAAATTTGGTTCAATTGAACCCGGTTCAAAGTCTTATTCTGAAATTCAAATATTCTCATATAAAGAATAAATAATTCTTGTATGAGAATATTTGAATTTCAGAATAAGACTTTGAACCTGCTTCAATTGAACCAAATTTATTTTTATAAATAACACTGTTTACGATGATATTAAGAGTTTATAAATAAACGGATAAGTTGCTATAAATAGTAAGTTGATAAATAAACAGATAAAGTGCAATGAAGTGTTCATCAATAATCGGATAAAGAGCTATAAAGTGTTCATAAATAAACATACATAGCAATAATGTTTTCACAAATAAGCAGATAAATATAGTGCAATAAATGTTCATAAACAAATAAAGTGCAATTGAGTGTTCGTAAATAAACAGATAAAGTACAATAAATTGTTCACAAATAAACATATAAAACGCAATAAAGTGTTGATTAATAAATATTAAAGTTGATTATAGAATTGTTTCTATTTTCCACTTTGTATAAACAATTTGCCAAAGGTGTTGTCTTTTGGGAGAGCAATATACTCAAATACAGAACTATATAGCCCCTTTTGCTGATTTGGTTATCTCAACGAGTTCAATTAATTTGAGAAATATTTTTCTCAATGCTTTGATTAATCTGTTTTCATATATTTTAATTATTTTGTTGCAGGGTTCATGAAACCCAGTATTTCAGAGCACACTATAGGCAACTTTGGTCTGCTGGACCAGATAGCGGCACTGCAGTGGGTCAAAGACAACATTGCGGCCTTCAACGGAGATCCTAATGCTGTGACCCTGGCCGGTCACGGAACAGGAGCTGCTTGTGTCAACTTCCTGATGGTGTCACCAGTAGCCAACGGTGAGAATATAAATTCTCGTCGCATTTGTCAAAGTGTATTTTTTATGATTTAGTGTTTAGTTTTTCCCTATTTTAAGTGGATAGAGAAAACCGAAACGACTCTCTCTTAATATAATATATTTCTCGCTGCGTTTAACTAAATCAGAGCTGGCCAAACCATGACTTCTGGATTGATTACTGAAAGTCATCCATCACTTACCCAGGTATATCAGGCGCGTCAGCACCTCTTTACCCGCACTTACTTGCAAATCTTTTTACGCAGGCGGGCTCGGAGTTTGCCGGATGGGCTCTCCCAACAAACCTCGCCTGCTAAATTATGGACTCTCAGTGTCCCCATTCAAGGATGAAGCCTACCCAATGCACCTATCCAGAGCGGCAGTCCTCTGGTTCACACCGACTACTCTGCAATCGGATGTGACTTTATCCAGCTTGTATTGAGAGCTTGCGCTTACCTTTTCAATCTATTTAAATTAGCGTCATAATTAAATATTTTCATCAACAAAATTATTTCATCTTTATTCATTCAGTCTACTGCGTAGGACACTTGAGATCCAAAAACGCTTAATCATGACAATACCCAAAAATGAACTTAAGAAGATAGAAATGGGTGAGGTCGAGTTGTATGACAGATCTGAATTCGTTTGTGAAAACAATGGAAAAAGGGGTTCTTCCTAAAAGAGGAGAAAATAATTTGTCGTTGAGAGAAGCTTCCAGAAATGAAGAAATAAATGGTACCTATATGTAGTTCAAATATATATTGTACCTATTATGAATCAGCTTTGATCGCTATCTTGAGTATGAATGCTATCTTAATCTCAATCTGGAAATGAACTACCAATAAAAATATTTCAAGGAAATATTCACACTATTTCAAAACAGAAAATAACAAAGACTGCAAAGGCCAGGGAGAGTGTGAGAAGATAATAAGGAAGAGGTGGTATTATAAGGAAAAAGCGACCGAGGTTAAGGCCCGAATTCAGAAAACATACTTATAATTTTCTTAATGCTTAGCATGGCAAATTCCATACATTTCTGTGTGCTAAGTATTGACTTGAGCATTGAGAATGGTTTATAAATTCGGCCCTTAATAATGTTACGACCATGTGAACGAAAGTTTGTATAGATTCGTTCTTGATATATTTTAACGGTTTTACTTAGGTATTAGATTTCGTTAAAAGCTAGATAATCACGACAGTTAAGATCACCGAATTTTTTTACGAACTACCTCATTTATTTTTTACAAATGGCCGCATTGGCTTCACAGATGTCAAAAAAAAAGATATATCTATGCGTGTAATCTTTGGATAGTTGACATCGAAAAATGAAAACAAACACCGCGTTGTGCTGTGTTGAGTCAATTTAAACACAGTTGCAATGAAGAATAACAGGGAAAAACTTTATAAGGATTAAATCTTTCTGAAATAATTAAATGAAATAAAACACAACTTTGTGTACACCACTACAATTATAATTTTTACTCAAATGAATAAAAAATCCCTCTACATGTAACGAGAACAAAGTTCCCTTCCTCAGGAGGATACAAAGTATACTAAAATAAATTACAATATACAGACTTAAGGTAAACATAATGGGTGTCGTGTGGGCTGGGTTAAACTATTTATTGGTGGGGGGAAGAATGAAGTTATTGGTTAATTAATTTTTGTATTGGGAAAATATTTAATATAGGGTTATTTGGAAATTGTGTTTGATTATTAATAATATAATCAAACACAATTTCCAAATAACCCTATATTAAATATTTTCCCAATACAAAAATTAATTAACCAATAACTTCATTGTTCCCCCCACCAATAAATAGTTTAACCCAGCCCACACGACACCCATTATGTTTACCTTAAGTCTGTATATTGTAATTTATTTTAGTATACTTTGTATCCTCCTGAGGAAGGGAACTTTGTTCTCGTAACATGTAGAGGGATTTTTTATTCATTTGAGTAAAAATTATAATTGTAGTGGTGTACACAAAGTTGTGTTTTATTTCATTTAATTATTTCAAAATGATACCACAAAGTAAAAAACAATCGTTTGTCGATGATGTGATTAAATCTTTCTGTCAATCTCAAATATGCCTCGGATCATTATGTGAAAGATCCTCTATTTTGAAATATTTGCTATGACGCGTTAGTCAAGTGTTAAACATCCTCTGTACCTGTACTAACTTGACGTCTATGAAATAAAGATAGTCACGATTTATAAGTAAACTTTTCCGTCTATCACGCTCTATTACTAGGAACTATAAATAGTTTACGTTTATAAGTAAGACGGTTTGTATCTTTCACCAAATCTATCATATTCACGCTATTATAAGTAGTACCTAAGAGTGAGGTAGCTATAGTGAAAGACACCGTTAGGCTGAAATAATTTGATAGTAATTCCTAATTATTGGCATTTTGATATGTTTTGAATTTTCTCTAGCACAAGCACAAAATACTTCATTACAAGTGTATCTACATATATATGACGCAAGCAAAATAAATTATCGAGTCTAATTAATTTGTTCAGACGAATTAGATTCAAATGTAATTTACCCACAACATGTACCTACCTAATAATACTTAGTTTCTGAAATGTCTGTATAATGATGTAATCTGTTTATACATAGGTTTGTGTGGTAGTGTTGCTAGTACATTAATTTTGACGGTTTCTCTAATGTTTCCCGATTATTTTTATTGTTTCATTGCCCTCGGGAACTCTACTTAAAATTGACTCAACCATTTTCGCAGAATCGAAGTAAAGAAAATAAAAGGTTATTTTTTTTATATAATACATTAACATATTTTGATATACAATGTACGAGTGTTAAGTGTTAGAGCGAACAATACGTGTCATTCAAAGGACAAAAGCTCACATCCTATTACGACTATTAATTACATTCTATGGAATTGAGTGGAGATGTAATTTTTGTGTTGAATGTGTTGTGAAAAGATAAGTTTTTGCATTAGTCTTTCTCTAACGGTATTATGTTAGAGAGTTTACCTATATTATAAGTTTTTTCATGATGTTTTGTATAGAATATGACGTATTAAGTTGGTTCTGTAGAATTCAATGTCCTTTGTACAGCATGCATTATAAGTTCGATCGACTTCATAATAATAATAATAATAAGGACAATTTATAAAGCGCCGTTTAGTGACAACCGTGGTCACCTCAAGGACGCTTGCAGTTTGCAAAAAAATAGTTTAAAATTAAGTTAAAATTAGTCCTATAGCTAACACATTGAAAATGGTGAAACATAAAACTTAAAAAATACGTAGAAATCACAAATTAATCTAGTTATATACATATTACATAATCCAGATGAAATTAATTATAAAAAAATAGTCGATTCAAAGTTAACTGGCATAATTTTTAGTAAATATAATATTTTTGAACGGA
This sequence comes from Molanna angustata, assembly GCA_963576475.1. NCBI lineage: Eukaryota > Metazoa > Arthropoda > Insecta > Trichoptera > Molannidae > Molanna > Molanna angustata. The sequence goes on from OY754986.1 coordinate 5,485,544, forward strand.
TGAAGGACAATCTGGATACGACTTGCGGAAAAGATGAGTTTTTAATTTCTTCTTGAATTCATTGATATTTTCGGCACATCTCATATCCATTGGAAGATTGTTCCATGACTTTGGTCCAGAAACGCCAAAAGATCGATAAAGGTATTTTGGCTTATTTGTGAGATTGGTTTCTACTAGTTTTTTATTGGATTGGGTCATTGATCTTAGTGTACTCTGTTTATTGTTAGGTGAAAATGGAACACAGAGTTCCGATATATATTCCGGGGCCATGCTATTGAGTGCTTTAAAGACAAGGAGACATGTTTTAAATTCTATACGTTCTGGGCTCTTCAGCCAATGAAGTTTGTGAAGTGTTGGTGAGACATGCGAGAAACGATCAATCTGGTAAATATAACGGGCTGCTGCATTGAAGATGAGTTATATTCTATGGATTTGGTATTGCGGTCATATTGATATCATACAAACTACTTCTAATTGTTTCTCGACAACTAACAGATGCTGTGTCAAATATTATTTTAACACGCCCCTATAACAAATCGCCAAATTCCGGAGACTTAAAATGTTTATCGTGTGGTGGACCATCCCTATGATGTCCACACATCACTACTGGCTTGTCATGGCTACCAACTCAAGCTGTACGTATAAACAATGATCCCCTCCTACTCTCATCATTCGGAATTTCTTCAGTCGGCGGGTCTTGGCGTATCGCGTACTTTCCTCCACATTCTTACTACCTACGTGGAAATTAAATATAATAATTAAACAAATACTATGTTAAACATTGTTTGAAATAAATATACGTTAGAGTGAGTACAATCTTTTATTGCATGAATTTTCAGATGCACCCAATTGTTTGTAGTGTATCTATTATAGAGATATGAGTTTTAATTATACATTTTTGAACACGCGATAGTCTTTCTTATTATTATTCTATAAAATTAATTAATCACAATAATCATAATAATCAAATAACCATCTCCCTATATTTGGTGACCCCGACGTGACGTGTCCAGATTAAAACACAATTGAAAACTGTGTCTTCACCGGGAATCGAACCCGGAACCTTTGGATCAGCAGTCACATACCTAACCAACTGATCCACAAAGGCCGACAAAATTATATATAATTATATTTATTTTTAATTTTATATTAAAAATTAAAAAAACTTTTTAAATTATTCCACTTTTTATTTTAAGACTTGTAATATTCTCTTTACTTATTTTTTTAAATGGAGGTTAAAAATCGTGGCCAATGAATAAATTTAAAATGTCAATACACTTTTTATTGTTAACTAGCTGAGAAGCATCGCTTCGCTCAGCTTCTAAGCTAGGGCTTTCAGCCACCTTTTTACCGCGGCGCGGTAAATGACCGCCTTCGGCGGTTCATGCAACGAAATGAAGCGGAGCTTTTATGGTAGGTACTTAAAAATATATTCGGTGCAGTATTTATCGACAACACTTATCCTCAACACCTAGTGGACTCCACAAGGTGCGGGCTTCCAGTCCATTACCAGTGTTGTTTTTGCGGCTACTCCGCATGGACAAATGGCCCCAGCCACACGAACCGCCTCTAAGTCCATTGAAGACTTGGCCCCGTCAACCTGAGCACCCGCGAGGAAGAACGAACGCTTGCCCTTTACCGTGAGTGCCGTGGGAAGATAAATTTATTACTCTGGATGCTGCAATTTGTCGACCTGCATCTTCGCTTTGTGTATCATGGGCATATTATGATGAGTAACAGCACTCTATTCTCCATGATCAAAATGTAGTTATTTACCTCATTTTGGTTATAGACATATAATACCTAATTATATTTTAGTTTAAATTTAAACTTTAAAAAATAGATTTGTAGGCCGGTACCTACTTATGTTTTGAAAATCAGTAAGTAATGTTATTTTATTATTCTTCGACATTTAGTTAAGATAAATAATATCAATTTATTCAATTGTTTTTAAATAAGTATTTTGTTTATTTATGTTAGTCCAATTGATTCAAACTTTGGGTTGCCCATATAGAACGAATGTGTTTTTAAAGTTGTGACGTGCACAGCATACATTATTTTATAATCAATAATTGTTGATAATAATATTTCATTTTGATGACCTTCTTATTATTTCTATTCGATATTATTCTCACCGGAAGAAAACTTATATTTTTGAACGCATTGCGGCGCTTTTGTGATGTCATTTGAATAATACTCCATAATTAAGTAATAATTAAATTTCAATACCTGACACGAAAGTAGAAGGTATTTAAATATTTTGTAATCTTATATTTTTTAAACTGTATTCCTATTTTACAAAATTTCGTAGGAAAAAAGTTGTTTTTTGCAAAAATGATTTTATATTATGTTTCCATAAGTTTGAAAATTTGCCGATAGATGTCGAAAACCCACCATTTATGTTCCTTTATATAATTTTTTCGTATATTTTTTTAAAAAATTTAAGCGTTCCACAAAAAAATAATATTTTTCCCGTAATGTGTATAATATTGTCTATCTTTAAACAAAAAATCAATATAATTGGCGTTGTAGGCCACTTGTAAAGAATCACCTATTTTGACAGCTAAATCGGTGAAACAATGCAAGTAAAGCGTCTTGCCTATTTAAGGTAATCGGCTACCAGTGTCTTAGAGATGACAGAGCTGACGGTCGGGCTGGAACTGCCCTTTTTATTAAAGATAAGTTAAATTTCGAAAAACTATCTATCCCTCTCAAATCCCAAGACTTTCAAATTGTCGCAGCACGAATTAAAAACATAACTTTTATTTCAGTATATATTCCACCATTAGTTTTATTTATAGAAAAGGACTGGACGGATTTACTTCGCCAGCTCCCCTCTCCCTCCATAATCTTGGGAGATTTTAACGCCCATTCTCCTATCTGGGGAAGTGAAGCTACCAATAAATCTGGTCACAATATAATAGATTTCATGGATATCAATAATATTTGTTTTTTAAATGATGGCTCCCCTACTCGCCTCACCCCACCCTCCCAAAAGAAAAGTGCTGTCGATCTGACACTATGTTCGAGTTCTTTAGCCGCAGCTTGTTCATGGACCTTAACCAATGACCCTTACTCTAGTGATCATTATCCAATAATTATTCACTTAGAAGATCCTCACATTGCTAAATCTAAACCCCAACACCCGACAAATCGTAAAGGTTACAATACAAAAAGGGCAAATTGGCCCCTCTTCTACGATAATATAGAAAAATTAACAACAAGTTTGGACAGTTCTAACGTACACATTGAATACTCTGATCTTTTATCAATTATTTATAAGGCCGCTGACTTATCTATTCCAAAAAAATCCAACTTTAGCCCTCTGCCATGTACGCCATGGTGGGACGGAGAATGTTCTGATATGGTCAACAACAGGAAAAAAGCCATAAAAAAGTATAGGAAAAACATGACTCTTGAAAATTATATACTTGCAAAGGAAAGTCAGGCTAAAACTAAAAAATTTCTACGTAAGAAAAAAAGGCAAGGATGGCGAAATTTTTGCTCATCCCTCTCCCCAGACTCTCCCTTGTCTCTGGTTTGGAATATGATTCGACGATTTCGCTCATCATATGTCCAGAATCGGAATCATCAGATTAGTCCAGACATATTAGAATCCTTCATTAACAGACTGGCTCCCTCTTACTCTCCTAATATAACGGAATTATACATAAATCAAAACATAAGTCACCGCTCTTCAATATCTTGGTTAGATTCACCTTTTAAGATCGAGGAATTATCCATTGTGCTCAAAAACTTAAACAACTCTGCTCCTGGTTTTGATCAAATACCATATACGTTTTTCCAACATCTGCCTACTTGCTTTCTGGAACACATACTGAATAAATTTAATGAATGCCTTCAAACAGGTATGGTTCCCATAGATTGGAAAACCCAGTTGGTAATTCCAATCTTAAAACCTGGAAAAGACCCCAAAATTCAAACGTCTTATAGACCAATAGCTCTCTCTTCCTGCATTTTAAAAATTTTCGAAAACATCATTGAAAAACGTTTAGACTGGCAAACAGAACGTAATTTACTTCTCCCTAATATACAATTTGGATTTAGAAAGGGAAAGACTTGTATGGATAATTTAAGTATCTTGATATCAGACATCCAAATTGGGTTCACTAATAAAAAATACACACTCGCAGCTTTCCTGGACATTAAAGCCGCTTATGATAATGTCCTTTTGCCAATTTTACGGAGAAAATTGTTGAATTTAGGAATTCCAGAACGACTAGCTCAATTAATTTTTAATATTTTTTGTGAAAGAAAGATAGTCATTAATAAGCCTCCAGACACCTATGAACGAACGCTATGGATTGGCCTCTCTCAGGGATCTGTTCTGAGTCCGCATTTATTTAACCTATATTGCTATGATATACTCGAATGTGTTCAGGGTCTTTGTTCACTCCTCCAATTCGCTGATGATATCGTTTTATATATTACTCATAGTAATATTGAAACAGCAGTGAGAAAATTATCAACTGCCCTATCTAAAATCATTAAATGGCTTAATTCTAATGGACTTGAAGTTTCGCCCCAAAAATGTCAAATAATCGCCTTCTCGAGGAAACACAATACGGCAAATATATCAGTTAAGATTGGTGAAACCACTATTCCTAGTGTTGAAGAAGTCAAATTTTTGGGGATGACCTTGGATAGGAAGTTATCATGGACTTCTCATATTTCCCACATAATTACCAAATGTGAAAAAAATATAAACCCTCTGAGAGCAGTTTCTAGAGTTTGGTGGGGCTCACATCCTACAACCATGAAACTACTATATAATGCCATTGTCCGTAGTCATCTGGACTATGGTAGCTTCCTGATGGAACCGATACCGGAATATCTGAAATCCAAATTAGACAGAATACAATCTAAATGCCTTCGGTTAATAATTGGCGCAATGCGCTCCTCACCAATAAATGCACTGCAGGTGGAATGCGTAGAACCACCTCTCAAACTAAGACGCCAATATTTGGCCGATAAATTCATGCTCAAACGAATAAACTACAACTCACATCCGCTCCTCCCTAGAATCTCGATGCTCTCATCTCTATGTCAAAGTCACCGGTATTGGTTCAAAAAATGTACTCCCCCAATGTGCCAAAGCTATCAAAAACTCTCCCTCAAAATTGTCTCTAACCGTGCTCAGTCTATGCTTCCATATTACGAAATTCCATTTGAGGCAATAAAATTGATCCCAAACATTATTTTAAATATCGACCTACATAAAAATTCAACAGTCAGTGCTCAAGCCATGAATAATAAGTTCAACAGTATCGTTATGTCTAACTGGCCCTCCCATCTACAAATATACACGGATGGGTCTAAGCGGGGCGCAGACAATGAATGCGGGGCCGCAATTCACATACCATCTAAAAAAATACAATCACTCGTTAAACTACCCAGGGAATGTTCAATATTCACAGCTGAATGTACGGCTATTAATGAAGCCCTAAAGATTTGCAATACTTTGGTTTCTTCGCAGTTTATAATATTTTCGGATTCTTTAAGTGCTCTAAAGGCGTTGTCTTCCAATTTAGCCAAATTGGCCGACAGCACCTTACTATGCGACATTAAATCCGCTCTATTAAACCTTCATAAATAGAATAAAGAAGTGCTTCTTGCGTGGATCCCGGCTCATCAGGGAATAGTGGGAAATGAGATCGCTGACGAAGCAGCGAAGCAAGCCTCCGTTACTGGCATTTTACCCTCTCTATTTATGATTCCCTGCCAAGACATATTAGCATCCTTCAAAAAAGAACTCATATCCAAATGGACCATTGACTGGGAAAGGTCTAGTACCCTGAAAGGTTCTTCCTATAAATCCATCCAAATTTCAATACCGTCTAAACCATGGTTCCATAACAAAGGCATGGCCAAACGAGACGTCTCCAACATATGTCGCATTAGACTAGGACACTGCCTTATTAACAGCCACCTCCACAGGATACACGTAAGGGATAGCCCTTCGTGTGCTTGTGGAGAGGTTGTAGAGACCCTTGACCATGTGTTCTTTGAATGTCCAATCCACACCGAACATGATTTGTATTATGTATACACTAAATACCCCACTCCCAATCAATATGTCTCATCTTTTATCATTGAATTCACCGCATATTTATTTCCATATAACAAAATTTCTTCGCCTTAATGGCTTCAATCTATAATGCAATAAAATAACCTTTACTTCTTAAATAATTCAATAAAAATTTTTTGAAACTGGCAGAAATCATCCTAATGATTGGGTGGAATGCCATGTAAGCAAAAGAAGAAGAAGAAGAACAATAATTTATACCAACCTACTAATTGTTTCAATATTCTTATTTTTATGTGTATTTATAGTGACGTTTTTGACGCGCTTAATGGAGGGTTAACGAGATTTTTTTGTTATTAATGTATTTTGTATACATGTATTGTTAATTATCTGTGCGTTTCCCTTGATAAAATAAAATAAAATAAAATAAAAATAAATAAACAATTATTAATACCTACACTACTTAATGAAAATCATTCTCAAAGACATCTATGAATCAACTCTTTAAGTTTTATTTAACAACCTTGTTGAAATTATAATATAATCTTCAACTAAAAGTTTCCTAGAAAGTTTAATAGATGTCTGTTATTCTTAATATAATTATTTTTATACAATTCTAAAATATTGAATACTTTACAATTCTACAACCTACAACCAGTTTCGTGCTAAGCACATTTTTAATGCGTGACAATGAAAGTATTTATACAAGGAAAAGTAAGAATGTTTCATCAATTAAATAAAAATTAATAGTGTTATAATAAAAGAAAAATAATGGGATTCCATCAAGAACTATTGACAGAACATGTTCGATAAATGTGGCAACACTCCCAACCTTTTCCTCTCCCAAATATATTGCTACATACATGAATAGTCAGCTGTAATATACAATCGTCTACAACTCGTCGTCGTGACATCACTGATAGTTGAAGAAGTAAAATAGTTTCAATACGCTAGAAATATACATATTTCGTGTCCTTTCGTGTTGATCAACTAAATACTACGCGCCGTGCGCCCTTTTAACATAACCAAACCGTGTTTGGAAGCGGTGTGTCTTTCACCAATATTTTGTGTTGTGATACAAGAGTTATAGTGAGTGCCTTCCGTGAAGACCTCCCAGACGAAGGAAGAAATTCACCACCAGGTAGGTGCAATATTCCCTTCTCTCTGTATCCAACAGAACAATTTAATTTAATTTAATTATTTAGCATTTATTTTATTGCATATCATTTTTTTATCTGGTTTATTTCACTCTTGTAATAAAATAATTAATAATAATTCATAATATTTATAATATTCTAATAATTAATATTTATAATATTCTTGTAATAATTCATAATATTTTAGATACATTTATTTTTTTTTTATTTGTTATGGGCACGTACAAATATAAAGAATATATATTTGTTAAAATATTCGTTTGGCGGTAAAATATCTACGGAGTGGTGTCTATCGCTTTTCAATAAATGTTGGGAAGCTGGGTACACTCCGTCGGATTGGAGAAATGCAGTTGTAGTTCCTCTTTTCAAAGGGAAGGGATCAAAACTCGACTGCAAAAACTATAGAGCTATCAGCTTGTTAAGTTCGGTTGGCAAGATGTATGCAAGAATTATTGATAAGAGAATACGCAAGATTACGGAATGCAAGATATGGGATGCGCAAGGTGCCTTTGTAGGGGGCAGAGGATGTATCGATCAAATTTTCTCTTTACGTATGGCTACAGAAAAGGTTCTGCATAAAAACCAGAAACTTTTCTGCGCGTTCATAGACCTAGAGAAGGCATATGATAAAGTGGATAGAGAAAAATTATGGGATATCCTATCAATATATGGAGTGAAGAGCAAACTAATACGTGCCGTTGCGTCTCTGTATGAAAATAGTGGAGCCTGTGTCCGTGTCAACGATGCGTTGTCAACATGGTTCCCTATTAATAAAGGGGTGAAGCAAGGCTGCGTATTATCTCCATGGCTGTTCAATCTGTATATTGATCACTGCGTTAGGACATTGAAGAATGAAAATAAAGGTCTGAAACTTAGTACTGTAAACGTACGTGATTTGATGTATGCAGATGACAAAGTGGTGATTGCTGAATGTGCGGATGAGCTACAGTATTTAGTGAATAAAGTGTATGAAGGATGCCTGCAAAATGGATTGAGAATGAATGTTAGTAAATCTAAGATATTGGTATTTGAAAAGACTTAAAGTATAACTGCATGTACATATGATAAAAGTAGAGAACGAATGGCTAGAACAAGTTGAGGAATATTTATATTTGGGGAGTATGTTTGAACGGAATGGAAGACCCGATAAAGATATTGAAAGAAGAGTTATGGCAGGGAATAGAATAAACGGAGCACTTAGACCAGTAATGTCCGACCCAAGCATCTCAAAGGAAGCCAAAATTGCAGTACACAATGCAATTGTGGTGCCTACTTCGACGTATGCTAGTGAAACATGGACCTGGCAAAGAACACATGAAAGTAGAATAAATGCTGTAGAAATGAGATCACTAAGAAGAGTATGTAATAGAACGATATATGATAGAATAAAAAATGAGGACATAAGGAGAGAATGCAAGTTAAAGAAGGATATTATATGTAAAATGAAAGTGAATGCTTTAAGGTGGTTTGGACATATAGAAAGAATGAACGATGAACGACTGACCAAAAAAATATACATGGGTGCAAGAGATGGAGTGAACAGCAGAGGTCGCCCCAGAAAGGGATGGCATGACCATGTGAATGATATTTTGAAAGAAGGAAACATAAAAAGTTTGAACAATCGACGAGCATGTATGAGACGATGCATGGATGTAAAGGAAGCCAGAAATGTGTGCAAAAATAGAGAAGTATGGCGCTCGATTCTCTCTGCTTACCCCGTAAGGGACATGGCGTGATGGTATGTATGTATGTATGTATATTTGTTCATAATATATCAACTGTAAATATATTCTTTTTTTTCACTTTTAATATTTTATATTATACCTACATATGCATAGGTATATTAGGTAGATATAAAAATCTATTTTTTTTATATATATTGTATAAAGCTGTATTGACCATATTATGTGCAGGTCAAATAAATCTTGCAACCCCATCATATACCAGAACACTGCCACGGATCACTACACCTTATTCCTCAAACTGAGAGACGGTGAAAAGTATTCTTACAAAAAGAAAAACCTCACAAAAAGAAAAACTGACTATGACTCACTTGAAAATTCCCTTAAATCAGAAAATTGGCTTTCTGTTTATAGCAACTCAGACACAAATTTAAAATTTCAAGCTTTTCTAGCTATTTTCACAAAACATATTAATAATAGTTCAGAAACTATTATTAACAAATGTTCACATAAATATAAAAAGATTAAACCATGGATTACAAACGGCCTCCTCCTTTGCATACATAGAAGAGACCGAATGCATAAAGCTAGTAAAAACTCGAACAGCCCTATTCAATATCAAAATTACTTGAAGTATAGGAATCTATGCAACAAGTTAATCAAATCCACGAAAGAAAGATACTACAAACAAAAAATAAACGAAAACAAATCGGACTTTAAAAAAACGTGGAATCTTATTAGAGAGGCTACAAATACTCAATTATCTCTAAACACCATTGAGGAACTCAAAACTAATGATACCATTATAAGTTTGCAAAAAGAACCTCAAAAAGTCGTTGATGTAATTAATGATTACTTTGTTGGTGTTGGGTCAAGGTTGGCCTCCCAAATAAATTCAAATGATAATGACAGTAATGTAGAGGATCAACATTCTACTGCCCTTTCCGGACCTAACTTATATCTGACTCCAACTAACGAAGATGAATTAATTAAAAATATTAACGGGCTATGTAACAAATCATCTGTCGGTATTGATGAGATTAGTACAGACATAATAAAATCCTCTAAATATTTAATTGCCTCCCCACTAATGCATATAATCAACCACAGCTTTACTCAAGGTATTTTCCCAAATGCGTTAAAATGTGCAATCATTAAACCCATTTTTAAAAAAGGCGATAAACTTGATATATCTAACTATCGACCTATCTCGCTCCTTACGATCTTCTCCAAAATATTCGAAAGAATTGTAAAGCAGAGATTAATTGATTATTTAATAAAACATAATATCTTGTCTAAAAATCAATACGGCTTCAGAGAGAATATGAATACAAGTGACGCCATATTGGCAGTAACTGATTATGTTACCAATAATACTGATAATGGATTCAAGTGCCTTGCTGTGTTTCTTGATCTTGCTAAGGCATTTGATACTGTTTCACACAATAGATTACTCGATAAATTGTCGCGTGTTGGTTTTGTAGGCGTGACCCATGATTGGTTTAAAAGTTACCTTTCTGAAAGATCACAGGTGGTCTCGCTTGAGGGTTTCAAAAGTACACCGAAATCTATTACCTATGGGGTTCCTCAAGGAAGTGTTCTTGGGCCTATATTATTTCTCCTTTACGTGAATGAAATGTGTAACTTGCCATTGGAGGGCCAAGTTATAGCTTTTGCAGATGATACTGCACTACTGTTCAAGACTAAAACATGGCAGAATACTTTTAAGCTAGCCGAAATCGGCATAAGAACTGTTAAAAAATGGCTTGATCATAACTTACTATCCTTGAATGTTTCCAAAACTAAGTTCTTAACTTTTAGTCCCACGGAGGCTGGTCAACCCAAAACAAATCCCGAACTTAAACTCCGAATTCATAGCTGTCACTCAGTTGATCTGTGTAATTGCACATGTCTTACAAAAACGAACACTATAAAGTACCTGGGAGTTATAATAGATAATAAACTCTGCTGGCGAGACCATATTCATGATCTTTCTAATAGGATAAGAAGGTTGGGCCACCTATATAAGACCCTTCGAAATATTTTGGACAGATCAACTATGAAAACTGTGTATTATTCCCTCACACAATCAGTTTTATCATATGGAATTGTAGGATGGGGAGGATGCGTTAAATCAATCATGGATCCGCTTAAAAAGGCACAAAAATGTTTACTGCGTATTATAAACAAAAGAGCGAGATCATTTCCTTCAGATGATTTGTTCAGAATGTTTGACGTACTTGACCCGAGACAGCTGTACCTCAAAGCTGCACTTGTACATTTCCATAAAAACATAACCTTACACAACAGATCCCAACAAACACGAACCACTAGACATGCAAATAACATTAACTATACTGTACCAATTATGAAGACCTCATTTGGACAAAGACAGTTTAATTTTATTGCCCCTCGTATATTTAATAAACTAGACAATGACATAAAGAAAACACCACATCACAATTCCTTTAAAATTCATATAAAAAAATGGCTGATTTCCTCAGGCAGGCTCTATGCTGAGGGGGTTGTCCATCCTTAACATCTGACTTATTCACTTTATTCCTATATTTCCTTTCTTCTTAATCATTTCTTTATTTAATCTAAAACTGTACATCTTACTCTTTTGTAATCATTTTCTTATAACTACTTGATTGTAACATTTGTGCACTTTATATATTTTGTATCCTCTATATGTAAATAATTTGTATACCTTATTGTGTAAAAGTAACAGCCCCAGAACAGGTTTTGCCTAGTGGGGCGTTACTTACTTAACCTACATAATGTAAAAATGTCTTTGTATTAACAATAAATAAATAAATAAATAAAAAAAATACCCACACACAGGCATTGCCTTTGTGGGAATTTTGGTATTCAGTTATTGTTATTTGTAATTTTATTTGAATTTTTTTGTTGTGTATTTAATTTTGTAAAATGTGCCAAAATTAAAATTAATAAATAAATAAAAATCTATATAGGAATATTTTAAATAATATTGTGTTAGAATGAGAATTGTGTTGATATCAAAATATCCGAGATTCTTACTTGTTCTAGCTACTTAAACAACGCAAACTGAGAAAGCAGCCGGTATTTCCGCTGGAGATTTCGAATTTAAATTTCCACGAATAATATTTAAACAAAAATGGATAAATATATATTAATTATCAAGAGTTAAAACTTTGCCTCTAAAATACGATCAAACTTTTACTTTATGTATAATTTATTGGCATCAATTAAAACTCTTATTTACTCAGAAGCAACAAGAAACTTGCCGGACCGAAGTTTTGTCTATATTTTGACTTGTGCGAGAATCAAAAGGAGAATTATTTTAGAAGTAACGGATGTTAAAATTAGATCATCTTCATACATATATGTATATAATTCTTCTGTACGTGTGTATGTCACTGAACTCCTACTTAACGGCTGAACCGATTTTGGTGATTTTTTTTAGTGTGCTTGTGTGAGTCCCTGAATGGTTTAATTTCAAAATGGATTTTTAAACATTAATATAATAAAAGAAAAATAAAAAACATGATTTTAGAAATCTATCATTTACGTCGTAGTTTTTTTTTTGACTTATAAATTTATTTTCGCTCTGTTGCGGTATTATTCATATTTCAATTATATATGTACATATGCATGGAATTAAAATTTCTGTTCAATATTTCGTTATTATTCATATTTCAATTCGTTCATATCCGTTTGCAATTATATACGAAATGACAATCAATCTAACCTCAAAGTTTGTAGCGGCTCGTCGAACAAGAAAATGTAAGTTTGCTCAGCAAATAATAACATCCATATTATGATTTAAATATATGCTAAATATATTTTTTGTTACACACATAGTTCGGGCAGGACAAGGTCTGTCGGGTCCACTAGTATAAATATATATTTTTTAATCGCTGACATTTTAGTTTTTGAAATTTCTATGGATGGGTTTTTTCAATCTTACATAGTTATATTATAGTAAGAATTATATTATTTATCCTTACCACGGGTTTTTCCAACATTTAACTGCGCCTTAATCCCGTAACTATATATAGCCAGAAAAGTAACCAGCCAAAAATGGGTAGAAATCCTGATATAACGTCGGCTATCTCATTATAAACATAGCTACATTATTAAAAACGAGTGGTTTGTGGCCAACGCTAAACTCTTCACTAACAAGTCATTCTATAAGAATTAAAATTTTGTATGGAAAATATTCATCATTTTCATCAAATGAGTTCGTTAAATTATTTTTTAATTTAAATATTTTATTATAAAAACCTAATAATTCTTGAAATGCCTTTTTACCAATTTGAAAATAAAATTTTCATTTTTTAAGTTTCCTGAGCTTGGGATCACTTTGAAATATTTGAAAATTAAAAAAAATGAGAAGCACTATTCAGATATCGTTCAAAATTTAATAATGGGGACTAAGTTAGTATTAGATATACGAATTTGCAAAATTTGAAAAGAATCGAATTGGTACTTTAGTCTATAATCGATAAAGTAAAATAAACACGCCGTACAAAGCACCAGCACACAGCACATAGCACACACACACAGATACATTGTGATGAAACTTTCAGAATTTAATCTCAGCATGATACTAATTGATTATCTGCAATAAAAAAACACCCTTTAAATTGGGAATTCATAACTCCGCACTATATGCCTTTGGGTTAGTGAGGAGTAACCGAAAGGCATATAGTGATGAAACTTTCAGAATACAATCTCAGCATGATACTAGTTGATAATCAGCAATAAAAAATCATAACTCCTCCCTATATCCCCTTGTGTTAGTGAGTAGTAAATAAGGCTAAAGCAAAAAATATCTAATTAAATTTTTTTTTGTACTGCTATCTATTAAGAAATTTCATAGATGGCGTTGGTGTTCCAGCTAATTTTCAAAGGTACAGATTGCATGATAAAAGTTTCGAAAATTGGATTGACAGGGTGCTCAATAGGAAGGCGTAATTGGTGAACTTTACACAAGCGCATAAAGTGATCACGTAAACCAGCCGATGACAGGTAGTAATCCCTGTAGATTTTCCTATAATATTCCAACTTCATATTTATTGAAATGTAAAAAACTGTCATATAATTATTATTATATCGCAATAACCAATTTATTTGGCACACCCATTAATTATATTGACATAAAGGTTCATTTTAAAATTTGCAACGAGTTATTACAAATTCGTAGCCAATCCAAAAAAAAAATTTTTGATGTTGACAATTTGAACGATATTTAACTTAAATAACAGAAAACATTTACAGATCGTTTATCAAACAGAAATGAATATATTTTAGAGGATATTTCATTTTTATAAATGCTGACCAGCGCAGGAGGTTATTAAAAATCGATTATCGCTATAATTAAATTTAGTAATAAATAACCTAGTTAGTTTGGATAATAATAAAAAGAAATATACCTTAATTTTTTGATTATGTTCTGTATATATTCTTATAGGAAAATAATAAGCATACCCCGATTTTAGACATTTATCTTAAATTTCTAAAAAATATAAGGTATAGATAAAGCAATATTTTTTTTATGAATTAAAGAAGAACAAAATACCTAGAAAAATATGATATGACGTTGCATTAACGCATCAGGTTAAGTAAATTAACCAAAAAAACTTTTATTACGCAATGGCGCTGAATGGAAAATAAATGTTTTTTAGGTTTATTTACTAAACCTGAAGCATTAGTGCAACGTCACATCATATTTTTCAAGATATTTTTGTCTTCTTTAATTTAAAAAAAATATATTACTCTACGCCTTATAGTTTATTAAAAATATAAGATAAACGTTGAAAATCGGGGTATACCATATTTTTCAACAAGAATTTATACAGAACATTATCAAAAAGTTAAGGTACTTATATTTTTGTTTAATAATATCCAAACTATCTAAATTATTTTTTTCAAAACGATTTGATAAGAAATAATGATGGTATATCAAATTGAAAAATAGGTACGTTGGCAGCAGTCCCCCCCTTAAATTCCTTATATACATATGTATATACCTATAATGCTGATTAAAAATTTTCCAATTAAATACTTTTTTAATATTTTATAATAATTGCATTAAAATTGTAGAAAAATATTTGTTTCATTTTATCAAAATTCAGCTATGAGGCACCGGCTTAGAATAGTGTTTCCACTCTTTTCTATTTTTGTTTTCGAGTCTCCTATAATAATAATATATCGTAATCGAAAAAAACAACGGGCAAAATAACATCTTCAGCAATGGGGTTAACGATTCATTCTGAATTTAATGCATTTTTAAGTGAGACGAGACTGGTGTGTTAGTGTACACGCATGTGTTGTCCTTCCTTCAAAAGGCAATGCAAACCCGCACACCTGTCGTTGGTAACTTCACATTGTGTGATATTTTGCCGTGATGGTACTTATCAAATTTCAATAGATTTTATACGACATAATTCATGAGCTCAATCATAGCACACAATTAAAATTCATTCGTACCATCACGATACGGTAGCGCGACACGTGCGTGTAGATATTACACTGGTTTGTCTCCTCCACACACCAGTCTCACCTAACTTTAAAAGGCACTAGATTAATAATAATAATATACACTTCCTTGCACCCTGCGCAATTGGAGAGTTTATTGCCATACGGCAATTTCTTCCAACTTATCAGTGTTTCCACCCCAGAAAAGCAATAATTGGATGATAAATGAATTTCAATATATTTCAACGCTGCTGGGGATCAAACCCAGGATGATGGATGATGGTTCAGAAAGGATAGTAAATGTCAAGGCACCTACATGGTTTAAGACCTGAGATCGGCTGGATCACGTGATCACTTAATGCGCTTGCGCAAATTTCACCAATTATGCTTTGTTGTTGAGTTCCCTTATGAATGCAAAACTTTCGCCCAGTATCGTTGCTCTGTCACCTTTATAAAGTTTATGAACGTATTATACTGAATAGAATCGGCCCAATCATAGAGAATAAATTAATAAAAGAACAAGCGGGATTCCGTTCTGGTAAATCATGCACTAGCCAAATTTTAAACCTTTCCCAACATATAGAGAATGGGTTCGAAGAGAAGAAGATAACTGGAACTGTATTCATAGACTTGAGCGCCGCGTATGACACAGTGAACCATAGAATTTTGCTATCAAAGATCTATAGCTTAACAAAAGATTTCAAGCTAGTTAAAATCTGTGAATCAGTCTTGAAAAACCGCAGATTCTATGTGTCACTACAGGGCAATAACAGCCGGTGGAGAATACAGAGGAACGGATTACCACAGGGAAGCGTGCTGGCGCCGACTCTTTTCAACATATATACGAACGACCAACCTATATACCAGAAACCCAACATTTTATATATGCCGACGATCAGGCGATAACAGCACAAGGCGACGCATTTGAGGATGTGGAAGGAAAGATATCAAGAATGTTGGTTAGAATGACAAAATACTATAAAGATAACCACCTAAAACCCAATCCAGCAAAAACTCAATTGTGCTCCTTCCATTTAAGAAACAAAGAAGCTAAAAGAAAGCTTAAAATTGATTGGCAGGGCGTTGAATTGGAGAACTGCGCAGAACCAAAATATCTGGGGGTTAAACTGGATCGAACCCTCTCCTTTAGAACCCATTGCACAGATACACAGAAAAAGGTGGCTGCTAGGAACAACATTATACGGAACCTGGTTGCTTCAAAATGGGGAGCAAGTCCCGACGTGCTCAGAACATCCACGATAGCACTGTCGTACTCCGCTGGCGAGTATGCTTGCCCTGTTTGGTGGCAATCAACGCACGCAAAAAAAGTGGACACTTCCCTAAATGAGGCAAATAGACTCATAACAGGATGCCTTAAACCAACACCCTCAAACAAAATATATGCTCTCAGCGGAATTGCCCCACCAAATATTCGGCGGGAGGTGATAGCACAGGCGGAGAGAAGTAAGCAAATCACTGACCAGAGACATATGCTATATGGACACCAACCACCAATTAGTCGCCTCAAGTCCAGGAGGAGCTTCCTAAATGCAACCAACCCCTTGACAGACACACCCGAGAATGCGAGAAAACGTCTATGGAGGGACTCAGCAAGGGAATCGCAAGGGACTATATTCAACACTCCAATGGAAACCCTACCACCAGGCCATGACCTCCCATGGCCAATATGGAAAACGTTAAACAGGATTAGGACTGGGGTAGGCCGCACAAAGAAGAACCTACAGAGATGGGGAATTATTGAGGACTCGATGTGTGAGTGTGGGCAGGAGCAGAACACCGAGCATCTCCTCGCATGTCCATTGATTCCCGAACAGTGTGACTGGAGAGATTTTGCGGAGCGAGCCCGCCTCGAGGACAAAGTAGTTGGAGTTGTGGCATTTTGGGAGCGAAGGGGGCTGTAGTCTGACCGACACGATAAGAAGAAGATGAATGCAATTTTGAAAGTTCTTTATATTCATTAGTAATAAATATTTAATATATTCCTATGTTCTGTTGGTGTTTCTTTAAATAAATAAAAAATATTCTAATAATGAGTAACAGATCACCTGAAAATAGGATATAATTACTATTGCTACCTATGAAGTAACGAAGAAACGTTTTTGTAACGCCATCTATTGAGAAGATTGTTTGTATACAATGAAAGCAACAGTCCATAAATCAGGTGAAAGTGTTCTTGCACAGATGTCACCCCTGAACTAATAATAATAATAATATTATTTATTTTTCCAAAATGAAATACATACAGGAACTTATTTCTAATTTATTGTGCATTAAGTAAAATAAAATAAAATAGTTGTCGGGAAGTACCTACCATGTTTTTTAGTTCCTCCAGTAAATCTTTGTCAAACTAACTAGGAGTAATTCCTGTTTTGAGACAGACAACTGCGCCAGGAATATTATTTCATTTTTTGGCTTGTTTACCTACTAGTTATTTATATACACATTGGTACAAGCAGTTGATTACAGGTCGTAAGCCCTGTAAGTACCTACCTTGTGAGTGGAAGCACTATTCTAAAGTGGTGCCCCTCTGTATTCCAAATTCGTCTCCATTGAGATATAATATTTGTCAAAAATATCAACCTTCACTTAAAAAAAACTTTTTTATGGCATATCTTCGCGTAAGGAGTGATATGAAACTCAAACCAAACTCCCTGGAAATAGTCTGTGTGAATACATTATCAGGTCATTGAGAGAGGTCGGTAGAGCAGTGAAATCCTGGCTGGTATTTTAGATAAGATCAAATCGGGAGGTCAATTGAAGACCAATGACAACTATACGACCTCTCAAAGTTGACTTTTTGCTTATAAAACCATTCACCCTGTTTTACGTACGTACTAACATACATATTATCATCTCAATTCGCAAGATATTATTATTGACTTGTACAAAATAGCAGATAGTCTATCACGCCGATTTGGGGTGAGCAAAGAAAACTGAATGACCAAATCCTCAATCTTGACATCCATGTTGTTGACATCCATCAATTACATCCATGGTTCGCCTCATGCATGCGCTCCTATTATTCTCACTTATACATATTCCCATGTTTCAAAATCTACTTTGTGACTAAGCACAGCTACGATATAACTCTTGAAAAATGCGTCTTAAACCTTCAAAAGAACAGCTCTGTCAGCTCAATATTCCCAAGATATAGTATTTCAAATTGTTTGTCCAATTGACAAATAAAAATTATAAGATTCCTACATACACAATATAATGTATTATGCATATCATGATGACTCCAATTCCATTTTGTAATCTGTGTACAATTCTTAAGTATATATTGTTTAGATACTTTGGTTTGTTTAGATAACAGGTATAGGTACCTTGGTGAGCAGCAGTTATCTATTTTTAATGAAGATTAGTTAAATAATGGGATAAAGGAATAAGTAAAAAAAAAATAATCACCACTTAAGATACCTATGTATATGTAATTGACATAGGCAGACATTATTTCTATCTACTACATACTATGGAATAGTGGAATTTTAGGTGATTTTTTTTATATCAATTCTTGAAGGGGTATCATGTAGAGAGTGCATACGCTAAGAAGAATCTGTAATAGAATGATGTATAACAGGGTAAGAAATAAGTAGGGAAAAAATTGACAGGTCTACTGAGCTTCCAGTATGGGCAATATTTCTAGATAAGGGCGGATATTATATACCTACAGTTCGCCCTGTTCGCCTACATAAGAAAGTAATGAATTTTGTTTTTCGCTTCAGGACTGTTTCACAGAGCCATTTTGATGTCGGGAACTGCATTATCAGACTGGGCCATCACATCCAATCCTTTGCAGTTTACAGTCCAAGCAGCTCAAAGCTTAAATTGCCCGCTGACTGCTGACGATCTTGGAGAGTGTTTAAGGAAGAAGAGGTTCGTACCAATAGGGTTTTTCTAAACGATGTATATACATACATAAGTGTAACACATTATATTTGCAATATTTCTCTTTGAGTTAATGACAATTCATTGATGACGACATCATGTGATTCTAAAAAAAATAAAGTAAATATATCTTTAAAAAAATATATTAATGATACAAAATCATGTTTTTTGTTTATACTGTAATAATTTTCTAGCAAGAATTACCGGTTAACCAAAGATTATGTTTTTGACATTAATTAACAGGTTTTATTAACTATTTTAATGTTTTTAACAGGTTATCGCCATACATATAGGTAGGTACAATTTTTTCCACGTGGAGGAGAGCAGTTGGCGCACACAAAATTTGTTTTAGCACCCAAAAATGCAACCAAGTGATTTTTCTGTGTTTAGCGATGACTTTACGAGTGTTTGGAATTTATCTAAGAAAAATTTATAGAACATATACAAAAGTATTTTTCCACGAAAATTCGATTATAATAACCGAACATTTACCCCGAGGCGGCTAAAATTAAATGATTTTGTTTAAATTGGTTAGTTTCATTTTACACCTTGATAATGCCGAGCCACCTTGTCGAAATCGTTCAGTCATTAGGTAAAATCGAAGTTTCGTTGAAAAATAATTTGGTATAGGTTCATTAATTTTAAAATTGCTTTCCACTCTGTGAACACAAAACCTTTAGAATCAATAAATGAAAAATATTTATAATATCTGTCATTAGATACTGTCCATAAAATACCATGTTTAATTTTATTCTAAAATAAATTTAGACGTAATATTTTTTTGATCTTTTGCTACATTTATTATTATTTATTTTCTATATACTTCAATTTTGATAATTGTTTTTTTTTTATGATTTGTATTGAATCGATAGATATTTTCTATATTGTTTTGTGAAACCGTATCACTCGAGACAGGACTCTAACCAGGGCTCAATGAATTGTTAGATCAGCACGCTATCGCTCTGCCACCGACCCATAAAATAAATCATTTTTTTTTAAATAATAAAATAAAATTTCTATCTTTATTCGATTCAGTCGGCTTAGGTAAAGTTCTGTGTTCAATTAGCATAAACGATCAGCCTTAGGTATGTAAGAGATCCATTGACTCTCACAAAGAGATCTTGTACCCATTCCAGGCTATCCGAGATTATGGCAGTGAGGGTCTTGGCTCCCAAGTTTATGACGCCATTCGGCCCCATCATTGATGGCTCGGTCATACCCAATGAACCGGCTCAGGTCATGGGGGTGTACAAGAACCTTTTCAGCAAGTAAGTTTACATAACGACTCTATTTTATGTTGTATTGAATATTGGTAGATATCTTTCCCTTGTCTCTTACAGTTGAGAGTTTTTTTTTCTTATTTGACACAAAGTAGATACTTTGTATTATTTTATTGTTTTTTTGAGGTTAATGCAGTATTAGTATGTATATGTACAATAATTATACAATGTTACAAATTATACAAAACAGAGCAGTGCGTACAAATTTAAAATGCATCAGATTCACTCTAATTAATGCTTTAGCAGTAGACTTTTTTCATTTTTTTTGTAAATAATATAAGTAATTAGATATTTTTTTTTTAGACATTTATTTTTTTTTCGATTTTTTAATGAACTTCATTGTAATCGAATATTTTCATTATTGCATATGAGCAAACATTGGATTTTTTTCCCTGTCGGGAGTCAAAGATATTTTTTAACAGATTTTTAATTATCTCAATAGAGACGAAGTTGGAATATTTATTGTAGGAGAACCGGGAAATCAAGGCACCTATAGGGCTTACGACCTGTCATCGGCTGGTTTACGTGATCACTTTATGCCTTTTTAATGAGATCCCTATCAATTCAATTTTGAAAGTTCTATATATTGTAATAGGTACTGAAATTCTTTTCGCTTGAAAATAAGGAATTTTTACTACAGCCATTTTTACAATTTTTATGGGTGAAATTATCAACAACAATCTTATTATTTTTTTTTATTTATTTTGTTGTAACGCCATCTATTGAGAGAATTGTTTTTTTTTGTAAATAATGAAAGCTACAATTCTTATATCTGAGGTGACAATGCATTTTTCGCATAGAAGTCACCCCTGAATTGCGCCAGACTTATAAGGTCATTTTTGTCTTATTTACCTACTTGTACCAATGTGTAAGTAATCGAATATTTTCATTATTGCATATGCGCAAACATTGGATTTTTTTCCCTGTCGGGAGTCAAAGATATTTTTAATGTATTTATATTGGACTTATTTTTCATATTATATTTGGGTTTTATATTACCTTTTTTTATTTATTTACTAGCTGAGAAGCTTCGCTTCGCTCAGCTTCTAAGCTAGGGCTTGCAGCCGGCTTTTACCGCTACGCGGTAAATGACCGCCTCCGGCGGTCCATGGTACTGAGGGGTCCGAAGGTACTGAACGGTCTGAAGGTACTGAACGATCTGAAGGTACTGAGGGGTCTGAAGTTACTAAAATGTCTGAAGGGATGAAATATTCGGGAGGAAATGAAGAGGGGTATGAGGCATTGATGGAACGGGAGGTACAGAAGGACCTGAAGGGACGGGAGACACTGAAGAGACGGGTGGCACTGAGGGACAGGAGGCATTGAAAGACGGGAGGCTCCGAAGGGACGGGAGACACTGAGGGACCATTTTTAATTATACAGGCAATACGAAGATTGCTGAGTTTCATCTAAATCAAACGCCTATAATCCGCAAAGTGGTTAAAAAGGTTGCAAGCCCTATTGTAGAAGTCAAACGAAGCTTCTCTTTTAGTTTCTTAATTTGCGTTTCACAAACCATGACACGGAGCAAGCTTTATTTTTCGCTGCTGTGTTTGTCGCCTCCGCACAAAAACGTTATTCTTATAAAATATTAATTTACAAAATAATAAATTGTTTAATTTAAGAAAGATTGATATTTTAAACTCCTTGTAAATAAGCATGTAATAAATATTAATATTTTTTCGTGCAACTCTCCAATAATAATTAGTACTTTAAATCCTGGCAACACCGTGGTTGACATTTGACAAATGACCGATAAATTATGTTTGCAAACTCAACATGTAGTCTAAATCTAAACGATATTACTTAAATGTTTACTCCTGATCATCTATTGTGTGTTATGTGTATTTAGATTGTATAATTTTTTATGCTTAAATAAGGATATTCGCCTTTTCAGTTAATTAAGCAAGCATTCGCAGACTCTTATTTTAACTGCAGACATTAAAGCGGTACTATAGTTTGGTTATGGACATTTTATATTTAATTCACCAGAATTTGATGTATTTCAGATTAGCATTACAGTAGCGAGATGTATTCTAAGTGCAATTTTTTTAATACTATAATTTATTTTGCCAACTGTAACCACTAAAATATAAAATCATGTTTGTTCTCTTCGGTGATAATTTATTTTTCTTGTTTATGTTTACCTCCGTTTCACGATGAAACTTTATCTGTTACAGAAACATATTACATTATTATGTTATATTTTTCAACTTGCAACTGACAGTATAGCCAATCAGCGGAGACTTCTAATTGGCTGTTAAATTATTATATTAGATGTAATATATATGCTGTTAGTCTTCCAAAAATTTATAAACAAATAAATATAATAATTTTAGTCTAAATTTAATACTTAAACTTTGTCGTATGTTTGTTGAATAACAAATGAGAACGTATGAGGCCGACTTAAAAATTATTTACCAGTTAAGACTAAAATCATTCTAACGCGACGTCCTACGTAGGCGATTCAAGGCGAACGCGAAAATAACAAACAGTCGGTAACTATTGAAGTGTCCTGCGTTACCGACCACGAGTAGGGTACGGTGTGACATGGCACGATGCGAAGCGAACACGATCAATTGGTTTGATATTTTCGCGCGAATTGGAAGCGGTGCCATAGTTTTTTTTTGTAAAGTATAATGTCAGAAGCCCGATTCGCGTGCCCGTAGGACAGCCGCAGCGTCGCACCGCATTGCTTTGAATTCGCATGTATCCGTTCGGATCGCTTCGCATTCGCGTTCGCTTTGAATCGCCTACGTAGGATGTCGCGTAACTCAACAACACATGCTACCATTACTTGACTACGCTGACGTTGCCTACGCTGAGATTCAACTGAAGATCAACTTAACAAACTCGAACGGTTACAAAATATCTGCATTCGATACGTGTTTGGACTCAGGAAGTTCGACCACATGTCCGAGAGCAGGCAACGACTGAACTGGTTAAAGATCCGTCACCGAAGAGATTCCCGTGTTCTTTCCCTTTATATATTTTGTATTTTTAATACTATAAAAGTCTTAAATATTATTATTATTATTAGGTGATGTATGTATGTCGAGTATCGAGACGACAATGCGTATATGTCAGAATAGGAAAATGTGGTGTTCAATTCAATATGGTTATATAGTTTTTATAGTTCGATTCAAGTTTTTTCAATTAAGTTTTTGACAAAGATATACATTGTTAAAGATATGGAGAAAACTTACCACGTTAATAAGTTTTGTTGAATTTGATAGTAATATATTTTTATCGGATACCTACCTGGATACTAACAAAACACGATAAAAACAGAGTGGATGCCTTTGAAAGAAAAATCTTATGCAGAATATACCTATGTACCTATTAACGACTGTCAAACATGGCGTAAAAGATATAAGTATATCACCGAGCTCTATGATCTTTACCAGGACATCAGCATAGTCATGAGCCATGGGGCAGCAGAACTCGAAGGTGGCAGCCAACGATAGAACAGTATGGAGAAGATTCTTGGACACAGATAGGACCCATCAAGAGTTGTGACGCTAAGAATAATGATGATGATATTTTTATGTGAATAAATTAATTGATTGTTGGCAATTATTTAATTTTATTTTCTTAAATTTGTCTTCATAAATTTGAAAGTAAAATAATTTGTTAATTAAATGAAACATACAGAAATGTTTTGAAAATATAGATTTCTTCTTCCTTGCCTCTTCCCAGTTCATCTGGAGCGGCCCTTCTGGTATGACCTTTCCTTTCTTGCCCTTCGGAGACCTTTCCATCCTGCGTCATTTCTCTGGTTAGTTGCTCCTCCCTCAACTCCTTAATATTTGTCCACCAGGTGGCCTATGTACGGCCTCTATTTCTGGACTGAGTGCGTATATCCTGTGTGAGTTTAACTATATGATCCTCATTTCGTCTGGTAATGTGTCCGTACCATCGGTGTCTGGCCTTTAGTTTCTCCGGAATAGAGGCGACTCTAAAACTACCTCGGACGTATTCATTTCTAATTCGATCCTCCTTTGTAACACATCTAACTCTATCCCCTTTGAAGGGGTCTCTCATAATTCTTTAGTGGTTCCTAAAAATTTCATTTGAAAGCAAGCATTACATACATAACATCACGCCATGTCCCTCGCGGGGTAGGCAGAGAGAACCAAACGCTACTTATTTCTATCTTGACACACATTCATCGCCTCGTCGACATTCATACATTGTCCTATACATATTCATTTGTTGTTCATGCTTCTGACAT
Organism: Molanna angustata; assembly: GCA_963576475.1. Lineage (NCBI taxonomy): Eukaryota > Metazoa > Arthropoda > Insecta > Trichoptera > Molannidae > Molanna > Molanna angustata. Next base: position 5,510,317 of record OY754986.1, read on the forward strand.
CTCCGCCTTTCAAAATAGCGTTCCCATGGATATGCCATCCCTTACTTGGGCGACCCCGACCTCTCATTCGATTCCTGTCCGCAATGTATATTTTCTTCGTCAGGCGTTCCTCATTCATTCTGCCTATGTGGCTAAACCATCTCAATGTGTTCACTTTAATTCTATTAATGACATCTTTCTTTATTTTACATTCTTTCCTTATGTCCTCATTTCTGACCCTCTCATACATCGTCCTATTATATCTTCTAACATGACTTTTAAAATACTTAATTCTATAATGGCATGCATTTATAGAATTACCTGTCAATAATGTATAAAGAGGCTCTGGAGGATATCTATTGCAGGTATGTGTACTATTCCATTGTTACAACACATTCCTGGGTTTTCTCCCTTCCATTTCAAATCACCACAATATGTACAAATTATAGACATTCTACCAAAAGTTGATACTGGCTCAGAAATAAATTGCAACTATAGGTTAATATCTATATTGCAACTATAGGAAAAGCAGAATTTTCCTTTTGTCTCCATGATTCATGTTTCAATGCCACTTCGGTTATTTTACATACAAAAAAAATAGTAAAAATATTGTTAAGCGTTTTCAATTTGACTCAGGGGCCTTATGACTTGAAGACTTAGCGGCTGTTTTATACTTTTAATGCTGATAAGATGGCGCATTCAAGTGCAGTAATTTCTATTTCTTCAACGTCTTGCATATCCATCTGATATATTATCATTAAATTATCACGACTCCCTACCTCTATCCAATTACTTGAAGACTGAAAATCTGTACTTTCTCTTTCTTGCTGCAGAAATTGTAATACCCTATACGCCGTCATTCGTAATCTACTGGCTTCACATCTCTTTTCTTGCTGTTCTTTAGATTCATTTGCCCTAAGTGCAACCATTCACAACATGTTATTTTCATGTGCCATTCCTTCTGCACTCTTTCACCTACTTCTAGAAGAATGACATAACCTGTACACCGAAATACAATAATCACCAACTCATTTATCTTTAAACAAATACCTACGTTCTTTCCATATGTGAATGTTGATTTAAAATTTACCTAAATTCATCGAGAATTGAAATTTCAACTTACATTTTTTTTTAACTATATAGGCTAAAATTTGATTCTGAAAGAAAATAAAATATAAAGAGTTATTAAATATTGGAAAATAAACTAAATCAATACATATTAATTACGATAAAAATATAAAGTAGGTAACTTTCGAATATTTGACAGCTGAAAGAATGGTGGAACAACGCGAGGAAAGCAAATCTGACCCACAATGCAAAAGGGACCATTTGTTCAACGTGAATTGCTCACTCTCCCTATGTCGGATTTTATTACTTCGTGCCATTTGAGGTCTAATTACGATAGGGACGCATATATCAGAATGTTGGTATTTTTGTCATCTTCAGGGTAAATTCACATAAATCAATTTTGGCGACTCGGCGAGTAAAGCATAAAAGCATTCTTTAATTCTTATTATATAACATTTAAACATACTTTCTTTTGAAAATAATAAAAAAAAACATATCAGCTTGTGAGGCTTTGTGTTTTTATACTGTTTCAAATGTAATATTATAAAAATGTAATATTGTAAGTTTTTTACTCTACTCATAGAATTACTCTACTGTAAAAAAGCCGATTTCCACATAGAAAGATTTCAAACGAATGTAAGAACAGGCAGCCTTGGGCAGACTGACATGAATATAGTCGTGCACAAACATTCGCAAATCCAGAACGACAATCTTACCAGGTCTACTTTATTTATATGCAGATAATAAATACAAAAATTAAAATTAATGCAGTTTATTTTTTCAAATAAGTACTGTCCCAATAAAGTTTAAAACTTGTGTTTGGGACAGGAGGAAATTACATAGATTTTACGTATATATATTTAATTGATGATTGAAGACGAAATTTCTGATAATGAATTCATTCGACTTAAATAAGTTTAATACAACTGATTATTTATTTGATATATAATATTTATTGGGGATATTATTAAAAAAAATACTAGTTATCGAAAGGTTGGTTGTTTGTAAGGTCATTTCAAAAATGTAATAAATATCAGAACAGAAACAAATGTGAGTCTCAACGCATTTCTAGTGAACATATCCACTTCTATCCTATTCCAACTTATATAATATGGTGGTAGTTTATGATACTTTTGACGTAATTTATCTAATAAGTGACAATGGATCACCTTAGGTGAGGATTTTACCAAGTTTCAATCGATTCATTTTTTTTAAAAAAGACTAATGCTGTAATACCTCTCTAATAACTATCAATTGACACTCCTTTCCTATCCTCTCTCACATCCAACAACCTCTATCTCCTTGTTATCTTTGTTGATGTTATTTTACTTTAAATAATGTTTCGTGTTTATCTACCTGTGTATTTCGTATTAAATTTAATGTAGGTAACTACCTCTATACTATTTATGGCCTAACAATACTTTGGTTGGCTGGAAGAATTGTCTGATGGCAATAAACCCGCCAAAGCACACATAATAATGTACCTACATGAAATAAATAAATAAAATAAATATATCATTTTCAGATACGAACTATTGTACGGTTGTACAGAAATGGAGAGCTATCATTTATTGGGAGCAATAGCATTGGCACACGGCATGCTGGAGAGTGAGCGAGATGCACTGCTCAGATTGTACACTCAGGCGAGATTCGAATACCGACCAGACTTGGCAATGGTGTCCACATTAAAAGTGTTAGTACCCATATGATGAAGAAAACTTGTTTTTACACAAATTCAGTGCTGTGAGGCACCAGTATAAAAAAGGGCATCCAATCTTTTCTATGGACATCATATTTTAATGAAAAAAAATTCATCGTTAATCGTCTTGGTTTTAATGGTAGTTTACGACAGTCCAATAGTTCTGGGTTTGATCCCCAGCAGACGAGAAAATTACTGTCGATTGACTGATTTTTTTCAATTTTTAGCAAATAAATTCCTTATCCATTATCATGATGTGTTTAATGCTTTAATATTCATAATAAACCAAAAGCAAGCGATTTCCAAATTTACGTCATAGTATAGAGGCTGTTTTTTTTCTTTGAAAGGATACCACAGCAGGCAACAACGATTGGATAATATGACTTTAAAAGCTGTTATCTCCGATAGCTACCCCTACTGATGGTTCGTATTATCCAATCGTTGTTACCGGCTGTTATATCCTTTCACAGGAACAAAGCAGCCTTCATAATTCGACGTAAATCTGGCCTATATGAATTTAATGAAGCAACTCTGGCAGTAACTAATTCTTGATCTATAAGATTTGTACTTATATGAAATCCTGTTGGTATTTTTATGTAGATATAATTTCAATGTGTATTATTTTTACAAAAAAAAAATATCTACTGATTTTTTTTTAATTTCCAGGTACAGTTCATTTGACGTAGAACCTGGAAAATCAGCAGCGGATTCCCACAGAGATTCCTTGTTGGATATCCTCAGCGATGCCAGAGTAACGGCCCCCATGGTTCAGACAGCCAATTTCCATTCGAAAGCCAATCCCAAATCGTACTTCTATATTTTTGGACACAATTCACAGGCTGGGGAATATGCAGCTGTAAGTAAATAACTAAAGACTTAATTAATGTTGATATATTGACATAGATACTCATAATATGAGTTATTAATGTATTATATGTGTGTGCAAATATTCGTACAGAGGTCAATTCCATACCATGAGACGTGTGAACGGGCCTTTAAAGGGGCATATAAACCTAAAGACCCCAATTTCAAATCAAATTCCTGAAATATGTTAAACAGTGTGTTTCTAGAAAAAATAGCGTTAGTGTTTTCAACATTTCTTTAGTGAATGGTCGTTACACAATTTTTAAATCTAGCCTAAATTCCCCTAAAAAAAAATCTTATTTACAGCATTTTTTAAAAATTACTCCCTAACTGTATGCCGTAGATAAATAAATCTATTATATGCTTGAAGAGCGTATAAAATCAAAATAAATGACCTATATAGTTTTGTCTTTTCAAGTTAGGTTTGTTCTTTAAATACAAAAAATTAACAAATTTTGGGTTTCCGATAATTTAAATCACTTATAAACCTTTTTTAATGCACGCGATATTTACTATTATTAACGCGTACCTTCATAGTGCATTAGGCGGTTTTACTATCTTGTTTTCAGTCACTAGATTTAGCTTTATATGTCCTTTTAAAATAGTCTAAATTGCCTCTTGACATACGTAGAGCTCAGAGCATTTACACTTTCGGAAGACTTCTTAATACTGCCTTCTTTCGCAGAGCCAACAAATATTGAACAAGCATCTTGTATCACTAAACGGTGCTTTATAAATTTTATTTATTATTATTATTCATTCCAAGCAAAGTTAAGCTTCGAGTGAGTTCGGTATAATAGTATGTACCTACAGAAGTCATTATGTTAGTATATTATGGTTATTTTTGAAAACATCAGGGAGATTCAAAAATACGACTTTAATTAACAGACTGATCACAGCAATTAGGTGACGAAGGATGGACACAGATTAAATTATGTAATATAGGTCAAGTTTATTTCGCAAAGGCACTGAATGGAAAATAAAGGTTTCTTTAATAAACGTGAAGCATTAATGCAAATGTCAAGACATATTATTTCAGATATTTTTGACTTCTTTAATTTAAAAAAATATACATTGCTGTTTGCCTTTTACTTATGTAATTGAAAATATAAGATAAACGTTTAAAATCAGGGTAGGTATGCCATTATATTTTTACAATAATCCAACTGTCGATTCGTTCATGAGAATTCTATTCTCTGAATGAATCGACATTATTAACCCAAGATGCGTGTACGAAGAAACATTTTGTATGGTGTAGTGGACTTTTTGCATGCTAATAACATTAACTAGAGGCCACGCAGCATATATGTTCCGCTACATGGATTTACTCAGAATTTGGAGTAGAACATTTTATGTGAGTTTTGTGTGTCTGTGTGTCTGTCTGTCCCCCCCTTATAACTTTTGACCCGCTCAATTTACAGAGCCCAAAATTTCAAAATATATAAACACTTATAAGCCTACAAAACTTTTATACACAAAATGGTGAATTTTTGTTTCAGTCAGGGGTTATCAACTTTTGAATTTTTGGTTTATTTTTCAATATATCTCAGAAACCATAAAAGCTAGAATGCTGAAATTGGTAAAAACATAGACAATTACAAAAACTCAAATTTATTTTTTCAAAAAAATTCCAGGGTTTCTCAAACATTTTTAACTAAGGATAATATTTTTTATATGATAAATTTATGAGTTTAACTGCCTACATTTCCAAAGTTTTTCAAAATATCGAAAAAAGCCGAAACACCCCAACTAGATAATTTAATTCTTTATAAAAAAATATAAATATTGTAGGAGTACATCTCAATTTTTTTTAACATTTTTTTTTAAATTGAATTTAGTGACGATATTGCTTCATACAATTTGTATGGCTGTCGTCTATACACAATATCTAAGAATACTTAATAGTTTGATACTTCATCTCCAAACATACCATCATGCTTTTTTTCATATTCTGGGTAGGAAAAATGGACCTACCTCCATACTATCCTATCTTGACATACATACCTACATGTGTTGTATAGAAAACAAAATATCTGAAAATATTCAATAATTTGTATTTATGGGTTTATAGTTTTGTACATATTCTTCAACTATACATACTATCGCTATCGACAGTTGGATTTCATGTGTTACATGCAACTAGTTTATACAAAAATTATTAAAATGTTAAGGAATATTTTTCTTCATTTATACTTAAACTATCTTAGTTATTTTATTCAAAACGATTTGATTAGTGATAATGATGGAATATCAAATTGAAAAATAGGTACGCTAGTAGCAGGCGACCTCTTAAAGTAAATTTTAGTATTTCCTATAAATTATATTGCGCGGATCATACACAAACTTTAATGCACTTAAAGATCCACGGAAAGGCAAATGCTAGGCGTCTTAGGTCCGAATGCAGAGTCCTACCTAAATACTAAATTCTAAATACTAACCATGTTTTCATTGCACAGTCGCTCACTTAAGTTAGGAGATCACGTGGCTTCCTAACTGGCGGATGCTACCAAGTCTTTGTATGAGAATTGCATTGCAGAGACATATCTAAATACTTAGCGCATGCGCGTTGGCGTCAGCTAACATTTGCGAATTGTCAAAAAGAACGGTTGATCACGAGGAACCTTACGAGTGTTTAATACTAAAATACGAGATTTTTTCGATGGATGATGATTTTATCGGATCCATACGAGATGCCGAAAATTCACTGGAATTTCAGAAAAATCGTGACATCGAGCTGTCAGTGTGATCTTGGTTATATGTATGTGTTTAAGTTGTTATGACAAAAAAAAACATTTTAAACGTCAGTCTAAACCCATAGAAAACTATCTATCTCTTTTCTTCATACTTCATATACAATAATGTGCAATGCTATGCCATCGACCTTAAGTTTGGCGTAGTATTAAGTATTTAGTTAGTGATGCCTCTGCAACGCAATTGCTTACTTAAGAATACTAAATAAATACTTGAGGTTACATTGAGGTAATGATACATTGAGGTTAGGACTTACTTTTACTTTGCCTATAGCATCGGCATCTGCTTGGCTCAAAGTCGAAACTGCTGTCAATAGCCAGTCGACCGCCGTTGGGGCGAGTCTGTGGATGTCCTCCATCTCTCCCTCGAATCCGTGTAAGGTGCACTCCCCCACCAAATGTGCCACCGTCTGAGTCTCCGCTCCGCATTCGCAATTGGGAGAGGTTCTTTTCCCCCACTTCCAGAGAAGGTAGTTACAGCACCCCTGGCCTGTGCGGATTCTGTTGAGTTGAACCCAAAGTCTTCTTGGCAGGTTGAAGCCAGGGACTTGCACTGTGGGATCCGCAATTAGGGACTTGTTGTGGCATTCCGCATTTGTCCATCTCTGTTTCCATGCACTTTTTATGTTGTAATTAACATCATCCATGGTCCATGTCGGTCTTCTGGACTTCAGTCGTCTGGCGGGATGTTGGAAGATGTCTTGATGAGCTGGTAGTGATGGGTGTTTTTTTTATCTTGTCCATCAAGTTAACAGTTGCCATGGATCTGCGAAGCTCAGGAGGGGCTATGTTAGACAGAACTGGAAGCCAGGGGAGGGGGATAGGCCTCACCGTTCCAGTGATAGTCCTCATAGTCTTGTTGAGTTCTGTGTATATCTTGTTGCAGTGCGAGCTTCTACCCCAAGCCGGGGAGCAGTATTCAGCAGTGCTGTACACTAGAGCCATAGCTGATGTTTTCAGCGTCTGCGCTGCACAACCCCAAGACGTTCCGGCTAGTTTTGAAATTATATTATTCCGGGATTTTATTTTATTTCTTACAGATTCGAGGTGGTGTTTGTAAGTTAAGGACCTGTCCAGCTTTACTCCAAGATATCGTGGGCAGGCTTCATTTGGGATTCTTTCGCCTTTAAGGGACACATTTAGTGTCCTATTTGCCTGCTGGTTGTTGAGATGGAGGGCCATAGCTGTGGTCTTTCTGGGATTCAGTCTCAGATGCCAGCGCTCAAAGTAGTCGTCAAGAGTTATCAGGTCCTCGTTCAGGGTGGCTTCCGTCTCCTCAAATGTGTTTGCCTGCATCACTATCGCCATGTCATCCGCGTATGTGAACTTTCTTGCTTTCGTTTCTGGGACGTCTGCTGTGTATAGGTTGAACCATACTGGGGAGAGCACTGAGCCCTGTGGAAGTCCATTTTGCAGGATCTTTTGTTTGCTTATATTTCCATTCAAATGCACCGTGATTCTCCTGTTGGTTATCATAGCGTTCAAGAGTTTGATGGTTTTTCTGCATTTCAGAATTCTAGCCATCTTAAGCAATAAGCCCCTCTTCCACAGAGGTAAGGAGTTAGTATTTAGGTACCTAGGTCTCTGCGTTCGGGTCTAAGTCTAAGGGACGGGATAAGAAATGAGGAAACCAGTCGCCTGACAAGAGTTGTCGATATCGATGATCGATTTGCCAAACTAAAATGGCAATGGGCGGGTCATGTTGTCAGACAGATGGGCACCCAGAATTATGAAATGGAGATCACGGAGAAAACCGCAAAAAAAGACGAATGGTATTTAAAAGAGACCTACATCCATCAGTGGAGAGAGGGCTGAATGAAGAAGAAGAATCGTTATGTTTACCCTCCCCCATTGAAATATTTTCCATGGTTCATTTAATTAAAAATATTAATGTACCTAATTATTACAATTTAAACAAAACAAAAAATAGCCTATTTGGTCATTAAATATTTGAATATGCCTATCTGGAATATTAATGAATGATCTGTTGTAAAGATGGCGACGGATGTTTGTGAGAGAGAATGAAAGAGTGCGAGAGATCTTGTTACTCTTGTTAGCAACGAATTATTAACGGTAGATTGCCGTTTCCGGTAAAATAATTAAATTTACATCAAGTAGAGTAAATATTTTCGCTGTAATTTTAAATTTTCCAGGATTACTTTCTCCTCGGCCCTAAGTGATTACATGTTGCTACTCAGATGCTCGCGATATCGTTTTAATATTATTATTTTGAAATTCGGGAGGCAACATTTGTGTTGAAGCGTTATTTATTTAACATACCATCAAGTCATGTCCCTCGTGGAGAAGTCGAGAGAACCAAAAGCCATATTTTTATAATACATACATCTTTTCTCCATGCCAGGTCAGGTCATTGACTTATCTGTACAGAGCTTACCGAAAAAATCGTACGAGTACGTAAATTATTCGTTGATTAATATAATTTATTTGCAAAATGTGATCAAATGCGAACTCATAATAAACTTATTCCTAACCTCAAATGACGAAGGTTTTGATAACATTTTTCCTGCAACCAATTCCCATTCAATTTATAAAGCAACTCCCTCACGCGACTCGCTATTATTATTTAAGACTAACTGAGCCAAACCAACAAATTAAAGGCAATAGAGATTCACGTACACACTACACATGCTATTATTTCTTTGTCGTATTTTATTGCACCCCGTATAATTTTAGGTATGACGGGGACTTCGTCCTGATTGATCTGTTTTATGTGAGCTATGTGTGTTTTGATATTTATTGAAGAAAGGGTTAATTAGTTATGAGTACAAAGTATCTTAATTGCGTGCCTACCTAATGTACATAGAGCGGAAACTATCATCACCAAGTTCATAAGTATATTGTCACTGTTTAATGTGAGCTATGTGTCTGTTTTGTCTGATGTTTATTGAAGTAGTGGTTAATTAGTTATGAGTACAAAGTATCTTGATTGTGTGCCTACCTAATGTATGTAGAGCGGAAACTATCATCACCCAGTTCATAAGTATATTGTCACTGTTTAATGTGAGCTATGTGTCTGTTTTGTCTGATGTTTATTGAAGTAGTGGTTAATTAGTTATTAGTACAAAGTATCTTGATTGTGTGCCTACCTAATGTATGTAGAGCGGAAACTATCATCACCCAGTTCATAAGTATATTGTCACTGTTTAATGTGAGCTATGTGTCTGTTTTGTCTGATGTTTATTGAAGTAGTTGTTAATTAGTTATTAGTACAAAGTATCTTGATTGTGTGTCTACCTAATGTATGAAGAGGGGGAACTATCATCACCCAGTTCATAAGTATATTGTCACTGTTTAATGTGAGCTATGTGTCTGTTTTGTCTGATGTTTATTGAAGTAGTGGTTAATTAGTTATTAGTACAAAGTATCTTGATTGTGTGCCTACCTAATGTATGTAGAGCGGAAACTATCATCACCCAGTTCATAAGTATATTGTCACTGTTTAATGTGAGCTATGTGTCTGTTTTGTCTGATGTTTATTGAAGTAGTGGTTAATTAGTTATTATTACAAAGTGTCTTGATTGTGTGTCTTCCTAATGTATGTAGAGCAGGAACTATCATCACCCAGTTCATAAGTATATTGTCACTGTTTAATGTGAGCTATGTGTCTGTTTTGTCTGATGTTTATTGAAGTAGTGGTTAATTAGTTATTAGTACAAAGTATCTTGATTGTGTGCCTACCTAATGTATGTAGAGCGGAAACTATCATCACCCAGTTCATAAGTATATTGTCACTGTTTAATGTGAGCTATGTGTCTGTTTTGTTTGATGTTTATTGAAGTAGTGGTTAATTAGTTATTAGTACAAAGTATCTTGATTGTGTGCCTACCTAATGTATGTAGAGCGGAAACTATCATCACCCAGTTCATAAGTATATTGTCACTGTTTAATGTGAGCTATGTGTCTGTTTTGTCTGATGTTTATTGAAGTAGTGGTTAATTAGTTATTATTACAAAGTATCTTGATTGTGTGTCTTCCTAATGTATGTAGAGCAGGAACTATCATCACCCAGTTCATAAGTATATTGTCACTGTTTAATGTGAGCTATGTGTCTGTTTTGTTTGATGTTTATTGAAGTAGTGGTTAATTAGTTATTAGTACAAAGTATCTTGATTGTGTGCCTACCTAATGTATGTAGAGCGGAAACTATCATCACCCAGTTCATAAGTATATTGTCACTGTTTTGCTAGCGCTTAAATAGTGTTTCCTAGTTGGGCAGTAGAAATCTACTTATTTTTACCGTTATTGTAAAATATGGTGTGATAAAAAATAGGGTAATGGAAACGAGTATCGCCATCCTAGCTCCGAATGCCAGCTGAAGATAATATTATTAAAATTTTTGTTATCTTTGGGATGAAAACATCGATTCATCGGAAGAAATAATATGTCAGTCTGTTATTTTCAACAGATTTAAAAAAAAATCAATTTTTAATTGACTATCAACGATTTCCAAATAATACGTTTCATTCTTTCTACCGTCCTATAGATTATTATTTTTTTAGCTAAGCAAGAGTGTACATGGTGAAGAACTGGCCTACATGTTTGGAGTCCCTCTCGGAGCCACTGGCAACCACTTCAGGGAGGAGTACAGCCCTCAGGAGAAGCTCTTCAGTGAAATAATCATGACCTTCTGGAGCAACTTTGCAAGAACTGGGTAAGTCATTTAACTAACAAAAATCTAACAAAAGTCCAATACTCATTTTTAACATTAATCAACCGAAACGCGTCATTAATCGTTATCATCAAAATTTGATACATTCAAGTCTCAGTGTCTTTATTGTTTACAATGTTTACCAAGCAATATAGTAGTGTGATTTTTTATTTAAAAATTCATCAAGTTGAAATTGTTCGTAAGCTCCATATTATAGAAATGTTTTTACAAATAAATACAAAGTTAAAGGTATTAGTTATTTTATGTGAGCTGCCTCCAATTGTTCGCAGTGCTCAAAGTAAGAGCACATTCACTAAAAGACTAAAAACAGCTTTGTTTGGTAGAGCAGCACACAACTTAACTAACAGCGTCATTAGAATGATCTTGAGTCATCAATCGTCTCTATAAAAATATAAATTATCAATTTTTTTACTTAAACTATGATCCAGTGGTTTATTTTTCTTCACAACGGAGCTTTCTCAAGTTGTGAGACTCAAGATGTGGTTGTGTATTGTGAGGCAGTATGTTTATGAATTTGTTTAAATTGGTACTTTCCTGTTTAGAAGAAATATTATACTTTAAGAAGAAAATATTATCTTTTTCCTAAAGCAGTTTGATAACCATTGAATTAAAATGAACATTAGAACATAAACGTTAAAAACAAAAGATGTATATTCATTCAACAAAAGTGAAAAATTTGTATCCAAAGATGTCGGAATGAGCAGAGATAAATGGTGTCCATTAAGAATGATCAGAAAGAAATAAATAATTGAATGCCCTTACGATCGGAATGGATCGGTGAAGATCAACGATTGATGAAGGTCGAAATATAAAGGTTCAGCAGATGGAAAACTAACAGCTTCCAGAGCATTATATGTAATTAAACATTAACATCGAGATCCATTAACACTTCTTTGTAGTAGTACTTAAACGTAAAACATTTATATTTTTTTCAAAACAACAAAGATATACGTTATACACATCAGTGAAAATTCACTTATTTATGAGAGCAGTCGATTCTTTGAAAACGAAAGCTTTTCAAGTCATGGAACAATCTTCCAATTGATCTAAAATGTGCCGAAAATATCAATGAATTCAAGATGAAATTAAAAGCTCATCTTTTCCGCAAATCGTATCCAGATGGTCCTTCATCCGTTCAATAATATTATGTTTACTAAATATTATGCCAGTTTACTTTGAATCGACTATTTTTTTTATAATTAATTTCATCTGGATTATGTAATATGTATATAACTAGATTAATTTGTGATTTCTACGTATTTTTTTAAGTTTTATGTTTCACCATTTTCAATGTGTTAGCTATAGGACTAATTTTGACTTAATTTTAACTTATTTTTTTGCAAACTGAAAGTGCCCTTGAGGTGACCACGTTTGTCACTAAACGGCGCTTTATAAATTGTCCTTATTATTATTATTATTATTAATATTATCAAGTACCTATAAACAAAATAGAAGAACTTCCATAATGGTTAAATGTGAATACATGTAATTTGAACAAATATTTTTACTTACTTATCTATGACCATTTCAATCGAAATATTGAAACACCTTGATTCAACAAACTTTTTTTTTTAAAGAATGAATATGTCCTTGCAACATGTACTTATACATCCTGGGCCGATTGTCTTTATCTTGGTTACCAGATTATTCAATAATTCATAAAGAAGACTTTATGAATTAATTTACTTAAAATTTTCCTGTCCACAAAAAAACTATCCATGTCCCTACATGTCTTACATACTCACGTGGACTTGTTATTTCAGAAATCCAAACACGCCAAGGAAAAAGTCATACCTCAGTCTTGGGCCTAAAGAATGGGACAAGTATGATATTGAGTGGCCTCAGTACAATCCTGAAAATCAATCGTTTGTACACTTGGGTAAGTAAATATTAAAACATTTTTTTTAAATCGAATCGAATCAATCTGTTTTAGAAATACAGACATACCTTGTTAGGGTAAGAAAATTTAATATTAATTTAATTTTAACTTAATTTTCAAATATTAAGTTTCCTGAGCTTGGGGTCACTTTGAAATATTTGATACTTAAAAAAATTAGAAGCACAATCTAAGCAGATATCCTCCAAAATCTAATGGGGTCTATGTGAGTATTAGATATACATATTTGCATAATTTGAAAATAATCAAATTAGTACTTTAGTCTATAATTGATAAAGTAAAATAAACACGCTGTACATAGCACACAGCACGCAGCACACATCACACAGTACATACATAGCACACATACAAAGATAATTTGTGATGAAACTTTCAGAATAAAATCTCAGCATGATACTAGTTGATAATCTGCAATAAAAAATAGCCTTAAAAATTGCTAAATCATAACTCCCCACTTTATCCCCTTGGGTAAGTGAGGAGTAAAAATATTCGTTTAACAATATGAAATTTATTGAACAAATTTATGTAAACAATAATATGACATGTATTCAAATCACGGAGAAGATATTGTGTATTGCCATAAATCGTCTGCTGACTGGAAAAAGTCACTAACTGCCTATTTTGGCAAAATGGAGTCAACTATGCTATCATATTCACCAAAACACACATTACATCTGGAAAAAAAAATATCTTCATATCAGGTCCCGTTGCGGAGATTTTTCGGAAAAATATTCATTATCTGCATTTTTTTTTAATTATGCCGTCTGGAAAAAGTCATTATCGTTGTAATGAAGTCTTTTTTTTACATATTTTTGTATTTAACTACCAACATTCGAAAATTTTAACACATTATCTAAAGAATTTAATTTTCGATAAATACATAGCATCACATCCTAACTGAGTAAGCAGAGAGAAAAGAACGCCATTTTTTCTATCCCGGATTGCATTAATCGCCCTATTTACATTGATACGTCATCTCAACATTTTAGTCTGTTATTCTCATACATCGACCCATGCATGTCCCTAACGGGGTAGCCAGAGAGAATCAAACACTATATTTTTATATCCTGGAACACATACATACATCGCCTCATCAATATTCATACATACATCATTATTACATGTTCATCTTTTTTTCATGTTCCTTAGATTTCTTTCTTTCAGAATTTCGTTTGTATGGTCTCTACTGAAAATGTGAGTAAATACCTTAATTTATATTAATTTTAAAGTCAAGAAAAAATTTTAGTGGTCCTGGGCACAATAGGTACCTTTCATTTGAAACATCTGATATATTCATGATAGGTACCTAATAATAAAATGAGAATATTAGAAGAATACAAAAAGTTTGGAAGAAATTGCAAAATGGCAATAAACTCGCCACTTGTGCAGGTTGCAAAGAAGTGATTAAAATTTGATTTTTTTTTATGAAAGCATTATAATGAGTTTTGCCACATAGAAATATTACATACAATCTCACGCAATATGGCAGATGAGCCGTCAGGAAAATCACATTATATGCAATTTTGTGTTTTTTTTCTTTCCCTGTGAGTTTTTGTCAAATTTCAACATTAAATATAGTTAGATTAGGCTACTTTTTATATATGTTGAAAAATTCATGACAATCTATAAACAATTAAAGGAGTTATGAGAGTAAATATTGCCAAAAAACTTTGACAGCCATTATCTCGAAAACATGTTTCTCGCAGTTAGTGACTTTTTCCAGTCAGCAGACGAAATGATAATTTAAAAATGTAGGTACCGCAAGCTAGCCCAAGGGCGAAATATACGATTAAGTGAATTTACGAACTCGACAGCTCGAAGTAAGATTTGTGTGACGAATAATTTTCGATAGTCAAATAAATTTCTGTAAATAATCAATAAATTTGATGGAAATAGAACCAAGAATCTGGAATACAATCTACTATTTTATTTTTTTTCAAATATGTTATTAAGAGGGCGACTGCTGCCAACGTACCTATTTTTAAATTTGATCATTATTACTAAACGAATCATTTTGAAAAAAATAACCTAGTTAGTTTGGATATTAATAAAGAGAAATTAATATACTTTAACTTTTTGATTATGTTCTGTATAATATTCTTGTAGGAAAATAATAAGAATACCCCGATTTTAGACATTTATCTTAAATTTCTAAAAAAATATAAGGTATAGAGCAATATTTTTTTAATAAATTAAAGAAGAACAAAATACCTGAAAAAATATGATATGACGTTGCATTAACGCATCAGGTTAAGTAAATAAACCAAAAAAACTTTTATTACGCAATGGTGCTGAATGGAAAATAAATGTTTTTTAGGTTTATTTACTAAACCTGAAGCATTAATGCAACGTCACATCATATTTTCAAGATATTTTTGTCTTCTTTAATTTAAAAAAAATATATAACTCTACGCCTGATAGTTTATTAAAAATATATGATAAACATTGAAAGTCGGGGTATGCCATTATTTTTCTACAAGAATTTATACAGATTATTATCAAAAAGTTAAGGTATATTTTTGTTGATGAATACCCAAACTATCAAAATTATTTTTTTCAAAACGATTTGATAAGAAATAATGATGGTATATCAGATTGAAAAAGAGGTACGTTGGCAGCAGTCCCCCCCCCCTTAATTGTTATCGATAAATCTTTTTAGGAATTCCACCGTACATCAGCACGCGATACAGGAATCGTTATATGCGGTATTGGAACGAGGCTCTGCCAGATATGCTGAAGAATTTCACATCAAATCCTCTGGTTGTGTACGAGAATCCATCTATGAAATTTCCAAAAACGACACAAAGGCCGCGTTATGGAGGTAAGCAAAATTCTACTACATCTTTATTCAAGTTGTACCCGTTCAAAACTCTTTGTGTAAAACGTAGCATCAACAAACTATAAGACAGATTATGAAATTAAGTGAATACAGTGATCATTCATGGGTTAAGAGAAGGGGCTGATCTCCACATAATTATATTTTGACTCTACTTTTCTAATGTTCCTAAACTGTTTCAAATTAATATTAATGTCATTTGATCCTCAATTCGAACTCATTTACAATCACACTAAAGACAAAGAAAATATTCTGATATGTTGGAGCAAATTCAGAAGAAGTTCATTACCGCAGGTACCTGTTCATGCAGATGCACGGAGTATATCCGACATACATGCACCACCTATGACTTTTGACGTCCTGTTCTTATATGAGTCTTCTTCTTCTTCTTTCGTGTCAGCAAAGCATTTAAATAATTTTCTGCCAGTGCCTAGCAACGTTAATAGCACAATCATTACCCACCATAAGTTCATGCATAGTGCAGTTGACTGGACTTGAGGGACAGCTGCACAGATGTGCGGTGGTCTGCTGCTCTCCACAGTCACATGTCGTTGGTATTCCCTGTTGCAGGAAGCCCCATGTAGACAGGTTGTCTAGCGTTCTCCCAACGCCCGTCCTCAGTCTGTTTAGTGACTTCCACGTACGCCACTCCACGTTGTGGCCCGGGGGAAGACTCTCTTCAGGGCTGACGAAGTTATCGGGGGCTTCTTGCTGCCATAGACGGAGCCTTTCCTGCTCAGGGTGAGATGGAAGTGGCTGCGTTGATGTCAGGAAACTTTTGCGTGATATGAGTCTTAAAAGTAAGCGTGATAACGCATTACTTTTGACCGGCTTCAAGATTTTCAACAATCTTATTGATTTTCCAGAACTGCTAGATAGGCTAGGGGTTTTGTACCACCCAACTACATAAGGGCTAGAAGACATAATATTCTGAACGTCCCCCATTCCAGAACGGATGTAGTGGCCCGCAGCACTCTGGTGCGTATTATGGAAAAATTGAACTCACTCTCGGTCGAGGTAGATATTTTCTGTTGGAATATAGGGCGCTTCAAATCGTACCTCAAACAGAGATAGCCGTCATCGAACCGCATACCACACAATGATTGGTAGCAGCTGTCGTGTGATTACGGAAAAAATATTAAAAAATTCTTCTTCGTTCAGCCATCTCTCCACTGCTGGATATAGGAATCTTCTTAGTTCTGTCTTTCCAGCGACGGGGAAAATGTCATCGGCCCACATCTTCTGAGGCCGGCCTAAAGACTTCTTCATATTCTATGGTCTCAATTTTATTATTCTGGGTGCCTATCTGTAAATCTTTTGTCTGGCAACATGACCCGCCTATTGCCATTTAAGTTTTTAACCTGATCCATGATATCGACAACGTGTATCTGGCGTCTGATTTCCTCATTTCTTTTTCTGTCTCTTAGGCTTACGTCTGGCATTTGCCTTTTCTTGGTTTTTTGAGTGAATTTCAGATTATGTATGGTCTACGTAGTTAACGTGATATTTTCCAGACCATGCGTTAGAACAGGCAGGATACATGTTTCAAACATTTTTTTAGACATTTGGGAATTTCTTTGTTAAGAAGTTCACAGTAATGAATTAAATTTATTAATAAAAAAAATATAAACGAGTATAACAAATGTTCAATTAGCAAATAGAAAAAGGAACTGCTGGCATCTTCTAAAATAATCCAAACAAAATGTATAGAAATAAGTTTATGTAACTGATTCCTATATGACGATTTATTCAAGTAAAACTAGTGAGCTGTCACTCAACAAAGTATTCAAATTTTTGTATGACAATTTATAAAAGTGATGTGCCATTTTAACAATTTGAATATAAAATTATAGATTTTAAGCTTCCTGAATTTTGGGTCATTTTGAAATATTTGACAGTTAAAAAAGATGAGAAGCACTGTTCATATGTATCCTTCAACAAATTATTGGGCTTTAGGCGAGTATTACATTTACAAATTTGCAAAAATTGAAAAAATCTAATTAGTAATTTAGTTTATAATCGATAAATTGTAATATACACGCCGTACACACACAGATATATTGTTATGAAAATTGCATACTATATTCTCAGCACGATACTTGTTGATGATCTCCAATAAAAAAAAAAAACTTAAAAATTGCGAATCCATAACTCCCAACTATATCTCCTTGGGGTTGTGAGAATTTATATAGTAATAGGATATTGTTTTCTTTATTACTTAATATAATAACAATTTCTTTATGGCCCATAAAACTGGTCAAAAAAAATGGAATAGTACATTACAAGTTTTTTAGCGTATAATCATAGAATAATAATAAAACAATA
This sequence comes from Molanna angustata, assembly GCA_963576475.1. NCBI lineage: Eukaryota > Metazoa > Arthropoda > Insecta > Trichoptera > Molannidae > Molanna > Molanna angustata. The sequence goes on from OY754986.1 coordinate 5,528,425, forward strand.
TATAATATGATGCCTAAACATTACAATAAAAAATAGTATTTTTTCTTCATCATATATCTTCTATATTATAAATTTGAATGTTTGTATGTATCTATGTATGTGTTGAATGCGCTCCTAAACCGCTCATCCGATTGCGATGAAACTTTGGTGAACTGTCTAGAGTATACCAGGGATGGTTTCTGGATCAAAAAATTTTAACTTCTTCTTCTTCTTCATCGAGTTTTAGGTCATTTTACCTATGAAGGTGGACTATCCTGGGAACCGTTCATCCGATTGCAATTAAACTTTGGTGAATTGTCGATCGTATGCCCGGGATGATTTCTGAATATAAAATATTTTCTTCTTCTTCTTCTTCATCGGGTATCAGGTCATTTTACATATGAAGGTGGACTAACCTGAGAACCGTTCATCCGATTGCAATGAAACTTTGGTGAATTGTCGAGCGTATGACCGGGATAGTTTCTGGATTAAAAAATTTTTCTTCTTCTTCTTCTTCATCGGGTATCAGGTCATTTTACCTATGAAGGTGGACTATCCTGGGAACCGTTCATTCAATTTCAATGAAACTTTGATGAATTGTCGAGTGTATGCCCGGGATGGTTTCTGGATTAAAAAAAAATCTTCTTCTTCTTCTTCATCGGGTATCAGGTCAATTTACCGATGAAGGTGGACTATCCTTGGAACCGTTCAATCAATTTCAATGAAACTTTGATGAATTGTCGAGCGTATGACCGGGACCTACTGAAGGGACGGGAGGTAATGAAGGGACGGGAGTAACTGAAGGGACGGGAGTAACTGAAGGGACGGGAGGTACTGAAGGGACGGAAGGTACTGAAGGGACGGGAGTAACTGAAGGGACGGGAGTAACTGAAGGGACGGGAGTAACTGAAGGGACGGGAGTAACTGAAGGGACGGGGGTAACTGAAGGGACGGGAGTAACTGAAGGGACGGGAGTAACTGAAGGGACGGGAGTAACTGAAGGGACGGGAGTAACTGAAGGGACGGGAGTAACTGAAGGAACGGGAGTAACTGAGGGAGGTACTGAAGGGACGGGAGGTACTGAAGGGACGGAAGGTACTGAAGGGACGGGAACTACTGAAGAGATGGGAGGTATTGAAGAGTCTGAAGCGACGGGTGGTTATGGAGGACAATTTTTAATTATACAGGCAATACGAAGTTTGCCGGGTGTTCACTAGTTTTGAATAAAATTAAGAAATCAATACTGTTCACTGATTTGAATTAAATTATTGTTGTTATTCGAAATGCCTCATACCATGATATTACATAGCTTGGAGTAGGTTTCATATATATAGTAGTTATGATTTGAATGGAAATTCCAAAGCGTATTTTAATAAAAGATATAATCACACTACACGTGTATGTATTTTGTTGAAAGTATAAAATAGACCAGCATCGAGAAAGAAAATTTTATGTACTTCAATGAGTATCTACGATCAAAACGAAATCAACTTCGTATTAAATTTTGTATAGTATGCAAATAGTTGACAATCAATGATTGCTTTATTGAAAAGGAGAAGTATATATATTGGAATAGGAAGAATTATATTCGATATTGAAGTATTTTTTTATAAGACGAACTTCAACCTACATATTATTTATCATTGGTTAATAAAAGAACTAAAATACATATTTACCAGGAAATGTATTAAATAAAATATACTTTATGATTCCTTAATATTTCCAAAATATTATGAACTTCTTTCTCATTCGATCTTATTCCAGATTGATGTTTCAAAATTTTGATTACCATGTATGTATAAACAAAAAAAAATATGACGAATCATGCAAGATTTTTTTCTTCTAGTCATGTCATAGGTATTTAACTTTTTTTTTTCATTACAGAACCTCCACCCTGGCTGCATCCACCAAATCCCAAACCACAAGCATTTCCAGACAGACGACATTCATCACAAGAACAAGAAAACTTCGGAAGATTTCAAAGTTTTCCAAAACCTTCGTATGAGCCTAAACCAACGCACGAGGATCCTTACGATGCAATAAGGAGAATGGAAAGACCCGTAAGACCAATGGTTCCAGGTTTGATGGATGGTCCTTTACGGAAATGGAAGACGCAAAAAGAAAGCCTTCCACCAATACTCATTTCTCCGACGAATACAGAGGAATCAGTCTCTGAAAATGCTCCACCTATCGATTCTCCAGTATTGAAATCTAGCACGACTTTAAATTTAGTCGTTGGGATTGGAGTAGCGTTTCTGTTGATCAATATTCTTGCTTTTACTTTCTTGTACTACAAGAAAAGCAGAATCAAGTCTAGAGAACGGCAAGCAAAAAGAAATGAACATGGACTTAATGGCGATGTACCAGACGGAGATATTCACATCTATAACAAAGAGCTCGAAACCGAAAACAATAGAGTATGCAGTGTATTCAACATATGCAAAAGTTCTAACAAAGATACGCCAGATGATTTTTATGAACCCGTAAAAAACAATGTGTACGATGAGGCAAAAACACCAAAATCTGATGATTCTGGAGGTTTCGGTCAAAGATTCAAACTTCGTAGGCACATGAGTAATAGCACTTTAGATGCCCATACAAAAGTCAGAGACTGGATAGCGCATGAAATAGTTCAAAGGTGTTCACCGAGATTTTTAAGAAAATCGGATGACTCAAAACCAGAAACCAAAATCACTATTTGCAGTAACATTGTCAATTTGCCATACCAGAGCAAAGACGAAATCGACGAGGCAGTCATAAATATCCCAAAACCTAATTGTAAAATTGGTTCATTGACTGGGTCCCTCAAATCTCCCACTGATTCGACGGTGTCAGTCGGAACATTAGATAAGAAAGTAAAATCAAATACCGAAAGAAACAAACCTACAACTGAATCGAAAAAGAATTCCAAACACACAAGTTCATCGAAAAGTTTCAAGCCAAGTTTATCGGGAAAATCAACAAAGAGTAAAAAAAGTGGCGATAAAAATGCATCAGATGGTAGTTTGCGTAAAAAACCTCAACCGCAAAAAGTTTCAGTGGCAATAGACGCAACTCCTGCTGCAAGAAGTAGTTCAGTTCTTAAGCAACAACCGATTGAATTTTCAAAGTCTCTTGATTATTGCTGTTTTATTGATGATGTGGTCGATGTATCAAAAGCACCTTTGAGAAGGTCTCAAACCATGGAAGATTTTGTCAAACGAGATTCGGATACTTCAACTTCAAAAGAAAATGTTTTTAAAAGTACTGTAAACTTGAATTTATCAGTACCTCCAAGTTATGAGAAGCCATCAGAAATAGTCAAAATTTTTCACAAGCATTCTGCTTCAGATCCTGTGAAAGATATCGATTATGCTGAAATGTTTCCATGTATTTCTGGTCCAATGCATCCAGGGTCGTTTCACACTTTCAGTACACTGCCACCTCCAGTTGCTTTTAGAAATGATATAAATGTAACATGCAGGGACGAAGGACGTCCAAAACTACCGATGACACCTGAAGAAGCCCTTATTTACATGAAAAAGCGTAAGTATCCAAAAGTCCTTCCAGATTTACCGAAAGCGGGTGACCAAGTACCAAGTTTGGCACAAAAGCGTCTTTCCCTTCCTCCTCAAAATCACTTGTTGATTTTTCCAACGCCTAATGACAACCTTGGATTTAATTCGGAAGCAAGTACTCCAACTGAAATGAAATCATTTTTGAGAAACCCACCATTACCACCACCGAGAAGTTCATCAACGTTGGGAAGAAAGCCTTCTGTTAATATAGATAATAAAAACCTTTCAAAAATCAATAGTCCAGATAGTTCAAACAGTTCCCAGAGTTATGTAGAAATGTTTTCGAGTACTTTACCCAACTCTATCAGATTAAATTCTAATCCTTCCGATATTATGGAGCTGTATGCTCAAGTAAAATCTAAATCTAAAAATAGGGTTAACATGCAAGACATTGAAGCAAGTGAAAGTGATCAAACTGAGAGCGAAATGGAAGATGAAATGAGTAGTCAAAACTCTTTGTATGAATCAATAAAAACTCAGCCACGAGTAATTGTCTGCGCTGACCCTAAACAACCAATAAGAATCGCAGACACAAAAGTTATAATAAAACCGGTCATAAATAAAAATCCGGTACCTCCTAAGCAAACTAATATTCCTAGAGTATTTTCAAGAGACAATACGTACGATAAATGTGCGAAAACATCTACTCAATGCAATATTGTGCCTAATTTTGGCACATTTCCAAAGAAGCAAGAAAATGTAACAAAACAAAATACCATCGATACAAATGGAAATATTAATCAATTAAGACCAACTGATTTAAAAATAAAAATACCTATATACAAACCTGATACTAAAGGTCCACCAACAGAAGAAGAGCTTCAAAAAATAAAAGAAGAAAAAGACTCATCAGAAATCACCAATCAAAAACCAAACAATGAAACGACAAATATTGTCGGAAGTCAAATTATTGACGATGTTTCGAAAATAAAAAACAATAGTGACAAAAAAACAAACTCTGTGAATCGCAACAACACTACTTCTAAAATTCCCAAAACACCCACAATGATTCCAAAGATGTCCAAAAAGGATCAACTGAAAGTACAGCATAGTCCAAAATTTAACAAGGGAAAACTCTTGAATAAACAATGCGCTCTAAAAACGACTTGTCTCCCACAACCAGCGCAATCTTCTAAGTTCATAAGTGAATCACATGAGAAGGAAAATAATTCTACGTCTGATTCGTCCAACGATACAGAATCTAGTACAGGGACTGTTAAAAAAGTCAAATAACCCGAACATTATTTTGTGTGATCTATGTGCCCAGTTGGAAATTTGATTGAGGTGTCTTTCAGAATTGGTTATTTTGAGTTAGGTGTCTTATGACACTTAAAAACTTTTCCTATCTGATACGGTAGTTCAAGACTTTCAAGCTATCACGGCTTACAAAATACTGGCAATTTTTTGTTTGAATTAATTCCAGTGTTCAAAACTATGAGACAAATTATAAACTATAAAGTGTTAAAATGTGACAAAAGTTAGCCATTTTAATCAAAAGGAAAGATATCGGTGTGAACTTGTATTGTTAATTTAAAAACATTATATGTATCATGGTTGTGAATTTTGATCTTGTTCCATGAAAGATACCACGTTGTTTATTTATGTTATGTCTAAAAAAAGTCTTCGAGATAGCAACGTCAAAAAACTACATTTTTTAATGGCTGGTGTTTTTAATATAGGTATATAGATAAATGTATGAAAAAGATATGTCTAGCACCTGAGTAGTTGCGTTTATCAGTACCGACGCAGGTGAAATTTGCAGATTTTAGTATAATTTGTATCTTTGTAAGTCCTTTTTGTACTATTATAATGATTTAATGTTAAAAACTGCTATTATCACCTTTAAAGAGGATACGCAACGGTAAACGCAAACACTCCCAGGTGCCAGACTCACCTTTTTCAAATCTATATTCATTAAGAAAGAAAATATCAAAAAAAACATCAAATACGTTGGTATCTCTCGGGCTAAAAATATCGACTGTGTTTGGGAAACTAGGTATATTATAGGAACTTCAAACGTTATTAAATTTATGAAAACTGACACAAGAAGCCAAAAATATTAGAATTATTAGGTACTCAATTATTAATATAACATTTCAAAATTTGAATAAGATTTTTTCATTGATTGTAACAGATCAATTCAATCGACATTGTTTATTCAAATTATTGTACAAATAATAAATTATACATAGATTAAGTAAAATAAAATATTTTTAGCTATATTTATACGGAACTAATTCCGGTTTGTTTTTGCAAATTTCCCAAACCTTACGAAGTCTGAAGATATTATTTTTTTTGTTTCTATCAATACTTGGATTTTCTTGCAAATGTTTTAATATTTTTTGATGAAGCAATGAAAATCGAGGGTGGTTGTCATTTTAATACACCAAGTTCATTTAATTAGAAGATTTTTTTATATATTTTTTTATAACAAAATACTATTCATTTTTGTATTTAAGAAATGTCGAACTTGTAAGTTATCAGTATTAAATATGGTTAAGATTTTTTATTTGATTTTATCGATAAGATTTATAGTGACGAATGTTGTAATTTTTAATGACTTTAATCCTAATTAATCAATACAAATCAAAACAAAGTGTGATGAAAAATGAACTTAACTTATTTTGAACAATAGACAATTAAAAAGTTAAACGTACATATATTGAGGATTTATGTAGAGATGCTGAAAATATGTAGCAGGATTCAATCAAAAAATAGAATATATAAGTTTTTCATATGAAATTTATCGAGTCTTTAAACGGGTATATGGATGTAAAGAAAGCAATGAGTGTTTGTTGACCTTCGTAGCTTAGTTGGATGGTATCTGACTGCTGAGCCAAAGGTCCCGGGTTCGATTCCCGGTGGAGACACAGTTAATAATTGTGTTTTCAGTCTGGATATGTGAGACGATTAATATCGTAAGCCTCTAGAATGTGGCAACTTGTTATTGAGTGCGTATTAAATTAATATTTGACATAGTTCCTGTTAGTTGCCTGAGAAGTAATATAAAAATATAAACAAAAGTAATTTAAACTTTGATTTTCTGGTTATAAGAGACAAATTTAGGTACTTGTCGAATTATAATATAGTACTAAATTATAATATATTATTATAATATATTACAAATCTGTACTATTTCATGCATAGTAACGTTAATAAAATCCAAATTGAAAGTTCATCAAGAACGAACGTATATATAAAAAGAATGAATATTGAACTGCCTACGTATCTAAGAATATTTTTTCATAAAAATTTGTACCTACTAAAGTATAATATAGTCTATTATAACTTCTAAATAACTTTTATGCAAAATATGAGATTTAAATTATCGCTTTTTTTTGAAGATTGATTTAAAAAATATTTCACAAATATAGAATTCTTTCTGCATTTTCGTGGTATGACTTTCTCTATTCAAGTTTCGTTTATAATATCGATTAACTGCATAGCAACATAATTATTTGTATTAGTTCATCATTTTTTTTTTTATAAATAGTCAACAGCTGTACAATTTTTTTTATATAAAACAATTACATATAAATTGAGCCAATTATAGACTATTATGTATATATTAGTAATTCACATAGAACACGTACACGTATTCATAGAAAACATGTATATATGAAAATATAAAATAACATATGTAGTTAATCATAATTATATAAAATGGTTAAATTATAAATATATTAAAAAAATATAATTTCAAATACTAATTTTTCATTAAGTTAAGACACAAAAGCATATACTTAAGTAAAATTTAAATAAAAACACCGAGCAATTATGTAAGTATAGTTTTTTGTGCAGTACGAAAAATAAAATTCGAAAACTGAATACAAAAAAGGAATATTGAAAAAAATCTATATTGAGTATTTCCACATAAGACGGACAAGTTATATAATTATGTATTAAAAAAAGGACTTTGCTTAAAATTCAATTTTGAACAAAATATAGTATTTGAAACCAAAAGTCCAAATAAATGTACCTACTTAAAAGAAGGAGGCCAGCCCCCTAGACAACGTCTCATTTAGCTCAAGAAAAGAAACAAGAAAAGATAACTCAATGTATGGAATTATTTTTCTTGTTTCTTTTCTTGAGCTAAATGACACGTTGTTAAGGGGGGCAGGGCCCACACAGGGATGTAGCGCAAATGATGATGAAATGATGAAATGTAATATGTAAATGATAACATTTTCGTTAAAGTGTGTAAGGATTATTTACATACTTATAATTATCATGTTATGTTTTTACATTTTACACTTATTCAAATTTTATGTCTGGGGAAAATCTACTGGGAAAAGTACATTTTTACTAATAATTTATTGATATATGAAAGCGATGAATCTACGGGTGTGGCACATTGGTTCGTCGTATGACAACTGTTTTGAAGATTATTGTTACTTTCATTAAAAACAAAAATATTTTATTTCAAACAAGATATTTTTGATTGACTATATTTAGATTTTTTACACACTGTTATTAAAAAAATAATTTATGACGATATTATAATAATGTATTTTTTAAGTAACGTACATATTTTGTAAAAAAATTAAATAATATTGTAATATTTTTTTCTTCAAATTTTTTTTTTACAGTTTAGAAATATTATATTGACACTTTTCTTTATCATTTTATTGAGTTTTTGGGATCAATTCCGAAGACACATTAAAGTTTAAAACAACATTCAAAACAAAATAACATGACATGTGTTCACCATAACTGTCACATTAAACTTTATCCATTTTATAATAAACTAGTGATGGTCTTTTGTCATTTTTATATCCTTTAATTTATTAAATATTCAGAATAGCGAAAAAGTAAAAAAAAGAAAAAAATATAAAATTCATTAAAATTTAATTGCATTGTACCTACCCATTGAGACATTAAAAAAACTACATTCAAGTAACCAATAACATTGTTTTAATTACTTTTTCATTTAGAATATATATAAATAATAAAGCTGGTAAAATATGGTTGATTTTTTTGATGATTGCGATGTAAAATGTGATGATTACTCATTACAGTGCAAATAGTTTGTATTATCGGTATAAGATAAAAATTTGTTAGTTGGGAGAAATTGCCATATGGCAGGGGGCAAGTATTATTACTCATAACAGATTCAGGAATGAACTTCGTTAGCTGTATGGTAGGCAATAACATTTGATTTTTCAAGTCGATGTTGATGAGAAGAAATATCATTAGTGGATCAACAAGAGTAAGAGATCTCCTACCCTACTCCATAGGGGAAAGTTTTAGAACTATTGTTGTTTTCCACCCTGAAGCGACTGCTCGTCGGAAGAAAACAAAAGCTACTATTAAGTATATTTCATACCAACCACAAACGTGTGTGCCTGTCAATCAGGGATATCCTGACATAAACATATTCCTTCAGGCCCTTACACCAACTGCACGCTGCACGCCATCCAGCTATTGGAGTTTGGATTAACCAAAGTTAGGTCTTCCTTGGGGCTTTGTGTTCAAGATCCTCTTTGGCACTCTTTCATAGCACATTCTCTCCCCGTGCACTGCCCATCGCAGCCTGCCTGTTTATGTGTCATTATAAATACTGAGATGAGAAGACTTCTCTCCATAAACTAGTCTTGTCATTAAAATTAACCGTCAAGTTTTAGTGATCTAAATATTTCCATTATGATTATATTTTTTCGAATTTGTTGAATTAAAGTTATAATGACTTTAAAAATGAGATATTCTGTCATTTGTAATTGTAATCATTTAGACAATAAATCCATTGTTTTGTAGACTTTTTGAATTTATGTATTTAATAAAAAAATAATTAATCAATGAAGCCTTTTTTTATTTTCCAATTTCATAGTCAATGTATTATGTAGGTACTTTCACGTCGGGGTCACCATTTTGGCTGATTGGTAACCAAAGGAGTTACCAATCGACAGTAATTATTTAGATAAGCTGATTAGTAACCAGATGGGTTACCAATCAAGCGTAGTTAGTAACCAGAGGGGTTACTATTAAATATATGTGGTAAACAGAGGGGTTACCAATAAAGAGAGTTTACTATATCCCAAGTGGATATGATTCGAAATAAGAACACAAGGACAGTGGTTGAGAGAGAAGAAGAAAGAATTGTCAAAAGTTACATTATTGATCACAATTAATAGTTTGCTAAGGTAAATTTACAATTGATAAGATAACTTACAAAGGAACTTTCTCACGATGAGTAGGTATAACGAGCGAGTGTGTCGAAGCGAGCTGGTCGAGAAGCGACCAGTGGTCGCGTGGTCGTAACGGCGGCGTGAAGTGACGAATCAAAGTGACGGAAATAGGGAAATGAAGTGACGACGTGTAGAGGTGTAGACTCCCTTAAATAGTGCTGCGTTGGGGGTAGCAAGTACAATGTTCGAACTTTCTAGACTTATTTCATTGAACTGTCATACCCAGTTGATTATTATTGTCACTTGTTTGACGTTGCGGTCGATGAACTCGGCCTAGCGACAAACAAATTAATATAGCTACTTGCCGTCACTAGGCGTGCGCTCGAAAGAAATTTCGAGATGTGGTCTGCCACAGTACTATCAATTGCTGCCAGAAAACTGTCATATTAGTAAATCAAATATGAAATTGATATTTACGAAAAATAATATATATAGCTTGTTTCGAAGGGAGCACAACTTCTTCAGGATTGACTACTATTGTACAAAAAAAGTTTTATCTTCATAGTATAATAGAATTTCAAAACACAAAATTTATTATGAATGTAACATGAAAACGTAGACATATTATGTATGTATCGTTCTAAGAAATTCAAATAAATTCGGTTCAAAGCTATAAGTTGAAAGATGTTAGAAGTTCAAAGCTAGAAATCTTCTGATATAAACTTTGTAAAAAAATATTTTTTATTTTATTTAATTGAGCACAGACACAGGCATGCATGCCCAAAATTTTCTGCGCATAACAGTTACACATAGGAAGTACATTATAAGTATTGTATGTAGGTATACAGTTTCCTACCTACACTACACTATGCAGTGTACGGAAGGGGCAGTGTCTATTTTATATACCTACACATATAATATTATTATGTTGGGGGTGGAAGTTACACTGTAAGTCCATAGTTGTAGACCCAAAGATTCTAATCTTTGAGTCTACAACAATTAAACAAATGAAATATAAATACATAAATTAAACAAATGAAATATGAATACAAAAATTAAACCATTATAATATGAGAATTAAACAATAATTAAATATGAGAAAATAAACAGAGAAGGTATACATAAATTTATACAAATATGAGAAGTCATTGAGAATTTTTAAGGGTAGAGTCCACTTTATCATTTCATTGAAATTTTCTGAAAATAAACAGAAACACACGATCTTTTTGCATAGGTAGAATCTAATTATATATTTTCGATAACCATACAATTAAATAAATAAATAAAAAAATATTTAATAGTTTTAAATTTTTATTTCACAATTAATATACATCTTAGTTTAATATTTTATATTCAAATGTATAACGATTTCATTAAGATCTTGTTAAAAAATGTTTTTTTTTCAATTACAAAAATTTTCAACCCAGTATTTATTTCAAAATAAATAAAAACAAGATTGGTATTTATATTATGAACACTAAATCGAATCACTTAACATCTAGTTTAAATTTGGCTTTGTTGAATTCAAAGAAACTACGTAAATATAAAAAAATTAAAAATTATGTGATCAATTAAAAATAAAAAAAATAGTATGTGAAAATCAAAGACTGTTGTTCTATATTTTTTTTTTCCTACCTAAATTTATTGATTTCCAATTCCAAATCATTATTTTTTTTGAATATTTGATACTCAATCTTAAAGAAAAATATAACATAGGCAGGTACTGTTTTTTTTATATAAATGTGTGTGAATTTTGTAATTTTTTTTATAAAAGATATGAATGAAAAAAAATATAAATAAACTTACTAAATCAATAGTGTTTGTGTTTTAATTACATTCACTTCAGTATTAACAAATAAATTTTCTGTATTTTCTTCAATATGCAGTTTTCTTCATACTGTATTTTCTTAATAGTCATTCTCTCAATCAAAACCAATAAGTTATGAATTCCAATGAGCTTGGTAAAATTTATGATTCACAAAAAACGTAAGAATTAAATAAATATTACGATATTGGTATGTTAAGTTCCTAAAATCCATTGATTAATTTTATAATCAAAAATACATACATTGTATCACACTGTGAGGAGAAATCACAATTTTTTTCACAAATTATTGAATTTTTTTTCTATTGTACTGACTTCTTTGCAACAATTCCGTTTTTCGATATCTCGTTCAAGTGTTGCGTGTCTTTTTTCTTGGTCATATTTTCTAATCATTTCACATATTTCAGCCTTGAAAACCTTTTTGTATAAAAAAACAAAAAAAAACTTACAAAATTATTTAAAATTATGCAAAGTACAAATAGAGAACACACAGAGTATTAAATAAATGTTTTTGAGCGTTTTTTGGAAGATCTATTATTTTATATGACAGTATAATAAAATATCATCGATCATAGACATAATTACATACGTTTTGAACGTGTTAAGATTTCGATATAACTACTATCCTTAACTATTTGATTTTCACAATGAGTCTTACTAAGTCTAAATAATTTATTATAATTTTAATTCACAATTAAGTCATATTGATATTGTATAAAAAACATTATTTATTAATCAATAGTAGGTATTTTGTTAAAATTGTATTTTTTCTATTATGAATAGATAATGTATTTAGATAATTATTATTCTTATGTATGTATTCATTAAACAATATTATCACTTTGAAATGTCTTCGTTGGGTTATGTTTGAAGGATTTTTTTCTTCAACGCACCAACTCTTGAGGGTTCATTTAAATACCGAGTTTTTAGTATCTTGTTTGTTTGCTGCACAATCACACTCGCATCTCGCTAATTGCCGCCTGAGGTAAACTATGCTGGTCTCCGTTCGTGTTACTGCTGGAGTTCTTGAAGGTACCGTGAGTCGCTCTCAGACTCTGCGACAGCGGCGGGCTGTCGGACCGCCTCAGCATGGGCGGCGAGGACGGCATGCTGAGGTGCATCGTGGCAGATCCATTGGGCGGGAGGAGCATCCCGTGGTGGTGCATCTCCGCTATCATGTTGGACGTGTTCAGCAGATGCTGCTGCTGCTGAAAGTGCGCGTTCTTCGGCAGGGTCGCCACCGACGACATATTCTGGTGGCCCATGTTGTAGCTTTTCTGCATGCCCTTCTTGTGCGGCAGCGTCAGACTGTTGCCGACCATCACGTTGGGGCTGGGTGGCGGCGCCTTTACCAGGGCGCCACTGTTGATCTGCAGCGTCGAGTTGCACATGTGAGGACCCTTGAAGCTGACGTCCGTTAGGATTGGATCGTTTTGGGAGTTTTTCTTCTTGCTGTGTTTCTGGCTCTGCGTTTCGACGTCGACGATCACGCTCGCATTTTGGGAGTGGTCGATGTGGTAATGCGAATGTTTTTCTGACAGCGGATCGAAGCTAGATTTGCTGTAATGTTGCATATTCTTCGAATCCAGTCTCGTCTTGTCCCTTTGGTAGTAGACTCCGGCGAATATGAGGACGTTCAGTATGAGCAAGGAGCATCCGATGGCTATTGTCACACTCAAAGCTGTTGAGTAAGCTGCGTACCCTGCCGCTTCGAGGCTGGCTAGAGGGTCGTTGGTTGCGTTGTTTGATGGAAGACCAGGGAGACTGCCAGGGACGAGGGTCACGCAAGTCGTAACCACCGTGTCTGCCGTTGTGAGAGACACGTCGACAAAAAGCGTATTGTTGGTGATGGCCTGCTGCCTCCTGAAGACGTCCGTGGAAGTTTCGTAAGGGAGCGACCTCGAGAGAGGATCTGGTCGGACGACGCCGTCGTAGAGGTCTGCGTCGTTGTGGTTCCTGAAGAGGTTGTGACGCGCCACGACGTCTTCCATTCCAGCGCGATGGAGCTCAGGAACTAGACGAAGCCACACGGAGAGCTGGTGAGCTCTGAAATGGTTCTTCATGCGTGGCTTCATTCCTGAAACAAGCAGAAAAAGAATATATTATGAAACGTTTTTGTCTACATGATCTTAATAATATTATGGCTATGCAAATAATTTATTTATTTCCTGATTCACGGCACTAATAGCCTACGCATTATGGGAATAGAAATTAACAGTTTTAGACAAAAAAAGTAGGTGCCTATAAAAAAAGATAGGTAAAATTAGACCAATTAAAAATATTCCACTGATATAATTTGAAGAAATTATTTGACAATAACAAAATGTTCTATGGTGAAGGGTGTTGGGAAGAGAAGACTGGGAGAAAATAAGGAGAATTAATGAGAATAAGGAGTGGAATGGAGCTTAAGTCATCTGTGAAATGTTATTCCATACTTGTTTAATCGCTTGATATAGGGATAAAAAATGAAAAATAGAACGTTAAAATCGAGGTGTAAATCGATGTAATTACCTACGACATACATAATTGATAAACGACTTGAAGTCCTTAAATTCCATGCAATGTAGTTTCGTTTTGGTATTTTTCGTTATTTCAAAGTGAATATCTAATATTATCGATCGAAGTTTACTTGGTGTTAGAGGGTTTGAATATTTTTCACCGACATATAAAAAACATCCACATCGTAATATATCAAAATGTGTAACGTTTCGATTAAATCTATTAGCCTCAAATCTGCGGCCAACCCCAGGGCTACAAACATGGTTCACTGATCCGTTTGATAGGAGAGTCTAGAGACACAATTAATCAATTCAGGCTCTCTGCCAATATTCGTATCCGTCGGAGAATAAAAATATACTTTATTACCCTCTCCCGAACCTTCAACTAAAAACTGCCAGTTTGACAATGTTGGTTTTTAATTGAAAATATAAAAACGGTTTATAGTTTTGGTGCCGTTATAGCTTTTCCGAATACTGAACAGTAAGTAATAAAAAATTTAAAAATTTAGTAGAGAAATTATTCATGTACGCAATGAATCCGATTTTATTCGCAAATTTTGCACTATTTTGCGAATAACGATCATTTTTACGTTTAAGAAAAACAAGTCCGAAATTTGGATGTTTTAGGACATATTCTTTAAAAATACACAGCAATTATCCAACGAAAAAGGTAGAATTAAAAATAATCAGGAAACTCTAATTTCTGCGAGAGAAATCTACGTAGTCAATGCATTAAATACTAACCATATTGAATCATTAATTCGCTATATACCACTTGTTTTTTGAGTCTTTTCGCGACATGTTTCGGAAGCGCTGTCCTTAAATTGACCGGCGTGTCTACACTTCCGAAACATGTTTTTTTTATTTTTTTATTTTTTTTATTTTTTTTATTTAAGAAACACTCACAGAGAAATTGACATTAAAAAATACAAAATATATAAATACAAAATAACATGTAAGGTCAACTCTCCAATTACGAGTGCCTGCAGCATGTTATATTAAAATACCTATGATAAGGTGGTAGGATGAAAAAAAAAAAAGGGACAAATTCAAGGACCACAGTTGATTCTAGGATTGCTCCTGCGAATATATTATAATATCTTTACTCAATTGCTTAAATTTTGCATATTTTAAATTAAAAATGTCCAAGTCAGTCAAAAGTCTATTGTAGTCATCACAAATTCTACGGATTATTTCATTCTTGCCAAGGTTTGTACGAAATGGTGAAATTGCAAATACATTATGTTGTCTACTATTAAACGATTGTACTCTAAAATTAATTAATTCAAGTAAGTCAGGACAGTCAATTAAATTATGTAAGATTTTGTACAGAAATAAAATTCCACTGAGAGTTCTACGATCACTTAAAGAACCAATTTTATAATGCATAGCGGCTATGTTGTAATTTAAAAACCTATTATATGTTCTATAATTTAAGAACTTTAAAAACTTGTTCTGAATCCGTTCTATACGAAGAATATGAATATTATAAGATGGACTCCATATTATTGATCCAAATTCTAATATACTTCGTACAAAAGCTGTATATAGAACTTTAAGAACACATTCGTCTCTGAACGGTTTAGAAACTCTAATAATAAAACCTAACATTTTATACGCTTTTGCTGTAATGTAATTAATGTGACTAACGTAGTTCAGCTTACTATCCAGCAAGACACCCAAATCCCGGACTTCATTCACGTTTCCTATAGGTAACATGTTAATTTTGTAAGTAAAATTAATTTTTCGTAATTTACGAGTGAAGGATATATGAGCACATTTATCAGCATTAAGGAAGAGTTGGTTAAGATTGCAATAATTTACTAAATTGTTTATGTTCTGCTGAAGGTCACGACAATCCTGAATACATTTAATTTTTTTGAAAAGTTTCGCGTCATCGGCATAAATAATTATTTTAGATTTTTTCACTTGGTAACCAATATCGTTTATGTACAACAAAAAGAAAAGGGGACCCAAGTGTGAACCTTGCTGAATTCCTGATGGAATGAATAGCCACTTAGAGGAAAATCCATTAATTGCAACAGCTTGCGAGCGATTACTGACATACGAGGTAATCCATCTGTACAGGTCACCTTGAATACCCAAAAGCCAGAGCTTGCGAAGAAGAATACGGTGATTAATTTTATCAAACGCTTTAGAAAAGTCAGTGTATATAGCATCAACCTGTCCTCCTGCGTCGATTTCGTTTGATATATAGCTGGTAAATAAGGATAAATTGGATTCAATAGAACGACCTTTAAGAAAACCATGTTGTCCAGGACTGATTAAGGGATGAAGAATAGGATAAATTTGATCGTAAATGATTTTTTCTAGAATTTTGGCAAAAATACACAATTTGGAAATAGGGCGATAGTTACGTATATTACTTTTATTACCACTTTTAAATACGGGGGTGATGAAAGCCCTCTTCCAAATACTTGGAACCATACCGTCCTTTAATGATAAAATATACAGATGGGTTACTGGAATAGCTAGAGAAGATGAACACATATTAATAAAATAAGAAGGAATGTCATCAGGACCGCATCCTTTATTTGGATTGATATTACTCAAATAACGATTGGTGGTTGCGAAATCAATCGAGATGCTGCTAATTAAGATAGAAGTTTCTTCTATATCATTTGACATTAAATTACAAGGGTTGTTAATTGGCATATCATCTACAAAAACCGATTAGAAGTAAGTAGAGAATATATTACATATTTCTTGACTATTGGATGCTTCAACAGAGTCGAGAAACACAGTTTTAGGTATCGAACATGCTCCTTTTTTGGATTTAATATAGGAAAATAAATATTTACTATTACTTTTAAGAATATTTTCTGTATGGATTATATAGTCTTTAAAGCAACCCTTAGCAATTCTTTTTTGTCTGTTTCTTAATAAAGAATAAGTCTGATAATCTAAAGGATTATTAAACTTCTTCCATTTCTTAAAATATCTGTATTTTTCCTTTGTAATATAAATTAATGCCGTGGTATACCATGAATGATATTTCCTATGACCGATAACTTTAGATGGAATATATTTGGCAACGATTTCATTCAATATAGTATAGAAACGGTTTGTTGCATCCTCTATATTAAGATGATGAAATTCACTTTCCCAATTAATTGAGGATATGCTATTATTAATGATATTGTAATCAGCTGCTCTATATTGCTTAACACTTCTATTCAATACCTACTGGTAAATATTCAAGACGGTCAAGAGACAGGAGTATTGTAAGCGATTTATGATGAGTATCTTCAGGAACGAAAGGGCAATCAGAAGAGGCAACAGATATTCCATTATGATTACTCATTACGAGATCAAGTATTCTTTCATTAATATTTTTTTCACCATTAAATTGCTTAAAATTTGAAAAAGAGAGAAAATCAATCAATGATGTGGATAAAGGACCGGTGTAGCTCATGGGAAAGAGATAGTAAACATCATCAGCTCTCTGCCAAGTTATATTTGGGATGTTATAGTCCCCAAGTAGAATAAATATTTCATCGTTCATCTCAATCAATTCAGAAGATTTGTCAAGATGATGGTTGAGAATTTCAAGTTGGGAAACATTTTGAGGAATATAACAGCAACAAATGTTAATAATTTTATTAATGCTTCGTGACTTAATAGTGATCCAAATACTCTCCTCATCGCAAGACCACGAAGCCTGTTCACAAGCGTCAAATTCAGATTTTAAGGCTATCAAAACACCACCTCCAAACAGTCTACGTTCACCATTTACAAGTACGTGTTTCCTATCCTTTCTAAATATTTGATATCTGTTATCAAAATATTCACTGCTAAAATTAACATCTGTAAGCCAAGATTCTGTAATACATATTATGTCAAAGTCATTGAGAAGAACATTATTAAAGAAAACGTCACTTATACCTCGAATACTGCGTGCGTTTTGATAATATATAGTTAAGTTGTTCATGTTTTTATAATTGCTACCTATGTTTTCGCCAGCTATAAAATAAATATATTTTAAATACGTACATAATCTCCCAGCAAAGAATGAAAAAGGCAAAGATATTGAAAGGTAGATAGAAGTGACAATAAGAAGCAAACAATAATAAAAAATGAACAAAGTGAATGAAAAGCAAAAGCAATCCTAAAATCAAAAAGGGGCAAGGCAACAATGGAAGTAATTCAAGGTTGGGATACAAAGAAAGGAAAATAGTTCCAAACATTGAAAATAAAGAAGACAAAAAACAGTACAGAATGAAACCACAAGGAGAATAGTTCAAACAAATAGACGAACAATTGAGAACAAAGTTATTGACAACTGACGAGTTCGAAAGATCCTTGTAGCTGACCCATAGGTCCTCAGCTTGCATTTGCCACTTAGGTCTCCAAAAAATAGAATGTGATGTCCCAGCAACGGCGATCACCCAACGTCTTTTGGATGATGACAAGCAGTCCCTTCTTATGATATTGCATCTTTCATCGAAGAGTTCCTCGTTGTAGATTAAATTATTCAGCCATGTCTCAGTCAAGAAGGTGATAACGAAGAGTTCCTCATTGTAGATTAAATTATTCAGCCGTTTCTCAGTCAGGAAGATAATATCGAAGTCGTTGAATAGCAGCTCCATATACATAAAGTGCTTGAGTCCTGGTCCTGAGTCGGCGAACATTTTGATAACATAAATATAAAGATGCCTAGGATACAAGGAGTTGGATATAAGTCATAGTTTAGAAAGGGCGTCATGGTTGAATATAACAATAGTTGGTGAATTTTCATTTTTTCTTACCAATATTCTTCCATGTTTAACCCATATGAACTTATACCCCTTTGCTTTGGCAGCAACTCTGGTTGCAGCTTGTAAGTCCTTATTTGAGGGGGATAGGTGTTCGCATACGTATACAGGCCGATTTGTTTGCAGACCGATGTGCCCAGAATTCAATTTATTGGAAGGATTCTTTTTGTTAAAAGTTCTCACTGCCATCAGCATATCATCGCGGACGCGGTCGCTCGAAAATTGCACAACAATGTTTCTTGGGCGCTCATCTGATTTATTACGACTCTGTACTCTGTGACATGCATTTATTTGGTCATTTTTTAAGTTATAAGACACTGCAGAGCATATTTTGGCCACAACATCGGTGACGACTTCATTCCTTGATTCAGGAACCATTTGAATTTCAATATTGCGCGCCCGGTTACGTTGATCATAGTCCGCCATTTTAGCTTCCATATTTTTAATTTTTTCTTTCAGAAGATTATTTTCTTCCGAAAGTTTATCTATTTTCTTGACACTTTCGCAATTTGACACATTAATCCTGTCAAATTCGGAAGATAAAAATTCAACGGAGTCAGTTAAATCCTTTACCTTACCCAGAAGCTGCTCTCTCATCTGGTTCATCTCCTTTCTGAGTCCAATAGAAATTTCATCAAATTTATTATCTAAGTAGATCTTAAGCTTCTCAAAAAGAATATCATCCTGAGCCTCTGGTTTAGGTGCTGGATGCTTGCAGGTGTCACATTTCCATTTATTTTTGTTCACTTTCAGCATAGATTTAAAATTTGCTTCCGTTAGACCAGCGGCATGTCACGAAGTGACTCAAAAAACAAGAGGTATATGATTCAATATGGTTAATATTAACTACCACAAAATATCCGCCGAACCATTAAATGGCATTAAATATTGTTTAATAAAAATAAGACGAAATAACTAAAAGAATGTGGATGACAAATTAAATAAAGCTTTATCATATAATGGAAGTCTTACATAGGTACGTATCATATAGGTTTCTATTCACCTACATATATTATAATGCTGTTAATACAGACAGAAGAACAAATCTTGAAAAAACAACTTGGCCTCGATACTGACACATAATTTTTAATCTAATTAAATTTTAATGAAATTAATTATGTTGTTGTTTACATCTAAATATTATTTAATTTAACTCTAATAGAAAGTCCTTGACAGTAATAAAGATATAATTTTCAATTTAATATTAAAATTCGTCAAAAGAAACATCAAGATTTGATTTAATACATCTATATGTGTCATATTTATTTTTTCATTTTATTGTTAACCAAAAAAAAAGAAGATACATATAATTATTGTTGGCCGTAAGACCTATTCAATAGAAGTCATCTTTAATAGTGTCCCTTTTTAATACTGTTTTTATAAAAACATATTATTATTTAATGTGAAAAACGAACATGGAATTTAAATTAATTTGATTCAGGTATATTAATTAAGGTACATTTCTTTGTAGAAACTAAAATAAATTTCTTCAAAATTTAACCCTTACCAAAAAATAACATCGTTTTTAATAAAAACAAATATAACCAATTTCATAAAAAATAAACTATTTTTCGCTTTTCTGCAAAATTTGTTCCATTTTCCAAAAAAAAAAAACGTTAATAATGAAAAAAAAAAACGCTTTCAAAACTAATTTAAAGCCTTAACAAATAGTCCAAAACACCATTATTAAAATCATCCTTAAGAAACCTTTTGACTATCTAACAAACCAACTTTATCTAGATTTTTATGTTCCTAACATAAATTCACTTTATAAAAGAGCCTCACTTTATCAGATATTTAAAGACCATTTCATAAGTAAGTTATATCCTACCTCTAATTCAAGAAACCATCCAAGAACAGAGACCAACCTTAATATACCATTACTCAAAACAACTACCGGCCAGCTCCATTATATGTACATACCAAGGTGTTAAATGGTTTAATGAGATGAACGGTAAATATAAATTAAGTACAACAACAGGTTTTGTAAACTATAAAAACGCTGTTGAGTCACTTTTTACATTATAACTTAATTGCATGTTTTTTCTGTTCTTTTGATATTGTGTATATTATTAGTTTTTGATTAAGTATGATAATAATCAAGATTAATTTATGGTTTATATAAGAATCCCCCCCCCCCCCCCAAGCACGAGAACAAACTCTTTTTGGGGGGTAATATTTTTGTGTTTGCTATAGGTATAAGTAGTTGTAAATTGATTTCAATACACTTTCTCAATACACTGTTTTTTTTTTGTTAATAGTAACAAAATTTCATGTTAAAATTCATCACACCATAGTGACTACAAAACATTTGGTTTTGTGCACACAACCAAACAGTACAGTTATAAATCTTACACATTGGTACAAGTAGGTAAATAAGAAAAAAATGACCTTATAAGTCTGGCGCAATTCAGGGGTGACTTCTATGCGAAAAATGCATTTGTCACATCAGGTATAAGAATTGTTGCTCTCATTATTTACAAAAAAACCAATTCTCTCAATAGATGGCGTTACAACAAAAATAAATAAAAAATAATAAGAATGTTGTTCATAATTTCACACATAGATGGCTGTAGTAAAAATTCCTTATTTTCAAGCGAAAAGAATTTCAGTATTACAATACATAGAACTTTCAAAATTGAATTGATAGGGATCTCATTAAAAAGGCATAATTGGTGAACGTTGCGCAAGCGCATAAAGTGATCACGTAAACCAGCCGATGACAGGTCGTAATCCCTGTAGGTGCCTTGATTTCCCGGTTCTCCTACAGTAAATATTCCAACTTCGTCTCTATTGAGATAATTAAATATCTGTTAAAAAATACCTACACATCAATTAGAAATCTATAATTGAATATTTTTTTAATTGCATTTACGAAAACATTGAATTTTTTCCTTTTCGGGAGTCAAGTGATATTTTTGAAGGCATGATTGGTGAACGTTGCGCTAGCGCATAGAGTGATCACGTAAACCAGCCGGTGACAGGTCGTAACCCCTGTAGGTGCCTTGAGTTCTTGTTTCTTTTATAATTTTCCAGCTTCGTCTCTATTGATATTTTGAAAAGTTTGATAGAAATCTATAGTTACCTATGCAGAAATTCCGTGATTTCAAGTTCGATTAAACATAAGACGTTAATGAATTATTAAATATTCTGTCTAAACTAAAAAATTCACTTCTCCCATCTCTTCAAATTAACAATCAACACATACCCTTCTCAAAAATGGTGAAAAATTTGGTATTCTTTTTGATGAAGATCTTTCGTGGCATGGACAGATTTCTCATGTCAGTCAAACTCTGTTTTATAATATCCATTCTCTTAATTGATTGAAGAACTTTCTTCCAATACATTGTAAAATTACACTAGCTTGATTACGGTGATGTGTGTTATCTGGATGCCAATGAAGAATTATGAAATAAATTGGAACGATTACAGAATGTCTGTAAACGGTTCATTTACAATATTAAAAAATTTGATCATATTTCGACTTGTACATAGAAATATTCTTCGTTGGCCAAAGATACGAGATCGTCGTAACATTCACATTCTGTCATTACTTTATAAGACTATTTATGATCCCTATTCACCACAATATTTAAAAAATAACGTCGTTTTCTTGTCAAGTCACGGCCTATCCCTTCGATCTGCTGAAAGTACTACACTAGCTATCCCCATTCACAATACAGAAGTTTTCAGCTCCTCTTTTCAAGTAGGTACAATCAGCTAGACTATGGAATGGCCTTAGTGATGAAGTAACGTCATCTCAATCCATTCAAATATTTAAAGGTAAACTAAAAAAACTTTATTTGTCAAATAGTTCCTGAATTCCTTCTATATCCTTCAATAACCTCCTTTTCCTCATTGCTATGATCAGTGTTATTTTTATTATTCTTTTTTTTTAAACTCTCTTTTCATTTTTTTTCTCTTTGTATTTTTTAAATATTTCTTACTCTTTTATGTTATTTTTTATCAATTTATTTCTCAATAAATTAGTATTGTACCAATTTAACTTAGAGACTCGGGTTGGTTGGAAGAAATTGCCTTATGGCAATAAACCTGCCTTTGTACACATGTACATAAATTATATAAATAAATAAAACATCTCCTGTAAGAGGAAGTGTTGTATCGATATTTTGATACTCAAGATTTATCTCATTATTCATCAAAGGAAGTGTCTTTGATCCTGTCGATTGTATAAACAAGGATTACAAGTTCATAAATAATAAAAAGAAAAAATTCGTATATTCGCTATGAATGTATAAGTAGGTACATATTTATTTCAAAACAATCGAATACCAGTGATTTGACTTGTCTTCTTCAGAATAATGTATTTTTAAAGTCATACCGAGAAAATCAACAAAAGATATTATTTTTCTTTCTTACGCTATTTTCCAGGAACCGTTGTGTATTGATGGTATCTATTAGAATCGTTATTTGTTTTTCGGTGAAAAAAATGAGATATAACGTACCTACCTACATTTGTGGTTCGTAGGCAAGAAAGTGAATGTTATTTTTATGAATACATATTTTATTATGAATATAAAATTAAAGATAAAACGGAGACAGCATGTTGATATTTGGTTGGCAGATGAAGATCTGTATGAAAATTAATAAAAAAATGACAAAAGGAAGGGGTTGTGACCGACTGTTTGTTTAATCTCCAGTAAATATATTATGTATTTATTGTATTTTTCTTCCTTCTATAGATTTCAATGATCTGTTTGTGGTGCTGTAGGTATGTATATATCTCCTGACAGATCGACTGCCATCTTGCGTCATTTTCAGTTGTATGCCTGGGGGTCCTTGCGATTTTCCCATCAGAATGATCATCTTTCTGTTTTGTATTTTTAAGAAAATGAGAGCTATCAAAATGATTTAACATATTAAAAGATATAAAGAAAAGAAATGGTAAAAAAAGTAAAACAAATAAATAGAAAAGAAGAACCGAAAAGAAAAGAAATGAAAAAAATAATAATAAATAATAAAATTAATACAATTAATAAAAAAATAAAAGAAAAGAAAAGAAAAGAAAAAAAAGGAAAGAAAAGAAAAGAAAAGAAAAGAAAAAAAAAGGAAAGAGAAGAAAAGAAAAGAAAAGAAAAGAAAGGAAAGAGAAGAAAAGAAAAGAAAAGAAAAGAAAAAAAAGAAAAGAAAAGAAAAGAAAAAAAAGAAAAGAAAAGAAAAGGAAAGGAATTAAAAGAAAATAAAACAAAAGAAAAGGTAAGAAAAGAAATTAAAAGAAAAGAAAAGGAATGAAAAGAAAAGAAAAGAAAAGAAAAGAAAAGAAAAGAGAGGAAAAGAAAAAAAGAAAAGAAATCAAATGAAATGAGCGAAATAATTGGATTTCAAAATAAATACCTACCTTAAATTATTTAAAAATATTATAACGAACATATTTTGCACAATTATTGTGTTCCTATTTGGAAATTTACTGTCTCGCTTGACGAGCGTTGCCTGAGGCAAAAAAAAAACAAAAGTAAACAGTGATATCTCAGTTATTAGTAACCATAAAAGCGTAGTGGGAGTACGTACCTAGTACATATGTATAAATCAATGAGTGGAAATGTCAAATGGCACCAAGCTTTGGTTTGATTCTCCGTTAGTTATCGCACTATCTGAATCGAAATTGAAGTTCATAGTTTTAGTTACGGTAGCATAGTGCCTTACTTTATGAACATGTGCAGCATTTCACATATAATAGTAATAATTATTAGTCTCTGAACCGTTAACAATGCAACGTCATAAATACATATATTTCCTTCTTAAATATGTATATTCTCGGAGACGCGACGCGCCGCGGCGTGTTTGCTTTTATCGTCGGGACGCCAAACAATAGCTCTTAGGGAACATGGATACGGGGAGCGATCAAGAGCCAAAAGCATTCAACTCTGAAAATTTAATTTGTTTTATTTTAATTGGGTATACCTACTATAATTATGTAAAATACTGTCGAAATTCAAAAGTGATACATACCATCATATGGCATGTACTACAAAATGGAGAAAATAGCGACAGTTGTGCGGGGTGTGCATTATATTTTTAAGTGAAGCACGACACGTGCATTTATGTCCACATACCAGTCTCATCTCACCTAGAAAGGCGAAATTCAGAATCGGTGGTGAACCTCATTGCTTAACTATATGGGATGTTTTTTTTTGCCTCATGTGTTTTCTATTACCCGGTTCTCATGGGACACACCAAAACAATGATAAATAGAGAAGAGTAAAAGTACTACTCTAAGCCAGTATCGCAGCAATACGCAGTTTAATATACTAGTTGCATATAACACATGAGATCCAACTGTCGATTGCGATAGTATGTATAGTTGAAGAATATGTACCAAACTATAAACCCATAAATAAAAATTATGGAATATTGTCAGATATTTTGTTTTCTATACAACATATATAGGTATGTATGTCAAGATAGGATAGTATGGAGGAAGGTCCTTTTTTCCTACCCAGAATATGAAAATAGCATGATGGTTTGTATGTATGTTTGAAGATGAAGTATCAAACTATTAAGTCTTCTTACATATTGTTTATAGTCGACTGTCATACAAAAATTTTTGAAGCTATGTCGTCACTAAATTCAATTTTTAAAAAAATTGTTAAAAAAAATTGAGATCTTCTACTACAATGCTATTATTTTTTATAGAAAATTAAATTATCTAGTTGGGGTGTTTCGGCTTTTTTCGATAATTGTAAAAGTTTTGGAAAAATAGGCAGTAAAACTCATAAATTTATGATAAAAAAAATACTTTTCTTAATAAAAAATGTTTGAGAAACCCTGGAATTTTTATGAAAAAACTAATTTGAGATTTTGTATTTGTCTATGTTTGTATCAATTTTCAGCGTTCTAACTTTTATGGTTTCAGAGATATATGGAAAAATAAAATAAAAATTCAAAAGTGACTGAAAGAAAAATTCAAAATTTTGAGTAAAAAGTTTTGTAGGCCTATAACTGTGTATATATTCTGAAATTTTGGGCTCTGTAAATTGATCGGATCAAAAGTTATAAGGGGGGGACGGACACACACACACACACAGACACACACACAGACACACGAAATGTTCTACTCCGAATTCTGAGTAAATCCGTCTATGGAACATATATGCTGCGAAGCCTCTAAGTTGGTGTTTTTTGACTTCAAAGTTGGAAAAGCCGTGAAAAAAGTAGACCTCTCCATATAATTCTCGCGTATTCTGGCTTGAAACATTGTCGTTATGTTAAGAGAACAAAGTTCTCCTGAACAAATCGACAGTTGGATTATTCTGAGTATATGTAACAACAAAAACGTATACTATCATACATTTATCTTACATATTTGTTACATGTTAATTTCGCAATTCGTATATCTAAATTTTTATGATCACGCTTATCATACGTCAGTAAATTTTATTGACTATTATTATATTATGTTTCCATATACATAACATCATCACGCCCTAACGGGGTAGGCAGATATACAAATCCCTACGATTTTATTAGTTGATACTTGAGTGCATTATACGATAATTTTATTTTAATATTTGAAACATTATAATTCTATGTTTGAAACTGTTACTTCTTGAACTCTATGATCGCCTTAAATTATCTTGGAAAATAATATATTTATATATATTTTTTTGTTTAATTTAGCTCCAAAACGCGACTCCCATTCACCGGTTTCGCTCAATGCAGGAACTCGTCAGAATGGGATTAAATATACAGGGTGTCCCAAAAAGTATGGATAATCGGTAAACCAGGGATAGAGGACCCCTAGGTCTTTCTAAAAATCTCAATGTATGTTCTACGATTTTTTGTCGTTTTCGAGTTATAATTTCTTTTCGAATTTCTTCGAAAAACTCCGACTGTCACGACATAATTGGTCACAGAGACGCTATTTATTGAGATAAATCCTTCATTATTTTTATCAAAATTGTTGAATTGTTTACGTTATAGATGTAATAATTTGTTATATCCAATTATGATATAATATCTTTAAAAAAATGTTGTATCTCAAAAATAGTCAAATCAGAAAATTAACAAAAATGTTTGAGGTCGATTTAAAAGTAGTAGGTCACATAAAAAAACTTTCCCAAACATTTTTCAAAAACTTTCTTATTTCATTTAGTATCTATCCTGTAAATTTCATTTTCCTATTCCTATGGGATCATACTTAAAAACGGTTTTAAAATACGAGATGGCGTAATGAAATACATACATTTCCATACAAAAATAATCATTTATTATTCTACGAGTAATACATGTATTAGAATGATAAATTTAATGTATCAAAATTTCACTACGTAAGAATCTACCTCTCGCACTTTCAAACCGTTTTTTGTCAATTTTCTGATTTGCCTTTTTTTGAGATACAAATTTTTTTTTAAGATATGGTATCAGATTGGATAAAGAAAATTGTTACATCTAAAACGCATACTATTCAACAATTTTGAAAAAAATAATGAAGGGTGTATCTCAATAAATAGCGTCTCTGTGACCAATTATGTCGTGACAGTCGGAGTTTTTCGAAAAAATTCGAAAAAAAATTAGAACTCGAAAACGACAAAAAATCATAGAACATACATTGAGGTTTTTGGATAGCCCTAGGGGTTCTCTATCCCTGGTTTACCGATTATCCATACTTTATGGGACACCCTGTATAATAGAATAAATGAGGAAACAAAAAAAAAATGCAAGATAAAGAAAGATATTGTTATTAAAATGCAAGTGAATATCCTGAGGTAGTTTGGGCATATTGAAAGAATGAACGATGAACGACTGACCAAAAAAAAATACAGGGGTGTAAGAGATGATGTGAATAGTTGGGGCTGCCCTAGAATAAAATTATCATGTCTATGTGAACGAATGTGTGCAATAATGGTATCTATGTACATATATATTTATTTATTTATTAAAATCCTTTTTACAATTATAATAACAACAATAAGTACAATATAACTTTATACAGTAGTTAATAAAAATTATAAGTTATACTATAAGTAAGAAAAAGTTAAGTTTGTCATTAGTGTATACGTTTATATATTTTAATTTGTGGATTAGGCTACTCTACTAGGCTATGCCTGTACCAGAGTAGCGTTATATAAATCAGTTCTATTATTTTAATTCGTCATAGTGTAAGTTATTTTTGTAAGGTTTTGTGGTAGGTTGAAGTAATGATGTGCAAGTATGTATGTATATATTTTAGTGTTGTTTGAGAAAAAATAAATGCTTGATGTAGAAAGGGCTAATGATAATATAATTTTGATTTTTTTTTATAAGTCGTCTAAGCAGTAATATTAAATAATTCTTCTGTTTCTTTTCGTCCTTTGGTAATTAACCAGTTGTTTGCTATGGCTTTCAATTTGATATGTGAGTAGGTTCTTAATAGTGGAAAGTCAGTTTTGAAGAGGTTAAATATTTTTGGACCTATGTACGCGTAATTTTTCTGGCCATGTGTTGTCTTAGTTTTTGGAATTTCGTCAAGGTTTAGTAGTGCTTGCCTAGTATTGTGTGAATGTGAGTTGCTGGTTGTCATTTGGTGGTTTGAAGTTTTGATGTAGAAAGTGAGAGTTGACTTATGGACACACATATTATCTAAAATGTCTTATCCTGGACATTCATGCACATGTTCGTCTGTTTTTTCAATCTCCTTAATAAGATGACCATATTTATTAATTCTTTGAGATTGTCATCCAACACATGTCATTCTTATCTCGATCGTAATTTATATTAATAAAAAAATTTATAATTATTTTTGTCCTTAATTTGTATGGAGTTGAGAGTTTTTGAAAGTAGACGCCTTATTGATTCCTTTGAGGAAGGCCTGACGCTCTTTCTCCATGCAAACAGAAGCAATTAATACTGAATGGTTAGAACACAAATGATCTAATATTAACAGCTTCTGCTTTTTGCGCTTGATAAAATCTCATATACAAAGTAGGTATGTGCGATAAATGTTTTATTAAAAGCAAGGCAAAAATTATCATAAACCTACATTTTTTTTATCAAATATACAATAACTTCATGTTTCATGGTATGTATGAAATTAAAATTGATCACGTCGGGGTCACCATTTTCTCGGTAACGTATTAATAAATGAAACGATACATATGTTTGCCATGTTTAGTTCTAATTATATTTATGTCAACACTCCCCATTATACCAGAAGGATGTGACAATAACGTGTAAAATCTAGTTAGTAGGCAATTAATTGTTGATTTTTGGTCCCAGAAAAACAAGATGTCTTTGTCCGAAGGCAAATTTCATTTTCTTCATTATTAAGAATATGTTCTCGTTTTGTCTTGATTTATAAAATTTGTGTCTGGTGTCTTGAAACAGTTTCAGATCATCGTGAATTTAAATGGTTGTTTTTAATATACGTATAATATATTTGTCTTACATTAAGGACACCAAATTCTTTGTAGAGATCGTTACTGGAATGCCTGATTTATGGTTTGAAGCTCCACTCTACGATTTTTTTTATATCAAAAAAATTTATTGTTAATCGAATATTGATAAGGGAACTCAATAAGACGACATAATTAATAAAAATAATGATCACATAAACCAGCCGATGACAGATCGTAAGGCCTGAAGGTGCCTCGAGTTCCTGGTTCTTCTGTAATATCCCATCTTCGTCTCTATTCTGATCTTAAAAAGTTTGTCAATAAAAATAAATTGATTGTTGTTCGGATGACAAGGCCCTTACCAACTGGTTTTACACTCTTATTAATTTAAGTTGTCATCTGAGGAAGAGAAGCATTTGTTTTGAAACCAGTCGCATGACTATACTCATTCAGGGTTTCAAAAAAGTTTGATGTATTGTATCTTTAATAATATCAAATTATTAATTCTTAACTGAAGTATAAATTTCTACTTAAAATAACTCGGTTTCATTTCATAATTTACTATGATTTTAGTCTATGATTATACTCAGACAGTCTGTTTTAATTCCACCCCCCTGAAACTATTAAATCTCTACAATATCACATCTATTATCGACTTCCCTACAATGTTCCTCTGCAAATAATTGTTTCAAATGTTCTATTGTTATAATATTATTATATTTACTCATTAAGTATCATTCGCTCAACAATTGGCACAAACGACAAAAGAGAAGCCATTATCTCAGAAAACCCACACTGTGATGAATAAGCCAAGAATATGGACTGACTCCATCAGTCGTCTTTGGATGGGATTGTTTCAATTCTATAGATGACAATAATTATGTATTGTGGTTGGTATATACCTATATAGTGAATGATTTCTTGTTGAATTATTCAGGACAATGTATGAGAGACGCTCGTTTAAATTATTTCTGCTCTGAATCATCACTCTATGTAAAATAGCATAACAACTTTAAATATAAATATATATTTGGTATAAACATAAACGTCGAAATATTATTATGAATAAAAAATATTTTTTCAACAGCAAAATACTAGGTAATATACGAAACATGAAAATAAAACACGCGCCAAAAATATCAGTTAACAAAAATAAAATAGGTAAATAGAAAAGAAAAATGTTATTTTATAAAATAAAACAAGAACAATAAATATACAGTACTGATCAAAATAAAGATAAATAATATAACGTTGATGGTGATGCGGTAGGAAGGAAAAGAGGAAAATGAAGGTCATGAAAATGCCTGTTTTATAATAAATGATACCACAAATACAACTGATATTATAGATCCTTCTGTACTGTACTTTGCCACTTAGGCCATGTCTCTGCAATTGGTTTCGTCTTAACACGATCTAGGAATTTTTATGACAACCAATCTAACCTCAAAGTGTTTAGCGACTCATCAAACAAGAAAATGTAAGTTTGCTCAGCGAATAATAACATCCTCATGATTCAAATATATCTTACATATATTTTTTGTTTCACTAATAGTTCGAGCAGGACAACGTCTGTCGGGTCCGCTAGTTTTAAATATATATTTATTAAAATTGTTGTTTAATTTGATAGCACATGATTTTTAATATTATATAGGTGCACTTTTTATGTACGATTGAGGCTGCCTGTCCATTGACGCGGAGCGGAGAAACGAAGAAATATTAACCAATAGAATTGCATTACGGCGCGCGCTAGTGTCTGAATCCTGACGCTTCAGCACTATATAAAGCCGGCTCAGACAGGTAGCGGCCATTTGATCTACCCAGTACCAGCCACCGCGGTCGCGCTGTCCTCGCGACCTCATAGTTTTCAATCCGCGTAATCTTCGTATAATATTCCAATTTAAAATATAAGTATTTAATAAGTCAAACTGTTGTAATGTATTAGAGACCATAATTCAATAAATCCATGTAAGTAATCGCATCATTATCTTTTGATTTCTGTCATAACAATTACCTGTGTTTTACTATAATATTTAATATCTATATATACGTAGTACTGTGCTAGGTAAGTACCTACACAGTTATTACAATACCTTCGCTTGGGGATAGACAAACAGGCTGAAATACCTAGAGCCTATATAGACCGGCATAGCCTATCCTGGGTGACCGCTGACAGGTTCATCTAACCTGATCGGCAGCACAACCCAGTCCTCGGTAACCAAGATCAGGTAACTTGGTAGCCCGAGGGCCCAAAGCTAAACTGGTGAACGAGAGTTCACCAGAACAGGTAAACTGGTGACCCCGACGTGAAAATCTCTGCTCCGCTCCATCAATAAAAAAATATGCAATCCTATTGGTTAATATTTATTCGTTTCTCCGCTCCGTTGCCTTGCTCCGCGTCAATGGACAGGCAGCCTAATGTTGGCATTAACTATTACAGTGTCACCGTTTCAAGATGCATTAGCCCTGGCACAGATTTTTTCCCTAGTGGGGCATTGCAGATACAATTATTGTGATGTCTTTCAATATATTATAAAGAAGTCAAGATTGTTTCACGATTGTTTGTTTCCTTTGATATGAAGATCATTTCCGCTAACTTACTTACTTAACGTGTCAGGACATATATATTAGATATTTCCACTACAATATGTCGCAACAGCAATTTCAACGTCATTTTCCACAATCATGTCTTCTTTACTACATCCCTGTGCCATGTTTTGGCAGACATGAAGATGCTTATCATCATGGAGTTCCTCGCAATCGCAAGATACATCTTCTTATTATCCTATACCCCACCTATGTATACAAGTTCATTTAACACCTTGTTTCGACTGATTAGGCCCATATTTCCTGTCATATTTTTGGAACATGTTACCAAAATAAAAATATTAAATGCAATATAATAATATGTAACATAGCGTCTGTGTTTGTGTACAAGTAAACAATACATTTTTTCGCCTATCTATGAACTTGAAATCCTACGTTAACTCTATCGAATAGCACATGGCTTCAGGCTTTAGAAGTAAAAACATCCATAGGACACCACTGAGTCTTTCAGAAAGTCGATCTAATTAATATATATATTATTAGGTATCATTTTCTGATTTTGGAATCGTGAAAATAAGAGTAAAATAATACCTCAATTGTTATGACTGGAATATAAAAACAATATTATTAATAACAAAGTTCAAATGCGTCATTCAAAATACATAATCTAGTCTATGTACAAATACATTTTCGGATCATTCTACGCTGGAATCCAGCCCACGATCCCCTCAAAACCTTGGTTTCAGGGAAGAGGGTTTTCCAGAAAAGACATTTCCTGTTTAACGAGAATGATAATTGGTCACTGTATTGTGGCTACTATTTTAGATTCATTTATTTAGCAGCCCCATCTGTGAGTGTGGTCTAGAGGAAGAGAATCTGGACCATATGTTTTTTAATTGCAATGACCGGTCTAAGAATTTAAATAATCATTGGTTTGTATCAATTCTTTATCAACACTGTTCATATATCTCCCACCTGTATCTCTCGATAGTTAAAAAAATTATGTCTTGTTAAAATTTCTAAAAACTCACAACATCGAACTATAACTTAATCTTGAACTTTTAAATATTCTCCTAAAACTGCTCCTAACCCTCATTTTTTATTTATATTTTCATCCAAGGCATTATAGCACTCTACATACATACATACCATCACGCCGTATCCCTACTTGGGGTAGGCAGAGAGGACCGAACGCCAGACACCTCTATCTTGACATACGTGTTTTGCCTCATTAACATCCATGCATCGCGTCATACATGCTCTTCTATTATTCTGACTTTGTATGTTACCATCTTTCAAAATCTCATTTATATGATCATGCCAACTATTTCTCGGGCGGCCACGACCTCTCATTCCACTCTTTTCAGCCTTGTATACTCATCGTTCATTCTCTCCACATGTCCGAACCATCGTAGTGTATTTACTTTCATTATACTCAAAATATCTCTTTCAATCTTGCATTCTCGTCTGATGTCCACATTCCTTATCCTATCATAGATCGTTCTACCACACATTCGTCTTAGGAACCTCATTTCCACAGCGTTAATTTTACTTTCATGCGTCTTCTGGCATGTCCATGTCTCACTTGCATACATTAATGTTGGTACGACTATTGCATTGTGCACAGCGAGCTTTGCTGGCCTTAAGATAATTGGGTCGGCCATTATTGTTCTTAATGCACCGTTCACCCTATTTGCTGCCGTTACCCTTCTTTCTATATCCTTTTCCAGTCTTCCATCACGCTGAAACATACTTCCTAGATACAAATATTCATCCACTTGTTCTAGTTATTCATTATTCACTCGTATTTCGCATTCTGTCCTTCTTTCGCTTTTTTCAATAACCATTACTTTAGACTTAGCTTCATTCATTCTCAGTCCATTTTGGATGCATCCCTCGAACACCATTTTTACCAAGCGCTCGAGATCTTTCACATATTTGCCATATTTGTGGGGCTTGTGCAATCTGTGCCCACATAGTATGCAATGCGGGATAGTTAATGTTATGTAGGTGCGATTTTTTTGGTTGTTTCTTTCCTACCTACTTCGGTTATATTTTTGTAAACAAGCGAATGACCCTTGTATGCTTTAATTTATTTTGATTTTTGTACCTACTACCTTGTATGCTTTTGGTTTATTTTAATTTTTGTACTTTGAAATTTGAAATGTTATACAAATTTGATGTAATTATTTTTTTATGATTAATCGTGTAAAATAATTGTAGGTTTAATCCTGTATATTTTACCTAAATAAATAAAATAAAATAAAATAAAAAATATAAAGCAAAAAAAGCATTTTCTAAGATTCATCGATTTTAATTTTTTATGTGTACAATTTCAATATTTCTCAGAACACGGGTTGCCTCTTCGTTCAAATACCTACTGAAATAACGCTCAGTATCCCGCTCAGTTCAAGGTCCCATTGGTCACGAGGATTTTGTGATCTCGAAGAACAATCATTTCAAAGCCTTTAAGAAGTTTTATTTATTTATTTATTTAAGCATGAAAAACAGGCTAGAAGCCCACCGGTTTCATGCATTTATGAACATATAATATCAACAGTACATATGTACATATTATTTAGGTATATATTGATAAATAACAAAATGTATTAAATGTATATTGATAATGTAGTTTGTTGTATAGTCTGAGTGACCGTGGTAGAGGAGCATGGAAGCTCAGGTTTGTATTGCAATGTAATAATAATAATATTAACTTTTATTTAGACGTAAAAAATACAAAAATTAATACATCTAGTGTAAACAAAAAGTATACAATTTTTTTTTTGATACATTAATAAATTCTAGTACAGGTACAGGGTATGACACTAAATTATTAAAACAATGAAAAGTATGGAGAACATTAATAATTTTTAACTACATATGTGCTCAGCACCTAGCCTACGAAAGAAAAACGAAATGTGAGATGTTAAAAATGTTTCGTATTCTGGAGCATGTTCTTATGGGTATATTTATCTTTACAAGTTCGAGCAAATTGGGGACACTAAAGTCACAATGAATAATTTTGTGAAAAGTGATTAAATCTGTTATGTTCCTCCTATATGATAGTGATTGCATTTAGAAATTATTTAATCTATCATTGTTCTTTTCGAGTTGATCTGAGACTCCAGTACGATAGGCAAGGATTCGTATGAATCTTCTCTGTATGCTTTCAACTCTTCCTTAGTGTATCTGATAGTTGGGGCACCATACCACTGAGCAGTATTCGAGAGTATTCCTGAGAAACGTTTTGTACAAAGATATCGGTATGATAGGGGACTGAAATTCTTACGATGACCTCAGTATAAATCCTAGAACCTTTGAAGACTTTTTAGATATATTATCTATATGAATATTGAATTTAAATTTGGAGTCCAAGGTTACACCGAGATCATTGACTGATTTCTTCTTCTTCTTTTTCCGGTGCCATGTCAGGAACCCCCGACGTCGGCTATCACTCTGGCAAATCCCTCTCTGTCCTGTGCTGCTCGGAATATCTGTTCCACGGTCCTGAAGCCGGTCCATTCCATAATGTTGCGCAGCCAGGACATCTGTCTCCTTCCAGTCCCTCGGCGACCTTCTATCTTGCCCTTCAGTATTAGTTGGAGCAAGTGATACTTCTCTCCCCTCATTATGTGACCCAGATATGTGATCTTGCGGACCTTTATTGTGGACAAGAGTTTCCTGGTTGTTCTGGCTCGGCTTAAGACTTCTGAGTTCGTAACCAGATCTGTCCAAGGGATATTGAGCATTCTGCGATGCAACCACATCTCAAAAGCTTCCAGCCTGTTCATGGTGTTTACCTTCAATGTCCAAGTCTCACAGCCATATAGCAACACAGACCACACATAACATATCATCATCCGCTGTCTTAGGTCCATATTTAGCTTATTGTTGCAGAAGAAAGATCTCATTTTATTAAAGGTTGCTCTTGCTACCTCAATTCTGCACTTGATCTCCATATCCGGGTCAAGGGACTCCGAAAGAATACTGCCAAGGTACTTAAATTTATCCTCCTAATCTATAACCATGCCCATTAATTGCAAGGAAGAACCAGGGTATTCACATCGACCAAATGTCATCCACTTTGTTTTGGCTACATTTATAGATAAGCCCAAATGTTCACCAAATACATTGACATTGTTTAACAGTTCCTGGAGATCAGAAATAGAATCCGCCAGTAATATAGTATCATCTGCGTACCTGATATTATTAATTACTACGCCGTTGACTTTTATACCCCTCTCGGTGTTGTTGAGAGCTCTTTTAAATACATAATCAGAGTATAAATTGAAAAGTAGAGGAGACAATAAACAACCCTGCCGTACTCCTCGCTGTATGGGTATTTCATCTGATGTCACATTTCCACGTCTGATCTCAGCTGTTTGGTGCCAATATAGGTTTTGGATGAAGTTCAGATCTTTTGTATCCAGATTGCACTCCTTCAGCATTTCAATTAAGTCACAATGTCTCACCCTATCAAATGCCTTTTCATAATCTATGAAACATGCAAATACCTCTTTTTTCTGGTCACGGCAATTTTTGTAATAATACATTAATAGCCAGTAATGCTTCCCTTGTACCAAATGCATTTCTGAAGCCAAATTGCGTGTCATCGAGGTCCTGTTCGCATTTACTGCGAATCCGTGAATGAATAATTTTAAGGAAGAGCTTTAACACGTGACTCATTAAGCTGATTAATCTATAATCACCGCATTTCTTTGGGTGCTGCTTTTTGGGCAATGTCACAAAAGTGGATCTCAACCAATCTTGGGGGATATTTCCTGTGTCATATATGGCATTAAATAGTCTCAGCAGGTAGTTAATATTATCGTCACTAATGAGTTTCAACAGTTCAACCGGAATATCGTCTGGTCCGCACGCTTTTCTGTTATCCGAAGTACTTATCGCATGAAGGATTTCTGACTTAAGGATTGGTGGTCCATTTAAATCGTTACTAGTTGTAATGCCAGGCCTCGTATCTTTAAACACTTCAAAAATGTATTTCTCCCATGTTAGCATTATTTGCTTTTCATCCAAAATCAATTTATTTGAATCGTCAGTTAAACATGAAGGAGTAGTCTTTCTAGTGGTACCTGTAATTTATTTTAATTTCTTATGCAGTTTAAATGCATTGTGATTACGGTCATAAAGTTCTAATTCTTCACATTGACACTTTATCCACTCCTCTTTTGCTTTTCTTATTTCCCTTTTTATTTCTCTTTGCAAGTTTTTATACTGGGAAATATTATTTTTGTTTCTGCGTCTTTCATCCATCAATTGTAATATATGGTCAGTCATCCAATTTTTCTTTTTTAATGGTCGTTCTGCTTTTAGATTTTCATTACAAATATCAGAAAACACGGATTTAATGTTGTTCTATTGTGGTTGTACCGGTTCTTCCACTGGATTTTCGAGGAGTTGCCTGAATTTTGTATTAATCTTTTGCTTAACAGTATTTCTAACCAGATCTGATTGACTGATTTGACCAACTTTAATTCAATATTATTTATAGCATATTTGAACATTGTTAGTGAATTGAATGAATACACATTTGTTGTCGTTAAAAAAAGGTCATTTGCATTGCACCAAATCATTAGAGAGTTCAAGTCTTTTTGAATAAGATTACAATCATACAAATTGAGAACAGTTCTGAATATTTTGAAGTCATCGGCAAATAAAAGGTATTCGGAATTATTTATACAGAGTGTGATGTCGTTTATGAATAGGGAGGAATAACAAAGGTCCAAGATGGGATCCCTGAGGCACACCCGATGTTGTTACATATGTAAGGATCGCCACTGTGACCACCAAAAACCATATTTTTGAAACCATAGATTTTGTCAAAGTTATTAACTGTTGTTAGATTCCCAGTAGGTTAATATTTTACAGAGATCTTGGTCACACCCCTGATGTTTCTTATTTAAAAATATCTGAAGTCCACCAGTGTGAATCTTCCATTCACATTTATCGATGATTGTTCTTTTGCATAATTTTTTATTTATTTATACATCTTCTTGTATATAATATAAATAAATATAATTGTACACTGGCAGGCTATTATGGGGCTATATTATGGTGCCGAGATTGCTAATCTAGAGGGTTTCACGGGCTGCTTTTCGTGCAATGCATTTTTTTTTCTTAGTCGTTCACTTAGCGTTCTGTGAAGGGTCCGATTATAGTCCCCATGTAAAGAGCAGGTGATGGTGGGAATAGCGATATAAAAATAACATAAGGAAAGAAAATCACGATTTAGTATCACATTTCAATATACAGCAACATAAAAAGGATGGGGATAGAGGTTCTGGAAGGAGAGAGAAAATGGATAAGGGGTGTCAATTAAAAGTTTTAAATAGGTATGTTAGTTTAAGTCTTTTTTAAAGAGTTTAATTTATTGAGACGTCGTAATATCTTCACTTAATGTGTTAAATTAATTTTACAAACATATGATTTTAATCTGACCTTTTCAAACTCTCACGTCCGCCATTTGAGAAATACTTCAAAATTAACACACACAAAAAAATTGGATACAAAGAATTTTAATTATTTTTTCGCTTGAGTAACATTAGACTCATCTCGCTGAATAACAATGGAAAGAAAAAAAACATGTTAAATAACATATTTCATATATTATGTAAAGTTAATACTCAAAAGGAAAACATTCGATGTTTTCGTATTTCTAATTTTCAATTTCAATTTCCTGCGCAAAATTCGCATCGCGAAGATAAAAAGAAAATTATTTTTTTCCATAAATTTGCCTTTCATATTCATACTCATGAAAATTTAATAAAAACAAGATAAAAAAAAAACAATCTGAATTCTTGAAAATCATTACTAGCATATCACAACAATGTCTAAATGAACGTTTGTTTTAATCGTTTGAAACAGCCCACCTGTAAAGTTAATTTGCTTCAAGTATGTATAATGTAAGGTAAATTTGTCAAAGTTTTAATACATCTTATTTCAAATATATAAAATAATTTGATATTTTTTTTGAAAAAAATTATATGTCAATAGAGACGAATGGGAACAAATATATTTTTATTGGAGAACCGTGAAATGACGAACCTACATGCCATCAGATAGTTTGCGTGGTCACTTTAATCGCTTACGCAACGTTACCCCTTATCCATCTAAATAATTAGAGAAATCATTAAGGTATACAGGCTAAGCCTCGTAGGATTTTTGCTAATAGATGTATTGTGTGTGCGTAGGTTTGAATGTATTTTTTTTTATTTTATGTTGCTCCTCGGGCAACTAACATGTACTATCTTCTTCTTCTTCAGCCTGTTCTTTTCCATTCTTGGACATAGGCCTCCCCCTTGATCCTCCACAATTCTCTGTCTTGGGCATACAGCATCCATCTCCCTACGGCACATTTCTTGATGTCATCAGACCACCTCGCCTGGGGTCTGCCGACACCTCTTCGGCTCATTTACAGTTTAATGATATAATATTATTTTTACAGTGTAAAGGTGAAATTTATGAAGGGTATTTATAAGTAATTTATAGGGCTAACCGGAATCTGAATCATACTCCAACCTACATCATATTTTCGTTACTGAATAAATGCGTTTGACCTGATGTTTCTTACCTATTTCTAAGTACTTTTGATGCACCGAATCATATTCGTCCCAAGTGATGCTCCTGAATCGATTTCTCTCCCTGGATGCTGCTAGAATCGTCTCCTGTCGGAAGTGGTCGTTGGGATTTCTGGAAACACAAGATAAAGACAGTATTATAAGTGTCAATACTGCCGCAGACAATGGCTGAGTAAATCGCTACTGAATAAGGTCCTCACCACTATTCATTCTGAATATTTACTCAAGGTATTATTAAAGCATGGGGCTTTAAAGGTTAAAACAATGGAGAGGCGATTCTCTGAGACCCTAGAATACTTAAGAAAAGCTGCATTGTTCGTTTATGATAAAAAAACTATTGACAAACGAGCGAGAAATTTGAAACAAAATTTGAATCAGGATTCAAATAATCCCTTTTTAAAATTTATTTCTTGTTGAAATGAAAAATTAAAGTAAAAGAAAACTGACTCTATAGCAGTCACAATTGAAGTTAGTTAGTCACAGTTTAAGTAAGTTAGAAGATGTATAGGTATCATGTAGAGAGCGCGCACTATGAGTTTCATTGTGATGTGTTTGTAAGGATAAGTTGTATGGTGTACATACAACTTATCCTTTTTGTGACCTCTCTACAGCCCAAACTATAAGTCAGATCGACTTCATATTTACATCATATATGTAAAGTGTATAGACAAAGAGCTATTTCTTTTTCCATAGACAACTTTTAATTAATTCTCTATGATTTCATCATTTACGTTGTTATTTTTTTGTGTCCTCTCTACAGCCTAAACTATACATAAGTCTGATCGACTTCATATTAACATCATATGTGTAAAGTGCATAAACCTAGAGCTGATTAGTTTTCCATAGATATTCGTTAATTTCTTCTCTATGATTTCATCTGTCCAAATTTTCAAAATTCTCTCACAGTCTAGAAAATAAAGTTTTTTGTATACTGTTTGAAGTTTATTACTTCTCTATGATTTCATGATTAACTTTGTTTTTTTGGTGTCCTCTCTCCAGCACAAACTATAGTTATAGCAGCGAGAACCGAACACAACATTCTTCTATCTTGACACATTACCATCGCCTCCTCAACATTGATACAGTGTCTCATATAATTCTCATCTTGCTATTGATGCAAATTTATAACGTCAATTTATCAACAAGTATCACGTAACAAAGTGCATACTATGAGTTTCGTCATACTATGAGTTTCTGTTGTGGTAGTGTGTTTTCCTTTTATTTTATTTTGTGTTTTATTGTTATTGATAGGAACGTGTCTTTTTTGGGTGTTCATATATGTAGTCATCCGATGTTGATTTGTTTTTTGTATTATTGTTCATACTTGATGTAAGAAATTGTATTTTTTTACATCTAAATAAAATATGTACATACAATACAATACAGTTTTTGTGTGTATGGTGTATTTTGAAAACTTTTGTCCTCTGGGACTCATGTTAAAATTAATGTTGTTCATAAAAATCTATATAGAGAATGTGAACCATTCAAGAAGAAAAAATGTGCACTTATTATATAGTGAAAGCTTAGTGTTGGCCACAATTCACTCGTTTTATTTAAAGATCACGAAATGGTGCAGTAAAATCTTAGGTTTTATCATTATTTTTGAAATGTTAACATTTTTTTCAAATAGAAGTCTTCTTACAGTTGATTATATAGATTTTCGTTCTATTAATTTTAAGTCTGCAAACGCTAATCACCGGTATTCATCTCATAGAACAAAAACAATTATAATGTTTTTCTGTCGTAATCCAACTGTCGATTCGTTCATGAGAATTCAATTCTCTTAATGAATCGACATTATTAAGCCAAGATGCGTGTACGAAGGATAATTTTGTATGGTGTAGTGGACTTTTTGCATGCTTATAACACCAACTAGAGGCCTCGCAGCAATATATGTTCCCATACATGGATTTACTCAGAATTCGGAGTAGAACATTTTATGTGAGTTTTGTGTGTGTGTGTCTGTGTGTCTGTGTGTCTGTCTGTGTGTCCGTCCCCCCTTATAACTTTTGATCCACTCAATTTACAGAGCCCAAATTTTTAGAATATATAAACAGTTATAGGCCTACAAAACTTTTATACTCAGAATTGTGAATTTTTGTATCAGTCAGGGGTCATCAACTTTTGAAATTTTGATTTATTTTTCCATATATCTCAGAAACCGTAAAAGCTAGAACGCTGAAAATTTTTATAAACATAGACAAATACAAAGTCTCAAAATTTTTTTTTTTTAAATTCCAGTGTTTCTCAAACATTTTTTATTAAGAAAAATATTTTTTTTATGATAAATTTATAAGTTTAACTGCCTATATTTCCAATTTTTTTTTAAAATATCGAAAAAAGCCGAATTACCCCAACTAGAAAATTTAATTTTCTATAAAAAAATTTTACATTGTATTAGCACATCTCAATTTTTTTTAACAATTTTTATAAAAATTGAATTTAGTGACGACATTGCTTCATACTATTTGCATGGAAGTAGCCTACTCACAATATCTAAGAAGACTCAATAATTTGATACTAATCTCCAAACATACATACATACCATCATGCTGTTTTCACATTCTGGGTAGGATCAAAGGACTGACCTCCATACTATCCTCTCTTGACATACATACCTAGGTACATGTGTTGTATAGAAAACCAAATATCTTGAAATATTAAATAATTTGTATTTATGGGTTTATAGTTTGGTACTTATTCTTCAACTGTACATACTATCACTATCGACAGTTGGATCTCATGTGTTACATGCAACTAGTTTTATAGAATAATGGACTTCTATCAAGAAGCGGCAGTTTAAAAACATTGAAAAAAAATCAACGCCTACTATGTATTATTTTCATCATCTTTTGTAATTCAAAAGCGTTTATATTTTCATGCTTACAGTAAAATTATTTGATACCACATCAAAAAATCTCACTAAGGGCTAATTAATTTTACCAAAACAATTTGCAATTATGTATTGGATAATTGAAATACCTTCCTAAAATAGTTGAGGTTAATTTTTGGCGGAGCTATCAATACCAGCAAAGATGAATATTAAAAGGGTTTTCAATTATCCTCTAATATGATAAAGTATTGAAATTCTCAGAACTATTTTGATTAAAACGAGGAAAGGCTCGAACTTTCGGTGAAGAGGGTACCCCCTGTGCCCCAAATAACTTAATTGAATAAAAACAACAAATTAAATTTGCAATAATAATTCCGTAAGCGAATAATCCAATTTGTTTCACGTGTCTATTAATTAATTGGTCGATTCGAATTTACGACGCACCTCGTTTTTTGAACCCTGATAAAATGTGCTATTGGAACCCTGATAAAATCGGTAGGCTAAAATAGCTTGTAGTGATTTAACCCTTAGTTGATGATATTCGAAAAATATACAATCCGTTATGGCTGACGGTACTTCAAGTACCTACCGCATAATTTGAAAAAGTAATTGTAACACTACAATTTTTTTTCGTATCAAATTTCTGTGGGATATACGAAGTAGCCTATAATATATACCCCCACCAATCACAACCTTGTTCAGTTCTCATTTGACGTTCTCTCTGACCAGTCGCACAAAAAAACATCATGTAACCGAACACCAGCAGTTTTCATTACGACACACTATACATAGGTATCGACCTTCATATTTACAGTGGTGACCTCGACGTGATATGAACACGCAACCTTCTGATCACGTCGGGGTCACCGTTGGGGTCTCTGTGGCACACGGCACCATTCCTATAGAACTTATTGGTCCGAATAAATCGCGCTGACTTACTTCTTTGTGCCTGAAAATTGAGCTGATTTTCCCGCCACACTTCCATCTGATATAATGACAATAAACGTCTTTTTTGTGTGCATATCGTGGCCACAATGTGCAAAGTGACCAAGATGCTCTTTATTGCCCTACTTTTAAAAGGTTATTCTTCCAAAACGGAAGAAAGAAAGTCATTGTTTTTTGCACCTATTGGACTGGATTGAATTGATTTTAAAGTTAATTTAAAAAAAAATTAGCGTTATGAATTATATTTTTAAGTTTATATTTTATATTTAGGCCTTAAGAACCCCATAATAATCAAAGTAATAAGTATTTTTTTATAACATCAATGCGTGGGCAATACAGGATAAAATGTTTCCGGTACTTATAAGTACAGACCGGTACTTATAAGATAGTGAAATTGTTTTACTAAGCGTACAATCACGCCACGTCTCTGAATTGGTTGGCAGAGAGAACCAAACGCCATATTTGTCTATCCTGACCCGCATCCTTCGCCTCATCTACGTTCATACATCGTCTAATCCATGTTCATCCTTTGTTCAAACTTTATACATTACCCTCTTTCAAAATGTCGTTCACATTGTTGAGAAATCCTTTTTTTGGACGGCCCCGACCTCTCATTTCATTCCTGTCCGCTTTTTGTATTTAATTCTTAAAGCGTTCCTCATTCACTCTCTATAAGTGGCCAATGGAGGGAGTGGTTGAGCGAACAGCTGCCAGAGGGTATTCTCGTCGGAAGTATCTAGTTCAGCAGTGGCACGCCATAAAATATTCCTCATATTAGTTCTGTCGTGCCCAGACCAAACTTCGCAACATATCCTGTGGGATTGTTGCCACCCAATGGTGTCCTCTTATAGGTCGGAGCTCTTCGTTGC
Organism: Molanna angustata; assembly: GCA_963576475.1. Classification (NCBI taxonomy): domain Eukaryota; kingdom Metazoa; phylum Arthropoda; class Insecta; order Trichoptera; family Molannidae; genus Molanna; species Molanna angustata. The sequence continues at coordinate 5,572,304 of OY754986.1, forward strand.
TGTCCGTGGGCCTCCTCAAGATCCCATTGGTCACGCGGATTTTGTGATCTCGAAGAACAATTTTAAAGCCTTTAAAAAGTTTTGTAATAGTTAAGGTGCCTTACTATTGTAAGATTCCCAGTGGGTTAATATTTTACAGGGATCTTGATCATACCCCTGATATTTCTCATTTAAAAGATCTGAAGTCCACGAGTGTGAATCCTCCATTCACATTCGTCGATTGTTATTATGTAGGTACTTTAGTGCCGAAATTGCTAATATAGAGGGCTCCGTGAGCAACTTTTCGTGCTATGCATTTTTTTCTTGTCGTTCACTTAACGTTCTGTGAAGGGGCCGTTTACAGTCTCCGTATGCAGAGCGTGTGGTGGTGGCAGTAGCGACGAAAAATTCCTCCTGCACAGAGTTGACGAGAGTTCCTCAAGATCGTGTGGAGAAGGTGTAGGAAGAGACGCATCGCTTTGCTGCCAACTTATCCCCAAGATTTCAACCAAGGAAGAAGAGGATGTGGCCAAAGAAACTAAATCTGTTTTATTTTGAGACAAGGATATATTATGTAGAATGTTTCGTTTGGATAAGAATCAAGTTTTATAAGTATAAAATAAGCAGACGTGCGGGTCAATGATTTCAAATAACAAAACTGAAAGTTTCGAGTTTCAAAACACTTTGTAGAGTTTCCTCCGCTCTTTCTGGTTTCTTCGACTCTTTATAGAGCTTATCTACGGCTTTATTGAATACCTTTAGACGCTGGCGGTGCATTGTAAACCGTATTCCACTAATCTTGGATTTGTTTTTTAAAGTTTATTTATTTCAAAAATCACAAAACTTTTATCCATGTGTCTGATTTAATATAAAGAGACTGAAACTGACACTTTGATACTCTAAATTCCATACGGGAATCAATAAAACACAATAACTAAAATAAAAGGATTCTTTATATATTGATATGTATACATAAATAAAATAATAAAAATAAAATATCGAATATTATTTTTAATTCCATATAACACGGAAGGAGCCTCCACGTAGATTGAGTTTCGGTTAACTTCGGAAAAGCAATCGGGCGTCCCTGGAAACGGCAGAATGCCGGCCAATCCTTCCACCACCGGAGCACCAACCAATATGATGGTGTTCCGGACACGGAAAGTAGTAAGTAATTCCATATACTCAAACATTGGATTTTTTCCTTGTCGAGAGTAAAACAAAAGGTTAGAAAAATCCAATGTTTGCGTATATACAATTAAAAAACGAGTGGGTTGTGGCCAACACTAAACTCTCCACACTATAGTAAGCGTTCATTTTTTCTTCTTGAAATGTTGACAATCTCAATATGGTAAAGAAAGCTTATGTTAAATGAAATATTTTAATAAAAGCAGATAAATTTTATTTTAAAGAGCGTGAGAGCATTTTGAAAATTTTTACACGTGATATCATATGAAGAAATTTTATATTATCTATGGAAAGCTAATCAGTTTTAAGTTCAAGCTCTTAATACTCTAATATCAATATGAAATCAAAGAACTGAACATTGCCAAACATAAAAATTTTCTCTTGTTACATATATTTTTCATACAAAAATCCATTAATATGAATAAATGTAATTTTTCAAACCGATTAATATTTTTCTTTTAACACTAACCAACTTTGAATACAATTTTATAAAGAGTCTTGGTGTTGTTAAATTGTTGAAACCAAATTAAAATATCTCTAATTTCCAGGTCGTGAGAGCATTTTTTCAGTTTTACACACCGTCACCTCATTTATAAGTTCAGTTGCTTTCATTGTTTACAAATAAACCAATTTCTCAATAGATGGCGTTACAAAATGGTTTCTTCGTTACTTTATAGACGGCAATAACAAAAATGTCTTATTTTCAGGTGAATCGTTACACATTATTCAAATATATAGAACTTTCAAAATTAACATTTTAATTAGGTACATTAACTCACATCACGACGAAACTCACAGTTTGCACTCTCTACATGATATCCGTTTAGAAATTGATGTAAAAAAATACGCTTAAAATTGTGAAATCATGACTCTCCACTATTCCGTAGCGTGGAGAGTAAAAATAGATTAACATACACATTGATATAAGTAGGAAAACAAGCCAAAAATGAAATTATATTTTTAGCGCAGTTCAGGGGTGACATCTGTGCGAGACACCGTCACCTCATTTATAAGTTCTAGATGGCGTTACAAAATGGTTTCTTCGTTACTTTATAGATGGCAATAGTAATAATGTCGTATTTTCGTAGCGGCTGATCCAGAGTGGACGGCTACAAACAGCGTCTGTTCCCCATGTTAGGGGCGGCTGAACTACATACTCACCAACCCGTTTGGCAAGCGTGGTGTTTTAATGCCAAAATCCCCCCCTCTTAAAATGGAAAAGAACAAGCAGAACCGACCCCGATTTCCCAGCGTCCCGCACATCCCTGGTCAAGGCAGCGGCCCGAATAGGAAGCAGGACAGGGGTGCGAAAGTTAATCTCTGGGTTACTGGAGGCTGCCAAGTAACAACAATTGATCTGGCAACGTATAATGTAAATACTCTATCCGACGATGATCGTTTGAAAGAACTGGAAGAAGAACTTACTAAAATAAGGTGGAGCATATTGGGTCTAGCAGAAGTACGCAGAATAGGAGAGGAATGTATAACCCTCAAGTCTGGACATCTTTTATACTACAAAGGAAATGACAGAATAAAATATGGAGGAGTTGGGTTCCTAATTCACAAGAAAATAAAATCGCAAATCACAGAAATGACTTGTGTATCTGACAGAGTGGCAAGCGTCACAATAAGGATCTCCTCTAAATATAGCTTCAAAATTATTCAAGTTTATGCACCAACAAGTACCCATGATGATGAAGAGATGGAAAAATTTCTAGAAAATGTAACAGAAGCTGTGCGAAATAAACCAACTAAATATAAAGCTATAATTGGTGATTTCAACTCTAAATTGGGAAAAAAGGAAGGGATCAATGAAAAAGCTATTGGAAATTATGGAATCGGAACTAGGAATAAAAGAGGACAAATTATGCTAGATTTCCTACATCAAACAAATTTCTATACTATGAACACATTCTTCAAGAAAAAGGAGAGTCGCAAGTGGACTTGGAAAAGCCCAGACGGGAAAACAAAAAATGAAATAGACTCTGTTTTAATAGACGCGAATCGATAATACGAGATGTAACGGTACTTAACAATTTTACTACTGGTAGTGACCATCGACTAGTAAGAGCAACGATTAAAATAAATCTCAAGAAAGAACGTCGGAAACTAATAAATAAAACTCCAAATACCAGAGAAATGGATGTAATAGCAATAAGAAATAAAGGAGAGGAACTATCCAATACGGTGGACGACCAGTTGAAGCTAATAGATACCAAAGACATGCCTATTGATACAATAGATAGTTTAATCAAAGACGTAATAAATAAGGGGCTGGAATTTATAAGGCCAAATTCAAGGTCAAAATCTAAAAGTAAACTCAGCCAATCTACAGTAAAATTGATGGATGAACGCAGAAAACTTCGAGGTAAAATACCAGCAGAAAGATTGCGGAAAATGAATAGAGAAATACGCAAAGAAGTTCGTAAAGACATCCGGAAATTTAATTTGTACCACATTTAAAACACAATCCAAAAAAACAGTAGTAGGAAGATCCTAACATCAAAACTATCAACTGGAAAAAAGGAAATCTTAAAATTAACTAACAAGGAGGGTACAAAAGTCACAAATAGAGATGAAATACTGGAAGTTGCACATGAATATTACCAAGAATTATATACCTCCAAAGTTCCAAAACCTGAAGACTCACTAAAAAATGACAACCTTAACAGAGGGCTCACTTGCAATGTAGGGTCTGAGGATATCCCGGATATCATAGTTGACGAGATAGACTTTGCTCTAGAACAAATAAAAAATGGAAAAGCACCTGGAGAAGATAATGTTATCCCCGAAATGTTGAAATTACCAAGAAGACCACTCCGGCAAATTTTAACAAAACTATTTAATAAATGTCTATACACATCAAATATACCAGAGAGTTGGAATAATGCAGTAATAACAATACTTCACAAAAAAGGAGATAATACAAAACTAGATAACTACCGTCCTATAAGCCTTTTGTCACACATATATAAATTATTCACAAGGGTAATATGCAACAGATTGACATCTAAACTTGACGCCTATCAACCAAGAGAACAAGCGGGATTCCGCTCAGGCTATAGTACTAGCGACCACTTACAAAGTCTCAAATTGTTGATTGAGAAACGCAATGAATATAAGAAACCCATAATACTTACCTTTGTGGATTACGAAAAGGCCTTTGATTCCGTGGAAATTTGGGCTGTATTGGATGCCCTGAAAGACAGCAGAATAGACGGAAGATATATCACGCTGCTGAATAACATTTATAAAAACGCAACATCATTCATCCGCTTACATGAAAACACGGAAAAAATTTATATAAACAGAGGTATAAGACAAGGCGATACCATCTCTCCCAAACTCTTCACCCTTGCTCTAGAAAATGTTTTTAAAAAATTAAACTGGGAAAGTAAAGGAATAACTATCGACGGAGAGCGATTAAACAATTTGCGATTCGCCGATGATATTGTGTTAATCTCGGAGGATGTCGATGAAATGGTGGAAATGATCAGCCAACTGGAAGGTATATCTGCTTCAATTGGTTTAAAAATGAATGTCAAGAAAACGAAAATAATGACAAACTTAGACACAAGCAATTATTGCCTTCCAGTGGAAGAGGTTGATCACTATATATACCTTGGACATAAGATGACTCTAGGCAGAGACAATCAAACCATAGAAATTGAGAGAAGAATAAGTCTCGCATGGGCGGCCTTTGGGAAACTCGATAACACCTTTCGTAGCCCCATACCAAATTCTCTGAAGGCAAGGGTGTTTGAGCAGTGCATTCTGCCAATATTCACTTATGGCATGGAAACAACCACTTTAACCAAATTGTCTGACAACAAGCTGCGTATAGCACAAAGGAAGATGGAAAGAATAATGTTGGCAATAAAACTAGAAGACAGGAAGAGGAATGACTGGATACGCAGTCAGACCAAACTGTCCGATGTGGTTGAGAGAATAGCCATGCAGAAGTGGAGATGGGCAGGACACCTTTCAAGAATGACCGATAATAGATGGACTAAAAGACTGGTAGAGTGGAGACCGAGAGGCGACAAGAGACCACAAGGGCGACCACCTAATAGATGGATGGACGACATAAAAAGATTTGTTGGACCACAGTGGATGAGACTCGCACAGGAACGGGAGGAATGGAGAAGGAGAGGGGAGGCCTATGTCCTGCAGTGGGCAAACACAGGCTGACGATGACGATGATGATTTTCTGGTGAATCGTTACAAATTATTCAAATTTATAAAACTTTCAAAAATTAAATTTTAATTACATACTCACAATGTGCACTCTCTACATGATACCCGTTGAGAAATTGATGTAAAAAAATACGCTTAAAATTGTGAAATCATGACTTTCCACTATTCCATAGTGTGGAGAGTAAAAAGTTGAACTGTTTTGTAAGCTGTTAATTTGACACAACTCCAAAACTCCCACTTAATGGTCCACTCTGATATTTGGCGTTTTGTTATTTTGCGACAAAAAAATTACGAGGCATTTTGTGCGCGACCAAAATATAATGAAGAAGTCTCAACAAAACACAACATGTTAGTTTTCATGTTGGGTATACATACGTTAAACATACGCTCATTGTCTTGTTTACACTCTGGGTGTTGGGTTTAAACCTTACGTTTAGCTATAAAAACACAAGTGAATAATGCTTGAAGGCGTGGGGGTAGGTACAGACTCGGCTTAAATTTAAACCAATCAAACGTAGCAAAAAGTGTATGTATGCGCGGCAGAGCTTGAAGGTTCAACGGATTACCCCAGCTCTCTGAATTTGAGCAACCATTAAAATGTACCTCCCCCACCCATCCCATCAGTCGTACACACCCTCCCCGTGCAACCCTGGTTTTATTTCCGCGTCCTACGTAATATTATGTGTCAGAAAAGACAGCTTTTTCTTGTTAATTTTGAAATTACCCTTATTCAGCCGTAGAACTCATGTTTGTTTTTTTTATGAATGAGAATGGTTGAGATATATTTGATATTTGATAGCGCCAAAAAGTACGCTTTACACTAGACAAAAGTTGTTTGATTTTTGAATAGTTGTTTAGTTTAATGGCTTGAAAAACTAATGAGCTCAAAACTAATGCACTTTGATAATATCAATAAAATTATATACTAATTCGTGAGTTCATTTTTTCGTAGATATTAATACAATTTCGCCAAATAAACTCATACGACTTCACGTTGTTTGCGTTAGTTGGAATAGTTTGTTGTTAGGTAGTAAACCAACCTTTTTCGCAAATTTTGTACCTACATAATAAATCTTATTAACAAATATGAGCTTTGGCCTTAAAGAAAACACAAGATACTTGAAAATGAAATTAATATGTCAACAATAATCATTCAACTCACATCTTTCAACTACACGTGCTTTTGATTCCTGTAGCTATGAATTCGCAATTATTATTGTTATTTTTTAATGCAGATAATCAACAATTTTTTTTTTTTTTTTTTATTTATTTCCATAATACAATATAAAATAAAATATAAAATATTGTTCATGAAATATATAAATGGAATTTATTACCTCACTAGGCAAAGCCTGTTCTGAGGTAATACTAGGCAATAAGTAAGCATAAATTTCAGCTACGTGAATTCTTAACATCTAAGGCACAAAAAAATATAAAAAATACAAATAATAAAGTACAAAAGTACACATTTTAAGTCATAAAAAAATATAAAAAAGTACATACATATAAAATACAATTGTAGGTATATGAAAAAAATTATTAGGTGTCTTTGTGTTTTCGTTAATGTGAGGATGTGTTTGCATGTGTGGATATGTGTAAAAGGGTGTATGAAAAAGATTTTGATTGTAAATTATATTTAAATTATCTTAGGACAAACGTCAAGTCTCTCTCTGACTCTTCCCTCCCTCTCCGAATCAACCAATCAGTAACCAGCTTTCCAAAATTATGCCCACTCGGCTGTACTAAGTCCAAGATATCAGACATAACCATATTATATATTCTGGGTGCTAAAAATGTGTAGTGTCTCTGGGCAAAAGTAGTCTGTGTATGAGTCGGTTGCAGCAAATGTCTATTTCTTGTATTAAAAGTAAGGGTGTATTGTGGTTTATATATTGCTGGGTTTTTATGTAGTTGAATGACTATTGTTCTAATATAGAGTTGTCTAACATCAAGGACCTTGAACTCCGAAAAAAGCTGATTTGATGGATATCTGAAAGGTTTTCGACAAATGACCCGGAGTAGTGATTTTTGCGCGGTTGAGATGGGAAATAGGTTGGTCTTAGCTAAACCACCCCAACCTATAATCCCATAAGAGACTGACGTTTGTCCAAGAGCATAATACAACACTTTTAACGTATTTAGGTCGAAAATTTCTCTTATATTCCTAAAAACATATATCAGTTGGCGAATTTTTTTCGCAGTTATCTCCACATGTGTTGTCCATCGAAGATTTCTGTCAATTGTTATGCCAAGATATTTATAACTACTAACTCTAAGTAGTTTGGGGCAGGAGCAGTTTAGAGGCAAATCACAGTTATTATGGATAGTAATAGATGAAGAGGACTCCTCAGGTTGTTGTCGATTATCTATGCTAAATGTCATATATTTGGTTTTTCCGATATTTAATGTCAGTAAATTATTATCTAGCCATTTTTTTACGATGATCATTCCCTGCTCAGCAATAGAATGCGTTTGAGCCCAATTGTGAGAACTAAACAATAACACCGTATCATCAGCAAAAGAAATTATGGGACCACCAATATCCAATTTATTCATATCATTTATAAAAAGAAGAAACAGCGTTGGTCCCAATATACTTCCTTGAGGTACCCCATATTCAATTGGAGAGAATGAACTAATTACGCCACCCAATCTGACCGCCTGCATTCTGTTTCTTAAATATGACTGGAACCATTTTATAGTCAACTCATTACTGGTTATTTTCCTAATTTTTTGAATTAATATTTTATGTGAGACAGAATCGAATGCTTTGGCAAGATCTAGATATATACCAATACATTTATTTTTTGCATCCAGTGACTTTGTTATAAATTCTGTAACGTTTAAAATAGCATCGTTGACTCCCAAACCAGGCCGAAATCCAAATTGTTGCGCAGTAAGTAATTTATTGTGATTTAAGAAATGTATTAGTTGTATGTTGATAGCTTTTTCATATATTTTCGACAATGTATTTAAAAGTGCTATAGGTCGATAATTTCGTGGATCTATAGGATTACCACCCTTAAATATTGGAACAATATACGCCTTTTTTAGATGATCAGGAAACAATTATCATGCTCGGATTTTATTCTGAAAGTTTCATCACAATGTATCGGTGTCTGTGCTGTATTCTATGTACGGCGCGGCGTGTTTATTCTACATAATTTATTGATTATAGACTTTTCAAATTTTGCAAATTTATGTATCCAATTCTCGCTTAGACCCCATTTGATTTTGAAAGATATCTGATCAGTGCTTCTCAATTTTTTTACCGTCAAATATTTCAAGTGACCTCAAGCTCAGGATACTCAATTTGTTATTATCAAATTGATTAAAAGGCAAATCAGTTACATAAAATGTCATTGAAGAATAAACAAGTTTTCATAATAAAATATTGAAATCAAAAATAATTTAACACACTTGTTGGCGCCAATATGTCATTGGGATAATTGTCACATTTTTATTTTTTATTACCTATATAAAGTGACAAAAAATTGTTGCAATCATTGCCCGCCCCACATCCATAATTCAGTATCCTTTCAAACCGCGTCTTAAAGACTGTCCCGCATCTCTTCCACCTTTTTTACCGTTCCTCCAAACTCGCTATAAAATTGCCATCATCGCGCGCGTGTGAATAAAGTGCTATCATCCAACCAGGGAGAGGACTAAGGATCTGGTGAGTTTCCATATACATATATCCTTCCTTTGCCTTGCGGTGGTTGCAACTAATCACCCGCACCAAAAAAATACAGTCCACTTTATCTTTAATTTCATATCCGCGTCAACAACACTCATTTCATGAAAATACTGAAAATTTTCTATAAAAAATTGAATACTTTATGGAGTACCTAGGTGGTGAGGTGCATAGTATAGCGTTGTCCACAACACTTTCATTTCATTGTTATTTTTTGTAAATAATAACAAAATAACTTTGTATATACCACTTTATTTGACAATAGTCACTGTTAATGATGGAGCCACAAAGTCATTTTGCATTAGATTACGATTATGTAAGTATGTTTTATTGTATTTTTGTATAATGTGGAGTGTCGGACACAGGCATTGGCCTAGTGGAGTGTCTTATCCAGAAATCATCTACAAAATATAACTCAATAATGAGTAAGTGATTAAAATAAAAAACATAAACTTTAATTTTAAGTTCATTATAGTACTACCTATATATATTATAAGTTATATTGTACATACATAATATGTTATTGTATTTGTAAGAAAGGATTTATAATAAATAAATAAATAAATAATAAAATTTAATCTACATATACAAAACTGTATAGTTAGTTGCTTCGGAAAAGAATATGTCAAGTGTTGCAGTAATATTTAATGTATTTTTTGCATTACAATATCGTAAACTTAGCAGGAGACGCTTCTGGAGAGGTAATGCTGAACGCATGGACGACAATAGAGTTGTCAAAGACTAACCGGAAGACCTGCAAAGAGATGGAAAGACAGTGGGAATCCTCCTCTTAGTATAGTCTACCCTCACAAACAGGTCAATCGACCTATTTTTTTTTAAAAGAATCAACATATTTCCTCGCTATTTCCTCGTTATTCCATTTTTTTCCTTTATTACTGTTGCAATAAGATATGACAATTTTCACAACATGACACTCAAAGGTGAGTCGAGGTAGGTTCTCGTTTAGGATATTTTATCGTTAAATATACTAATTTTTTTTAATTTATGTAGTAGGTGTACCTATACACCTTTTACAAAAATAAATAAATAAAAAACATGACCTTGCAACAAGTCCATAAACATATTCATACATTCCCTGTACTTAGCAGTATTGTTTGTGTTATAGGTGAACGAAATCGGTCGAGGCAAGATTCTAACTCGCGACCACTGGATTACTAACCCACCCTTCTTATACTCGGTGAAGAAAAATAATATCATGGACTGGATTGACAAAGACAAAAAACGTCATGGGTATATGATACCAGTAGATTAAAATGCTTTGTGAATTCAAAATTCTCCATTATTCCACTTCAGTAAAGTTTAAAATCGCAATCATTTCACGAGCAGTCTTGTATTGTGTTGTATGAGTCCAATATTATAATATATTACCTGCTGCTTCAGAGAAAAGCCGTATGTGGTTATGGGAATTTTATGAATATGAAAATATCATAGATGTGGTTCAGACGTGGAATATGATAATGGAGCCATTTGTTCAAACCAGAATGGTATTTGTCTATAAATTTCTTATACACCACTGTCTCCTTTAAGCTTTTCCTACTTTTATGTCTTTATACATTTCATGTCAGCTTGAAAACTATTTTCCTAGAATGCTTTTTTAATGGTTAAAAAATAACAAGCTCACAGCCCGGTTAACCAAGCCTCGGAACACGGTGGATCCCCAAAACTGACAAATGCAAGGAAACGGATAAAACGATTTCGGAAACAGAATGAAACAAGAATAGCATGTTGGAATATAATGTCGTGGAACAGTAAAAAGCAAGAAATAATTGCAGAACTGAATCATCATAAGGTGGTCAGGGTCAGTTTTATCCCCAATGCTCTTCAACATGTATACAGCAGATATCCCAAAAACCAAGTCAAGAAAGTTTATTTATGCAGATGATATAGCGATCGTGGCACATGCAAAAACCTTTGATGAATTGGAACCCGTTCTAAATACTGACCTACAGATTATGCAAAAATACTTCGAGAAATGGCACCTGAAGACGAACCCTAGAAAGACAGTTGCGACAACTCTGCACCTAAACAACCAACAAGCAGACAGGGAACTAAATATCTTCATGTGTGATGAAATTGTCCCAAACGACCGCAATCCTAGGTATCTCGGAGTAAAACTTGATAGGTCACTAACTTACGGTCCACACTTGCAAGCGTTAAAAAACAAAGTGAAAGCTAGGAACAACATAATTATGAAGCTCACCGGAACAACTTGGGGCAGCACTGCTGAAATGCTGCGTTCATCAGCGGTTGCTCTCGTTTATAGTGCGGCGGAGTACTGCGCACCAGTGTGGGAGAGAAGCGTCCATTGCAAAACCCTTGATGCCGAATTAAATAAAACAATGAGGACAATCACCGGATGCGTAAGGCCAACTGCACTCCCGTGGCTCTCTGTGCTTTCGAACATTGCTCCTCCTGATTTGCGCAGGAGCCAGGCTACAGCTAGAGAACTTGCCAAGATTGAAAAGAATCCCGCAATTCCCGCATTTCAAGATATATTCCGTCCACCAAGACAACGACTGAAGTCCAGAAAGCCTGTTTGGTCGAAGCTACTCGGCGAATTCAACTTGCCTAGAGCATGGAAAGAGAGGTGGAATGATTCAGACCTGGTATTAAACAAACATATTATTCTAGACCCTAACGAAAGGGTCCCAGGTTATAACCTTCCCCGAAAAGTTTGGATTCAGCAAAACAGAATTCGTACAGGTCAAGGACGATGTACATAACTACCAAATGTGGAAATGGGGAAAAAGGGATTCTCCAGAATGTGACTGTGGAGCAAGAAGCCAAACTATCCAGCATCTAGTAGAGGAGTGCCCGGAGGGGCTTGTACCCCGACCCCTCGGTCCTCGTGTTGGCGTCCGAAGGTTCCGCGGGCTAACACCGGGGGCATCCGACGCAATCATCACCTGTCAGATTTGACGTCTAGTTGTCAACACAGGATGTCTGACCCGACGTCTGCGCCGGCGGTGTGCCCGAACCACACAACAACATTCGCCACAGTTGACGAGTAACTGCCGAGCGAGACTAGAGGCGTCCGTCCTGCTCTTCTCTAAGTACAGAATGACGAGGGCACAACAGCGTCGGCCGCCCACCCCCGCCTTTACTGCCTAGGCCCTTAGAGCCGCAACCTAGGCTTATATCCCGACGCATCGGTACTCGTGTTGGCGTCTGAAGGTTCCGCGGGCTAACACCGGGGGCATCCGACGCAATCATCACCTGTCAGATTTGACGTCTAGTTGTCAACACAGGATGTCTGACCCGACGTCTGCGCCGGCGGTGTGCCCGAACCACACAACAACATTCGCCACAGTTGACGAGTCACTGCCGAGCGAGACTAAAGGCGTTCGTCCTGCTCTTCTCTAAGTACAGAATTGACGAGGGCACAACAGCGTCGGCCGCCCACCCCCGCCTTTACTGCCTAGGCCCTTAGAGCCGCAACCTAGACCTAGTGGGAAGGAGAAACACCTTAGAGCCAGCTCTGGTGTGGGTATTCTCATACATGAAAAATATGAAGATTCCATTGACAATACTGAATATGTAAGCCATAGAATACTTAAGGTTACATTAAAAATAGAGAATGTTTCAATAAACATAATTAGTGTTTACGCACCTGATATGACTAAACCAGTAGAAGAATCTGAAGAATTTTACTTACAATTGCAAGAAACCATAGATCGCATATCACTATCAGAAAGATTAATCATATTGGGTGATTTTAACGCCAGGATAGGAGATGATGCTCTGGATGGCATAAAACAAAGATTCAATGAAACTGTTAAAAATAGTAATGGCGAAATGCTAATAGACATATGCGCAAGAAACGAACTGAGAATCTGTCATACATATTTTCCACATAAGATTCAACACAAGTATACATTTGAGAACACAAGGGGTGATAAATCTATAATAGACTATATAGTAACGAATAGACTGATTCATCCATCGACAATAAATGATGTGAGAGTGCTGTCCTCAGCTAACATAGGATCTGACCACCACCTGGTACTTTGCAAGCTACAATTAAAACAACCAAAAAGGAAAAACAAGAAACCAAAATTCATCACTAAGATCAATCTCCAATCAATTGAAGATGAAAGCACAAGAGGCCTTTATATAAACAGAGTTACCAGCCATATGACTCAATGTGAAATATCTGCTGGCGACAATGTGGAAGATGCCTGGAACAAAGTTAAACGTAATATAAACAATGCAGCGAACGAAGCACTAGGACAAAGAAAGATAAATTTAAATGCTAGAACCAATACGAAACCATGGTATAGCGAGGATGTCAAAATCCTAGCAAAGGAAAAGAGAGACAGCTATCTTGTCTACAGAAGCAACCCTACACCGGAGGAATATAGAAACTACAAAATAACGCAAAACAGGGTTAATAGCGAGATAGACAAAATTAAAAAAGAATACTGGCTCAAGTTCACAGAGGACATGGAAAGAGATCTTTACGGAGCGCAAAAAAAAGTCTGGAATATGCTAAGAAAGCAAAAGAAACCTATAGATGAATATAAACAAACGCACAAGATCTCTATAGAAGAGTGGGAAAACTATTTTGAAAACTTATTTAGTAATAATTTGCCAACAAGAATTGTACCACTGAATACTTACTTACTTTACGTGTCCGGGTTAGATTCTGCCACTCCAGTAAGCCGCGACTTTCATCGCTTTGTCATTGGCCATAATCAGGTCCCTAGGTGTACAGCCTCCCCTCATCAGTGGACACATCAGTAGGTGGCTGTTATCCTGGGTTTCGCCACAATCACAACAAACATCATCATCTGCAGGCAGGTACCCCCACCTCTTGAGGTTCTTCTTGCATCGAGTGACACCAGCTCTCAGCCTATTGAGGGTAGTCCAAATAGAGTATGGGAGATGTTCGCCCAATCGTGCACCCTCTTGTAAGTCAGTCTGTGACGTCGCTCCAAAATCCAGCTTCCATAGCTCTTCTCTCCGTTGCTGTGAGGTCTCAACAGGGGAGGTAGTTTTGATAAAACTATTTCTAGACTTGAGACGCGACGTAACTGGCTGATGGTGATGCAGGTGATGGGTGTCTTCGGTCGTGGAATTGTTTGTATCTCTCCGCATCTGCCGCAGTCCTTCGTCGTATGTAAGGTGGAGCGATTCCGATTATTGGGTATAGCTTTTCGATTGGTGTTGGCTTTAAACATCCAGAAATTATTCGTACCGTTTCGTTTATCGCTATATCCACATGCTTGGAGTGAGCAGACTTCTGCCAAACCGGACACGCATACTCGGCAGCCGAAAGGCAGAGGCCCTGTGCCGAAGTTCTTAACACTGATGGTGCCGCACCCCATGCAGTTCCTGTGAGCTTTCGCAATATATTGTTTCTGGCACAAACCTTCTGCTTCGTACTCATACAGTGTTCTTTATATGATAGAGTTCTATCTAAAGTAACTCCAAGGTATTTTGGTGTATTGCAATGCTCTATCCTCTGTCCCATCCACTCCACATTCAGTTCTCTGGTGGCTTCTCTATTTCTAAGATGGAAAGCAGTAAGTTGTGTTTTCCCTGGGTTTGGTCTGAGATTGTTTCCTTTATAGTATTTACCAAGTACTCTCAAAGACTCTCCTCAACCATCTCGAAGGTGTCCTCTTGGGCTGCCACAGCTGTGTCATCGGCATATATGAATTGTTTTGTATCTAAGTTGCTGATGGGTTGGTCGTTTGTATATATATTATACAAAATGGGTGCCAGAACACTCCCCTGAGGGAGTCCGTTTCGTTGAGTTCTCCATCTGCTATTTTTGCCCTGTAGAGTTACATAGAACCTTCTATTAGAGAAAAACGTACCAACTGTCTGTACGAGTTTGTAGTCCTTGGTCTGGGTGTATATCTTCTTGAGAAGCTTATTGTGGATGACTGTATCATACGCTGCTGTGAGGTCCACAAGAGCAACGCCAGTCACCTTTCCCCTCTCAAACCCGTCTTCTATGTACTGAACGAGGTTCAGTATCTGGCCCACACAGGACCTGCCGGGTCTAAAGCCAGCCTGTTCATCTATTGTGTTTTGGTCTATGTAATCTGATATTCGATTAAGAATAAGGCGTTCGAATTACTTACTTACTTACCTTACTTAGCTGACATGTGAGAGATACTGGGCGGAAGCTTTTTGGGTCCGAGGGGTCTTTACCGGGCTTAAATAATGCCACCACTCGTGCTTTGCTCCATAGTTTGGGGATTTTCAGTTCCTTAACACATGTGTTCATCATTTTCAGCAGCCAGTCAACAACATTATCGCCAAAATATTTTATCTGTTCTGCTCTTATGTCGTCCAGTTCAGCTGCTTTGTTCGACTTCAGAGAGTTCAAAGCTATCTTTATTTCTGCCAGAGTAAACTCGTTCTTTAGGAAGCTGTTTTCATTTGGTTCATCTCTGTCAATCCTCTCTCTTGGAATTCTTTGTCGTGATTTCCCATTCATTAACAGTTGGTGTGCAACTTGGTTGGGGGTGACAGTGTAAGGACCAGATTCAGTTGATGTTGGGTCGTTGCTCAGATTCTTTATGGTCTTCCACGCTCTTCTGCTATTCTGTTTCATATCAAGGCCTTCCAATAATTTGCACCATTTTTCTGTCCTTGAATGTGATATAGCATTCATCAGTTTTTCACCCATTTCGATTGTGGCCTCGGAGAATGGATCCTCCTCATACAACTTCCTGTATTCCTCGTGAAGTGTCTTAGATTCATCTGTTAGTCCAGGTATGTATTCCGTTCTACATCCTCGTGGAATATGTTTTCTTGAGATCTTATGGACAGTTTTAACAAATTCACCATATGCCTCTGGTCTGGGTGGAACACGATCAATTGCTCTGTCCATTTCTTCCTTGTACAAATCCCAGTCTGCCTTTCTAAAATTAAAACGTCTTTAAAAGGGGACCTTGTTGGGTTGTATCATTGGGACTATATGGCATGTGATAGGTCTATGTTGAGTTCTTGGAATGGGTTCCTCCACTGTCTTTTTACTCTGAGGGATGAGTTGCTTGCTTATAAAGATATTGTCCGGGTTATAGCCTCGTTTCCATCTAGCGCTGTTAAAAGATGCGGGCAGTTTCGGGTGGTGTATAAGCTGTAACTGGTTGAGTTCAGCCCATTCCTCAAGGTTGGTCCCATCCTCGTTAGTCTCTTTATATCCCCATGTCGTGCTGTGGCAGTTGAAATCACCCATTACGATCTTGTTCTTGTTATTGTTAAAGTTGGAAGGGTTTGTGAAATTAAAACTCGTCAATGGTGGTTTTTAAGTTGACATGACCACACACTTATCAAGCTCCACTGACGGGATCTCTATATCATCTACCTCTGTCACTGCTACTGATTTAATCTCTATGTCAGGTTTCACAAACATGGCGCTTCCGTATTTTTCATGAGGTCGTTCGGCTATCAGTCTCATGCCATGTACCTTAGGTCTTGGTGCTCTCGGTCCTCTATGTGTTTCTTGCACCATCAGAATGTCACAATTTGCATTTTTTGTCAAATTTGATAAAATAATTTCCTTATCATCACTTAATCCCTCTATGTTTATAGAGGTCGTTCTAAATGGCCCTGATAAGGGCCTTTTGTTTGGACTTTTGGAGTGACTGCCCGGTTGTGAAAGGATCTGCCGACAATTGATGTCGTTTCCAGGGGGCGCCAGATTGCATTGTTTAACCATTTTGTATTTCATGCTCATATATTTATCGCATTATATCTTCTTCTATGTTAGAGTATTATTTTCTCGTCGATTTGCAATCGTTCGTGGAGGCTCCTTTCATACCACTGAATGAAGACGCAGGATCCTCTGTGACCCTTAGTAATGGCGAGATTATTTTAGCTATAAAAAAACTAAAAAATAGAAAATCCCCAGGTATTGACGAGATTCCCAATGAATTGATAAAATATGGAGGAACAAAGGTGGCTCTTGAGCTAACAAAACTATTTAACAAAATACTAGAAGAATCTACAATACCCTATGAATGGAAATTAAGTATAACAATTCCAATTTTTAAAAAAGGTGTTAAAACAAACCCAGCGAATTACAGGGGAATATCTCTTTTAAGTGCAACACAAAAATTATTTACCAGCCTATTGCGTGTGAAACTGGAAGAAATTATACAAAATAGGGACGAACAACAAGGATTTAGAAGAAATCGTTCCACCACTGACGCAATATTTGTTGTGAGACAACTTAAAGAGAAATCCTTAGAATATAATGTACCGGCTTACATGTGTTTTGTCGACCTAACCAAAGCTTTTGACAGAGTGCTCCTGGAAGATGTACTGGATATCCTAATAGAAAAGAACATACCGCATTCTATTATAAAAGCTATTAAAAATTTAAACAGCAACAACAAAATGCGCATAAAGGTGGGAGATGACCTCTCAAAGGAAATTCCAGCTGCAGTAGGTATTCGACAAGGAGATAGTTTGAGCCCTTTTCTTTTTAACATCATTATGGACAAGATTATCGAAGATGTTAAAGCATTAGGAATAGGTTACAAAATGGGAAACAAAAATATAGATATAATATGTTATGCAGATGATGCCGTCTTAATTGCAAATTCCGAGGATGATCTTCAGAAACTACTGTATAAATTCCACTTATCTTCCCAAAGACTAAATATGCAAATCTCAATAGAGAAAACAAAAAGCATGGTAACCTCAAGATATCCAGTACGTTGTAAACTTGCTATGGACAATAAAACTACAGAACAAGTTATGAGATTTAAGTACTTGGGCATAGAAATATCCAGCAACAATGATCTCTATAACGAAGTACATGAACAAGCAACCAAGGCTGCTGTAGTGGCTGGATGCCTGAGAAGTGCTGTGTGGAGAAATAGGGATATGCTGAGGGAGAGTAAAGTCAGGATCTACAAGACTTGCATAAGACCAATCATGACATACGCCATAGAGACAAGAGCTGACACCACCCGTACAAAAAGTCTCCTTAGAACCACGGAGATGAAGACTCTACGGCCCATCGCAGGAGTAACCCTCCGTGATCAAACGAGGAGCTCCGAAATAAGGAAAATTTGTGATGTTGAGGACGTGGTACGATGGGGTAGAACAAGAAGACGTTTCTGGAGAGACCACGTGGGGAGAGCAAGCTCAGACCGAGTAGTGAGGATATCAGCTGATGAACATCCTACAGGTAGCAGACCTCCAGGAAGACCACCCAAACGATGGAGGGACAGCTGGACGTCCTCCTCCCAGGAACAGGTGCCGAGAACTACAGGACATAGTCCTAGCTGAAGGAGAAGAAGAAGAAGAAGAAGAAGCTTTTTTAATAACAATCATACCATCGCATAACCGTAACGAGATAGGCAGAAAGAAAAGAACGCCAAGCAAGCATCGATTCTGCTTTTTGGTTTTTTACCCCTCACTAACCCAAGGGGATATAGTGGGGAG
Source organism: Molanna angustata (assembly GCA_963576475.1). Taxonomy (NCBI): domain Eukaryota; kingdom Metazoa; phylum Arthropoda; class Insecta; order Trichoptera; family Molannidae; genus Molanna; species Molanna angustata. The sequence goes on from OY754986.1 coordinate 5,590,797, forward strand.
TTTTGTATTCGCATTTTTTAAGGCTTTTTTTAATTGCAGATTATCAACTAGTACCATGCTGAGATTGTATTCTGAAAGTTTCATCACAGTGTATCTGTGTTTGTGTGCTATGTGCTGTGTGATATGTGCTGTGTGATATGTGCTGTGTGTAATGTGCTGTATGCTATGTGCATTGTGCTATTTGCTGTTCGCTATGTGCTGTGCGCTATGTGCTGTGTGCGATGTGCTGTGTACTATGTACGGCGGCGTGTTTATTTTGCTTAATCGATTATAGACTAAAGTACTCATTCGATTCTTTTCAAATTTTGCAAATATGTATATCTAATACTCGCTTAGACCCTATTAGATTTTGAACGATGTATGAATAGTGCATCTCAATTTTTTTAACTGTCAAATATTTCAAAGTGACCAGGAAACATTAAATTTGAAATTCTTATTTTCAAATTGGTAAAAAGGCACATCACTTTCATAAAATTGCATTGAAGAGTTATCAAGTTTTCAAAATAAAATATTTAAATAAAAAATAATGAAGATGCTGAAATATTTCCATACAAAATTTGATACTTTATAGAATGACTTGTTAGTGAAGAGTTTAGCGTTGGCCACAACCCACTAGTCTGAACATGCCTGCGTCAGGGAAAAACAAGCTAGATTTTTTCTTATTTATATACATATTTTAAAGAAGTGTGTTGTGGCCAATACTATATTCTCACTACCTAGTCAATTCTTTTAAGTGCTTAAGCACGTATTTTTCTAGTGTATTGTACATCAATTGTTGATTTAAAGGCAGTGAATGTTGGTCAATTTTAGGTGACTTTTCAGTCGCGCTGTAATAGTTGATTTGATCGGATGTATGTTGCTAATAATAATTTTTTTTTTTTCTTTTTTCATGGCATTGCATCCTTTTGGATGATTTGTGCCAATATCAGACATGAATGAAAAAACAAAATAACACAAGGATTACAGAATTATAAAATTAGCTTTCAGTGACTTGAGCAGGATCGCTACAACAGCTTCTGAAGCCGAGCTCAACAACGACTCAACATTAACTGGCAGATGCAAGGGAACCTTTCCATAGGCATCATAGGCGTCCCTTTATGGACAACCCAGGAAGACCAGACCACACTCGCAGTGTGGGTTCTGAGCGATTCCAAATTTAAAAAGGTGGGCATCGAGCCTGCAGTGGCCAAATCGCATCCTACAGATCGCAGATATCTCTGATCTATTAAATTTCGAATTATGAAACCAAGGTTTACGGGGAATATGCTCCTGAATTAGTTTGTATCTTCTTCCCTTCACAAGTGACTCATCCATCCAAAGATCGTTCCATCTCTTATGAGCGTCACGTTCCATGGATCGTCTTATATCATCATGTGGAAGGATGAAATTTTCAATAGTAATTCCAAGGGTGCAGGCAGTTTTAGCCATATCATCCACAGTCTCATTATGTTGGATACCACAATGTGCCGGAATCCACGCAACAATAGTCTCTATATCGGATATCATTTGATTATAAAGAAGGTTTCTGATACGCATTATGTTCGGATTGTCACTGAGAGTTGAAGAAGGGGACTTGAGAATTTGAACAAGTGAAAGTGAGTCTGTGAAGATGATACATTTATGAATATTGTGTGAATTAATTAGACACACAGCCTCTTTTAATGCAATGCATTCTGCCGTGAAAATCGCGGATTCCGGTGGAAGTTTTAGTAGAGAGGAAATGTTTAATGATGGAATGAAGACCGCAGCTCCCAGTTCCTTATTTTCGGAAAGCTTTGAGCCGTCAGTGAATATTGTCACATGGTTCGGCCACTTATCAGCTACTATAGAGAGAAATTTTCGATTAATGCACTGTTTAGATAATGTCGTGTATTTGTCCAAACCAATGTTTTCAATCACGTTTGGCATGAATTGCAAAAGTTCAATCGGTGAATCATAAAAAAGGGAAGGGAAGGGAGACTGTTTTATATAGAATGAAGAACTGTATTTATTTATACTATTGCATAATAAAGGCGAAGGCTTATAAGACCAGAATCGATTAGTTTCGTAGAGAGAAATTAGAACATTAATACGTTTGAGAAGTGGATGATTTGAATAATTTATTTTCTTTAAGATAAAAGTGTCTGATAAATATTGTCGTCTTAGTTAGAGTGGCATATCCACACACTCCACCTGGAGAGCGTTGATAGGGGTTGATTGCATTGCACCAACTATTAATCTGAGGCATTTAGATTGAATTCTCTCTAGTTTTAATTCCAAATATTTCGGAAGTGGACAGAAAAAAAAACTGGCATAATCTAAGTGACACCGAACCAATGCGTTATAAATGTTTTTCATTGAAGTAGGATGAGATCCCCAAGAGACACCAGAGATTGCTCTCAATATATTCACAGACTTTTCACATTTTGCTGCGACATATTTTATTTGGGGGCTCCAACTTAACTTCCGTTCCAAGTGTAGACCCAAGAATTTCAGTTCATTCACCTGAGGAATCTGTGTTCCTTCCACTTTTAAAGAAACTGATGGGATATTATGCTTTCTTGAGAAAAGTATGGATTTAGATTTAGAAGCAGAAATAGAAAAAGAATGTTTGATCATCCATTCATTAGCGCTATCCAAGGCGTTTTGTATAAGGGTAGTGGCCAAATCGATATTTTTATTTGATGTATAAAGGGCTATATCGTCTGCGTATTGGACTATTTTAACGCCATTGGGGAGGACCGTATCTAAATCAGAGCAATATATATTGAAAAGAACAGGCCTCAAAACAGAACCTTGTGGGAGACCCTTCCAGATCCTTCTCCGGGCACCCTCAAAGCCATCATCCACAACAATCTCTCTGTCAGAGAACATACTGTATATTATATTACAGAAAAGAGGGGAGAAATTCATTTTAATTAGTTTGTGGTAAAGTGTAGAAATGCAAACGTTGTCAAAAGCTGAGTTTATGTCCAAGAAGACGGCAGCTATGTGCTCCTTATTAGTGAAAGCAATGAGAATATCTGTAATGAGTATACTCAAATTGTCCATACATGAAAGAGATCTTCTGAAACCAAACTGGTTCACCGACAGTATAGAGTTACGTTCAACGTACCAAACTAATCTATTTTTAATCAAATGTTCAAACAGTTTCAACGCGCAGGAGGATAGAGCTATGGGGCGGTAAGAAGAGCCTGATTTGGGATCCTTACCATACTTAATTATTGGTAAAATGAGTTGTTGCTTCCATGGTGTTGGTATTGTACCTGAGGTAAAAATTTCATTCAAGAAATATAGGAAGATATCAAGAAATATTTGTGGAAATTTTTGGAAGAATATATAGGGAATTTTATCTATGCCAGGAGAACTATTTTTTTTCACTAAGTGAAGGCAGGTTTGTAATTCATTAGGTGTAAATGGAGAAGTCAATGGATTATAATTATTGATGGGTGTTGATGAAAGAGTGTGACCTTGTTCGTTAGGGACGTAAGGAGGTGCCAAGTTGTCAATAAAGTCTGGAAGCCATACTGATCTCTCTGCACAAGTCTTGGAAGGGAGTAGAGATCCTTTGAATCGTCTAATCATTTCCCATACCCGTGTTGAAGGCGTATGTGGGGATAAATTAGAACAAAAGTTCTGCCAACCTTTGCGCTTTTTTTGTCTTAAGATTTTTTTAACCTTAGCTTGTACAGCTTTGGCATGTAAAAAAGTTTGTAGACTAAAATTTTTCCGTAATTGATACATTGCTTGTCTTCTTTCAATTATCAGGTTTGAACACTCTTCATCCCACCAAGGAGCGTTTTTTGCTCTCTTATGGTTGGTTTTTAAAGGCATACTAGCATCGGCTGCTTTATAAATTTCGTCTGTTAAATATTTACATTTAGTATCAAGAGAATCAGACTGAAATAAACGAGTTTAAAGGGTTGAGGCACAAGTCTCGAGTTTTTCCTGGTATACATCCCAGTTAGCTTTACGTGTATTATAAAGATTTCTTGAGAAAGGGCTATATCTAACTGGTTTTGTGAGAAGTATCATGAATATTGGATAATGATCACTTGAACAAAGATCATCAGAAACACACCAGTTAATGGAGGATGATAGATCATTTGTGCAAATACTCAGGTCAATAGCACTAAGATTTTGGGATGGTGGAGTTAGTCTAGTAGGGGCTCCGTCATTCATGACGCACAGGTTATGGCTGTCTAAAAAGGTCAGAACGCAATTTCCAGATCGATCTGTAATCGAACATCCCCAAGATGAGGAATGTGCATTAAGATCCCCCAGAAGTAGGAAGCTAGTAGGTAGTAGTGGAATAATAGAGTCAAAATATGAAATATCAAAACCAGAATTTGGTGGAATATAAACTGACACGAAGCCGATGTTGTTAATTGAAACAGCAACGATCTCCAGAAAAGGATTGTAAGGGAGAGGTATGTATATTAGAAAAAGGTATTGAGTTGTTTATGAGCACGGCAGCCCCACCACCGCGACCCACAGAACGATCTGCCCTTACGCAGTTATATCCCGGAATATTGAAGTTAAAATGTGGTTGTAGCCACGTCTCGCAAACTGCAGCCACATCTATGTCGTTGTCCGTTAATAGTTTTATTATTTCGTGTCGATTAGAGACTGCACTTCGTGCGTTCCATTGCAGAAGATTAAGACCTGATGGATTAGCCATTGTGATTAGTTTCAGATACTAAATTCAATATATTTGTTAAGGAAGGAAATATTAGATTATTTAATGCATTATCAGATTTGGATAACAGTATAGTTAATATTTGGACGAGCAAGTTTATGAGAATGTGGGGTTCAGAGCTAGTTGGAGTATTTACGATGGGTGAAGGAGAGGAAGAGTTTAATGAAATGTTTTCAGTCAAAGCACAACCATTTTGTGGATTTGATGGTTGGCCGTTTTTATATGAGAGGAGATTCTCAATCATGTTTTTATCTACATTTTGTTTAAAGACTGGAGGAGGTGGGGGTGTTGGAGCTTTATTTGGGATTGGAGAGGTTTTGGTAGTTTGGGAGCTTGCTACACTACTATATAGTTTATTTCTCTTCGGAATTAATTTTGATGTAAAAGAAAAGGACACATTTTCATCGGCCATAGTTTTTTTTATTTCCTTCTGTCTAAGGAATTCGGGGCACGAATTACTGGTGGCTAAGTGCTCACCTTTACAATTAACGCAGCATGGAGTTGATTCTTTCAAAGGACATATGTCCGTTGAATGGCTGGATCCACATCTTGTACATCTAGTGGTCGATGTATGTACATCTAGCTTTAGTGTGTCCATATCGTAAGCAATTGTGACACATATAGCTTGGGTAGATGTATTGTTCTACTTTCAACGAGTTGTAGAACAAAAACACTCGGTCTGGTAATGATTGCCCTTCAAATGTTAATAGAATCGTTGTTGAGGGCTTCCATTCGGATGAATCGGGGGTCGTGACTTTTCGGTTGAGTCTGCGCAATTTTGAAACCTTGCCAAAAGGAACAGGCACAACAATATTTTTTAAGACTTCTTCATCATTTAAGTCAACGGGGACTCCACGAACAATTCCAGATTTGAAGAGTTTATAGTTAGGGATAAACGCGTTGAGGTTGTTTTCAGATATTGTCTTATTAGACAAGAAGTTATTAGCATTTTGAGGAGTGTTGAACGTGATTGCAATTTTTGTTCTGCTATCCGCTCGAACTCCACCAGGAACTATGCCTGTTATATTTCCCTTAGCGCATATTTCGCCAAGAAGCATGGGGTGAATGGGTTTGCCGTTTATTTTACTCTCGACCACTACCAGGAATGGAGGAGACGAAAGAAGAGAGTATTCATTTGTAAAGTTTTTTTTTGTTGATGGGGGCTCAACCTCATTATTAACTGGAAATTGTTTTATATTTTTACTTTCCGGATCTAATTTGTCAAATCTTCCGCGTTTGCGGTGAGTACCGCCAGTATCAGGGGGTTCTGGCTCATCCATTTTAAAAACAAAAAAAAAAAAAAACAAAAACTTGGATATAATCTAGGAATAAATCCTATAAGTATATATAAAATAAGAAATAAACAATATGAAACTTACATATAATCACTCCATGTGATGATAAAACACATATATGTACGTATATAAATGAAAAATAAACAATATGAAACTTAAAATCACTATATATGGTAAAAAATAACTAATCAGAAAGAAAAATATTTATATACAATATCAGAATCCGTGCGAGTAACGGGTCGGTGACGACGAAATACGTCACCGCCTCGAGCCGCTTCGCAAACAACACGTAAACAAGTTTTAACAGGTAACAATTATATCTAAGTAAAATAATTAAATAACCCAAACGTAAATAAAATGAAAGTAAAGTCAATATTAAACGAAATAATAAGTTAATACAGCTTTGTTAGTAAGTTATAAGTACAAATGTAAATTTCAAAATAAAAATAAATCAAAACTTATCGAGTTTGCTGGAACAGCATACAATGAGACACACGTCCGCACTTCACAAACACTCACCACCGACCTAATAATAAAATTCTCTACCAGAAATAGAACGTGCATTATTTACTATGGAAAAATCTTGAGTTATAATATATCAAAAATAATTCAAATTTCTCAAAAGAACATCCTACAAGCCCCGGCTTCAAGTATTAATAGAGGGCCAAAAGTACCTACTGTTGAATCTGAAAATTTGAAATTCAGTTAAAATCTACGTATAATATAAGTATTACGTATAAGTGTAAGTTTTATGTTTTGGATTAATTACATAGTTTTGTATACATGGTTTATGTTATGGATTGTTTATAAAATTGTACTATTTTCGTTTCTTAAATAACAACGACAAAATGTAATAGGCCTTAATACCTGATGTCAATATTGTATTTTTAATGCTTTAACGTATATTATAAAGTTCCTCAATAATGTATATAAAGTTCCAGTCTGCAATAAGAGATCAATCCAAAGACACTCTATGTATGTAGCTCCTAGATCATACAATATGTTACCAATGTTTCTTAAGTCACTAAATAATCACTCTGCATTTGTTTATCGTATCAAGTCATGGCTTATTGGTAATGCGAACATTCAGAAGTTCCTTTTATAATAATCTAATTATTGTTAATTTTTTTTTCTATTTTATTTTTCTGTTGTTTATATTAATATTCTAATTATTTTTATTTTTTTCTATTTTGTTTTATTTTTCTGTTGTTTATATTAATACTCTAATTATTGTTAATTTTTTTTCTACTTTGTTTCATTTTTCTGTTGTTTATATTTTGTTTCTTTGTTTTCTCTTTGTAATGGTTGCATTTTTTGGACCAGTGTTGTGTATTTGTATACTGTTTGCATTGTATCTGTTATGCCTTGTCATTTTTGAATATTTTATACATTTTTTAACAAAAAACTGTTTGCGTGTAGATAGCACACAATCAACATTTTTATAAAAACTGCTTAGGAGTTTGGCGGGAAAATAAATATGTATTACTTTTTATTAAAAAATAAACATCTTATAATTCTATTAGGCTATGTATACCCACAAACAGGCTAAGCCTTGTGGGATTTTTGGTATATGTAATGGATGTATATAGGTGTATGTATGTTACAGTTGATATGCATTTTATACTCTGTACTTACTTATGTACTTACTCTGTACTAAAATTGGTTAAATATACAAATAAATAAACGCTGTTTTTGTTCAAATTTAACTTAAACAAATAAATAAATCTAAAAAATTATTCGCTATTTTTGAGATTCCTTTCGCTGAGATACGTTATTAAAATATAATTCTCCACACATGGACTGCCCAGCCTCCTGGACAGGTATTCATACTGCCCGAAAAAGAGAGGTATTTGCTAAAGTTATTTCCAACCATCTTCTCATTTTAATAACTCAATCTCCACACAAATCCCACAAACCGTTATCAATTTACTTATTTTGTATGATCTTCCATCACTCATAAAAAAAACAGAAATTGAGAAATAACCAATTTACGACGGTGCATCTTCTTTAACTCAAATTTATGACACATTTAGACGAACGATTTAAAATGTATGGTGAATATTTTCAATCGGTCTGAGCTAAAAAGGGTTCTGCGGGGATTATTTATTTGACAGATAACATCATAAAATATTCCTTCATCTATAACACATATTTTTTTGCCTACGTGTGATTATTCCATCCGGAATCACGAAATGAGCTTTCGTGTATGTAGGAACATGTATTTTATTTTGCTTCAAAAAGACTTAATGTTGTTTTCCAAAATACAGGGAACAAGACGGGTTAATAATTTCATAAACACAACGTCGAAAATTCTTTTTTTTTATACTTGAAGTCGGTACTGGCTGGATGAACCCGTTCGCCGTGTCACGTACTTTATATGAAACAATAGTAGGTATATGAAAAAGTAGGGTTGCAGTTTGACATAGATAATTGAGAATGGATATTTCGGTGGAAAAAACTATATATTCCTGGACAGAGTAGGTGCCATCAATTAATATATTAGGTAATGTTTTTTTTATTTTTTTTATTGAAAACAAACATACAGTAAATAAAATATTTTTTTTTATGATAAATTTATGTGTTTAACTGCCTATATTTCCATTTTTTTTTAAAATATCGAAAAAAGCCGAAACAGCCCAACTAGATAATTTTATTTTCTATAATAAATATTTACATTTTAATGGTACATCTTAATTTTTTTTAATATATTTATAAAATTGAATTAAGTGGCGACATCGTTTCATACTATTTGTATGGCAGTCGCCTATACACAATATGTAAGAAGTCTTAATAGTTGGATACTTAATCTCCATACCAACATGCTGTTTTCATATTCTGGGTAGGAAAAAAGGACTGAACTTTGGTTCATATTCTTCAGGTATATGTACATATAATCGCTATCGACAGTTGGATCTCATGTGTTACATGCAACTAGTGTTACTTGAAAATAGAGCTTTAAACTTGTAATACCTACATAGGTATACCTACTACAAATATTATTTTTTTTTTTTTTTATTAAAATGAATATTATGTCCTTGTTAAACAAGTACATATACATCTTCCTACGTTCCCTAAACTAAGCATAAATGCTTGTCCTATAGGTGAACGAGATCGGTCGAGGCAGGATTCGAACTCGCGACCACTGGATTACTAACCCAGCGCGCTAACCGCTCTGCCAGCCACCCATCCAAATATATATTATAAGTACGTACATATTATTTTTTATTTAAAGTATTTTACTTTATTCCTTTATTATTAAAATTCTGTTGCATTGTGAACGGCAACTATTCAATTTCATCGATATAAAAATATACTATTATTTGTATTTCAATCTTAGCCAAAATCGAAATTCAACAACACACCTTAAACTAACTACGGCAGAAAAAAAACACAATTTAAAACTGTCGCCAGCATAAAAATACAAATTTCAAAAAATGAACAAATAACCGCTTACGATACTTAATTATTTTGTCTGATGGGAGTTGACATTGTAAAATTTGCCGTCAAATGAGCCAATAGGGGAGGTAATTGAGTGACGGAGAAACAGACTTGATGGTAACCAAGTGTTGCCTAATCGACCGAAAGTCTCATCTTCACACTTCTATTTTCTTCATTCAGAGATCTTTTGCTACCTGAAAATTACCAAGCAATAATGTAAACAGATCGAGAGCGGCAAAATTACAGCGAACCCAGAAGGAAAATTGCCTTCAGGTTTTATGGACGTCTTTCAAATTTTGCATTTCGATAAAAGAATCATTTTTTATTTATTTACTTGCTCCCAAGAAACGAAGTTTCACTGAGGGGAGCAATTCTCAGTCAAACTAATAATATTACAATGAAACTTTAAACAAACATAAAATAAATAAAAAAACAGAAAATGTCAACGAAAAGAGAGAAAAAAAATAATACAACATATTGGATTCATATTGGGGTATACAGGAAGTAAGTGGTTTTGTTCAAAATTATAAAAAAAGAAAAAGTTTGTGCATTCTGAGTTTAATGGTTATGTCTGTCTGGTTATAACAGTAGTAGAATTGGTAATAGTCGTTAGTATAACCGTTTTGGCATGTGAATTTTGCCCTAAACCACTATATATTGAGTCACTATGCGACATGTTTCGGCAGCGCTGTCCTGCCATCGACCGGCTAGTTGAGACAACTAGCCGGTAGTCTCAACTAGCCGGTCGATGGCAGGACAGCGCTGCCGAAACATGTCGCATAGTGACTCAATATATAGTGGTTTAGGGCAAAATTCACATGCCAAAACGGTTAATATGAACAACCACAAAATATCCGCCGAGTATTTAAACTATATGTCGTTAGTATAGTTTTAAATTTAAGTAGAATTTTGATACTGTTTATGGACTGAGGTTTTGCATTATACAACTGCATACCTACCTTTAAAGTCAATATTTCTTCTACGGTAATTAGTCCTAACGTTGTTTATCACGAAATTAGTGCGGTTGCGTGTATTTTGGTCATGTACTGTGTCACGTGTAGTAAATGTAATGTATAGATTGATTGAAGATTCAAATTGATACATTTCAGTAACCTTAAGTGTATCAGTTTCTTTGTATAATTTCGCTACAAGTGTCAGTCTAAGTTTGTTTTAAAGAGTTTCGGTTTTAAGGGATTTGTTGGCATTTCCCCAGACAGAATTTAGGTATACGTATCATAACTTTGTGAATTGGTAAGCAACATCTCTCTCCCTTTCATTCTCTCTCTTGTCTTTCTCATGAATGCGGACTGTGGGTGTAATCGATGACTCTTTGTATGCCCTGCCTCCATGCTAGTCTGTTCTGGACAGATCTTAGAGGACAAGTCACTAAAGACACCAATGAAGATTTTAACAAATCAACTGTAGAAAATATCAGGCGATGGTTATTAATGTTGTTGGGTAGTGGACTGAATAATAAACGATCTCACCGTTGCTTCCCTTACTTCTGGTTCACTATGATTCTTTTTTTCTGTGCATTGGTCGAAACATCCACACGCGTTGATCTTCAAACTTGCACTTAACTTCTTTCACGTGTTACCCAAAATTAACGCGACTAACTTTCCAAGTGACAATTCTCAAACACATCGGTGAGGGGACAATGGCAAGGAAGGTATACACGGAAATATGCTTCTACATCAGTCGATCGTTCAATCACTCTTTGTGTGGCCCGCCTCCATGCTAATCTGTTCTGGGCAAAAGCTAGAGCACCAGTCACTGAAGACACAAATTTGAAATTAATCTATCACTCCATCTAGTCCGCGAGCGACCGCAATATCTTCGTCCTTCTACGCTGCCCATCACAACAAGCTTTTCGAGGTAATCTGGTTCTCTCCTAGCAAACGTGTCCAAAGAAAAAAATATGTATATTGAGATGGGTGGTGGCATAGCAGTTGGCGCGCTGGGCAAGTAATCAAGCGGTCGTAAGATCGAATTCTGTGAGAACCTTTTTCGTTATCCTATAGATACAAGGACATTTAAAAAAGTCGTTTCTCAACAAGGCAAGTTATAATATTCCTTATACATCATCATCATCAGCAATGGCGCTACAGTCCGGTGTGGGCCTTGGCCTCCTCAATAAACTGCCTCCATCCCGCCCTGTCGGCAGCAAGTCTCCTCCAATTTGTCTATCCGATCGCTCTTATATCGCCCTCGATGTCATACAGCCATCTCATCCTAGGTCTCCCTCTGCTTCTTCTTCCTTCAGGACAGGTGTCCAATACTTTCTTTGGAACTCGGCTATCCTCCATTCTACAAACGTGTCCGAGCCAACTAAGACGCTGTATATTGATGTACCTATTGGACAACGTTTGGTTCGCCATACATTATTTCTAGTTCATAGTTAAACCGAATCCTCCAAGATCCTCCTTCACAGGTAGGGCCAAGTATTTTTTGCGGAGTATATTCCTTACACAGGTTACTTACATAAAACCTTTTGTTACTTAAAACTTACATTTATACTCACTAATAGACCAAGAGCCAGTGACTCCCATTACGTCATAGTATAAAGGCAGTTTTTTTCTGTAAAAGGATATCACAACAGTGAAAAACGATTGGATAACATAAACCTTGAGTTCCGGTGGCTTTCGAAGATAAACGTCTTCAAAATGTTGAAAAATTATATTTTTCACGTCAGCTGTATGTAGCGTTATAGTAGAAAACGTGGTTTATAAAAAAAACTCCTAACTACCTTTTGTTGGCGACAGAAATTTTATTCCTTAAAGTGTTTTCATGAATAGCAATCAAACGTAAAAGTGTCATGTCTCCGAGTTTCCACATCGTCGACTGCGAGTTGTAGAATGGAACAACTATCCTACGAAATAACATGTTTATTTGTGGAACTCTTTTGCGACGGACGCAGAAGGATGGAAACAATATGTCGTATATATTAGAGAGACAGTGAAAAACTTAAACCAGACATGTTGTCAGCAGCATATTACATGAGGAAGTAAAATATGCACTATCGAAGAAATAAAAGAAGAGTTCATCAAAACAAATTCAATAATTTTTATCTTCTTCATTTGTTGATAATCGTCGAATGCTTTTATCATTATTGTCAGATATCGGCCTTATAATATAATGTAGCTGCGCTTCTCGATAGCTGTAATTTGCATATCCACGACAGTTCTTGAAGATTGACAGATCATCGCCGTTCGTACAAAACAATCGAACTGCCATTCATGCGTCAACCTTGTAACATACAGTGTCGCGTTTATCGTAGTTTAATTTATTCCTTAACTACTATGAGCTGAATAATTTATTTTATTTTATTAATGATCTTAAGAATATTCTATCCCGATTTCTCAATCCTTTTTTTTTGCTATGATGTTCTTTTTCGTCTTTGATATTTGTCTTAGTATGATTTTATTTGTTTTTTTTTCTTTCATTCTTTTTCTGACGAATATTGTACATGATACAAATTTGTCATTCTTTGTAATCTGGTAAGTTTGAAGAAATTGGATCATGACAATAAGCCCGCCAGTGTGCATTATATATTTTTTATATCATGATTAAGAAGATTAATTAATATAAAGATGTCAAAACAGATAATGTATTAAAAACATACCTTTGTATTAAAAAACATATACTATAGTAAAAGAACATTTTGAAAAAACTTTCTGCTTCACTGTGAAGAATTCATGGACATTGTTACGCAATTCAAACGACTAACCATAATGCTATAGCGTTGATTTTATCCAATGTTTAAAAAAAATTGTCCTCTGAAATAAATTGTAATAATGTATTTTGCTTCATATTTTTCTTCTTTCTCCTTTGAAGTCGCTATGGAGTCATTTCTGAAATTACTTTATTATGCATAATAAAAATGAACAGTAAAAATAATATCTATGTTGAATATTACTATCGTTTTTTAGAAATAAAATCTTCCAATTGAAACGTCCGTTGCGAAAATAATTAAAGTCGCATTGAGTGGTATTAATATTGAAATAAAAACAATGAATGAGGACTCAACAATCTCTCCAATAACATTATTTTTATCATAGAATTAAACCATTTATTTTCGTGCAAATAACGAGTAGAGATGGGTTTGATTTGAGAACAAATGAACTCAATACAATGGAATGAAATCTGTTCTTCCCCCACCACCACCCGTTCTGCTTATGGGGACTAATAACGGCCCCTTGCAAAACTCTGAAAGAACACATAAAGAACATACCAAGAGTCCGGAGAACTCTAAAACCTTGCAGACACTGCACTTAATGTGCCAAAGAGAGCTAATCATGTTGAAACAACTGGTTCACTGCTCAGTGATCCTTCCTTTCATTCATACCATCACGGCATATCCCACAATGTGGGGTAACCAGCGAAAGGTGTGCGGGTGTGCATTGCCTTATAAAAGGGAGCACAACATATCTGTGTATACCCACATACCAGTCTCGTCTCACCTAAAAAGGCACTATATTCAGAATGGGTGGTGAACCTCATTGCTGAACTATGTGAGATTTTATTGTTGCCTGTTGTATTTTCGATTACCCGGCTCTTACGGGACACTCGAAAACAAAAATAGAAAAGAGTGGAAGCACTATTCTAAGCCGGTGCCTCACAGCTAAAATGATTAATGAAATAGCATTTTCACTAATACTAGTTGCATCTAACACATGAGATTCAACTGTCGATAGCGATAGTATAGTTGAAAATACGTACCAAACTATAAAGTCATAAATCTAAATTAATTAATATTTTAAGATATTATATTTTCTGTAGAAAACATGAAGGTATGTAGGTATGTCGAGATAAAATAGTATGAAGATGTAGTGAAGATAATAGTGCACCGAATTTAAGACAGAAAGTCTTGAAAGCCATAAAGTTGCTCTTCGTGGCTACAAGGTCCGCGTGTCCAATGGGTCCAAAGAAATTCCCTCGGACATCGTCGTAGAGTTCTCGTCGGAAAGTTGACACGGAGAAGTTAGTGCATTCCCGTAGGATATGCTCAGAAGTCTGTTCAGGGTTATCACAAAGCTGACATGAGGACGAATCGGATAAGTGAAAACGAAAGAGATAACTTTTGAAACTGCCGTGTCCAGTAAGGAATTGCGTGGTCCAATAATCGGGAACAATCCACGAGGAAAAAATTCGAGTCCTCACATCAGGAAGAAATGAAAATGTCAGTCTGCCCACAATGAAATCTATCAAAACTTTTCAATAGACATTTCTTGATAAAATCCCATAAATAATTTACAATATCGGTTTGAAAAAAATATTTTTCCATGCATAATCGTTGAAACTTTTAGTAAACTCTTTCAAAATTATACATTTATAAACATTACTCCATAATGCACATCGAATAATGCACAAGCTGTTGGTGACACAGAGAGTTACGGAGAGAAAGTTGCTGGGTATTTCAATAAGGGACAGAATTCAGAATGTTATGATAAGACAGAGAACCAAAGTAGCCGATGTAGCGGAAAGGGTCGCTGGCCTTAAGTGGAGCTGGGCTGGGCATATTGCCAGATGCCAGGATTCACGATGGACCAAAGAGATTGTAGAATGGCGACCGAGAACAAGCTGAAGAGGTGTCGGCAGACCCCAGGCAAGGTGGTCTGATGACATCAAGAAATGTGCTGGAGGGAGATGGATGCTGTGTGCCCAAGACAGGGAGTTGTGGAGGATCAAGGGGGAGGCCTATGTCCAAGAATGGATAAAAACAGGCTGAAGAAGAAGAGAAAAACAACACTCTTCACTACATAGTTTAGTGTATTTGTCATCTTCTTCGCT
The DNA here is from genome assembly GCA_963576475.1 of Molanna angustata. Lineage (NCBI taxonomy): Eukaryota > Metazoa > Arthropoda > Insecta > Trichoptera > Molannidae > Molanna > Molanna angustata. The sequence continues at coordinate 5,605,998 of OY754986.1, forward strand.
CCTTCACTGCTGAGGGTCGTGATCCATGTAACCGCCAATGTACAGAACGAATCGTCTTCAGTCATCTCTGCTCTCCGTAGCTCGCACCACCGAATAAAGATCATCTCCTTAATCTGATCACACCATCGCGTAGGTGCCTCTAACACTTCCTTTGACATTATTTTTTTTCGGGATTCCTGGCTCTGTCCTGGCAATGTCACCAAAGAATCTCTGAACCCGGTGACTTTATCAATCTTTATTTTATTTTAAGCTCTTTAAGGACCAAGTCTGTCGTACGTTTTACAGTCAAAAGAATCACCAGCGTGCGACGCCAACACCACATTTCAAATGCTTCAAAACTGGCATGATAACGGGATTCACTGTCCAGGTATTTGGATAATTGCCTTTTCGGGACCGGGAAACCATCTGCCCTACCGCACATGGAAGACACTGAAAAGACTTCGTTTAGGTGTCACAAGGTGTAAAAAGAACTTGTATAGGTGTGGTATAGGTCGAGAAGAGGATGTATCTTGCGATTTTGGGGAGGTCCAAGATGATAAACATCTTCTTTTCTGCCGGCACATGATACAGGGATGTAACGAGGAAGACTTGACTGTGGCAAATGACGTGGCAATTGCTGCCGCAACGTATTGGAGTGGAAGGGCCTAATTTGTTTGTCCGGACATGAAGGTATTTTCCAGGTTTTGGCTGCATATAAGGATATTAGGAAGATGAGGGTTCTTATGATTTTAATTTTGGTAGAATGTAATAGATCGAAATATGAAGATTCATTTTATTTTAAAAATCAACGGAACAGCACTCGTATGATCAAATAATGTTTAATTCTACAAGAACCATTTAAAAAATTAACCATCAATATGTATGTAATCGATGGTCAAATCTTAACAATCGTATATTTGAGTTTTTTTCGTCTGAGTCAGCTGAAAGATATCCATAGAAACTTTCCCAAAATGAAGCAAAGGTCTTTTTGCAAAAGTACAGAGGTCAAAAATATATGAAAAATAATGTTTACTTTATGGATTGCTTGATTTGACCATGTGCTAGAACTGTACCGCCAAATATCATACAAGGAGATCGCCTGAATCACAGAGATTATACTACCCAAATAAGAAGCAAGTAGACCTACTTGGATCTATGTGAAGTAGCGAAAAGGCTAGTAGACTCATCAAATGTAAAATATGTAAAATAAAAAAAATATTTGAACGGTCCTTTTTTAGCAATTGGTGCCTCGATTCAAATGGGCTATCCAAATTTTTCGTAGTGTCATTTAAAAATATAAAATTTCTTATATTTTTTATTATATATTTTTTTCACTTTAGCATAATAATGAAACTTTAACAAATAATGGAGCACTGGATCTTTTCCGTTTGATTTATTTACCAACTAAAATAAATCGAGCAAAGAGACTCGAATAAAAAAGTTGCGAAAGTGAAATATTGGTTTTTATAACGAACAACTAAATCCTTAACTCGATTCAAAGATTTTGTAAGATTCTCAAGTATGAAATATTGATGTAGTGTTTCAATATTGAAATTCAAAACTTATCATCAAAATGATATTTAAAAGAGCAATTAATTTTGAAGAACATAAAGAACCAAGATTTCATTTTTTACACAATATATGGCATAAGTCATTTTCTTGTCACAATACTAAAAATAAATTATTACAGATTAAAATAATATAATATACAATCGGATAAAATATATTTTGTGAGTTTTTAACAGATTTTTAATTATCTCAATAGAGACGATGTTAGAATATTTACTGTAGGAGAACCGGGAAATGAAGGCACCTACAGGGCTAGCGACCTGTCATCGGCTGGTTTACGTAATCACTTTATGCGCTTGCGCAACGGTCACCATCGCATTATGCCTTTTTAATGCGATCCCTATCAATTCAATTTTGAAAGTTCTATATATTGTAATACTGAAATTCTTTTCGCTTGAAAATAAGGAATTTTTACTACAGCCATCTATGTGTGAAATTATGAACAACATTCTTATTATTTTTTTATTTATTTTTGTTGTAACGCCATCTATTGAGAAGATTGTTTTTTTTTGTAAATAATGAGAGCAACAATTCTTATACCTGAGGTGACAAATTCATTTTTCGCATAGAAGTCACCCCTGAATTGCGCCAGACTTATAAGGTCATTTTTATCTTATTTACCTACTTGTACCAATGTGTAACTAATCGAATATTTTTATTATTGCATATGCGCAAACATTGGATTTTTTCCCTGTCGGGAGTCAAAGGTATTTTTTAACAGATTTTTAATTATCTCAATAGAGACGAAGTTGGAATATTTACTGTAGGAGAACCGGGAAATCAAGGCACCTACAGGGCTTACGACCTGTCATCGGCTGGTTTAAGTGATCACTTTATGCGCTTGCGCAACGGTCACCAATTATGCCTTTTTAATGCGATCCCTATCAATTCAATTTTGAAAGTTCTATATATTGTAATACTGAAATTCTTTTCGCTTGAAAATAAGGAATTTTTACTACAGCCATCTATGTGTGAAATTATGAACAACATTCTTATTATTTTTATTTATTTTTGTTGTAACGCCATCTATTGAGAGAATTGTTTTTTTTGTAAATAAAAATATTCTTATAATGCTCTGAACGTCTGAACCCAACATTGAATCGCACCAATCAAGTCGTAAGAGACTTAAGTCTAGAATCAATCATCAACATGTTTGATTAAAACTAGTTGCATGTAACACATGAGATCCAACTGTCGATAGCGATAGTATGTATAGTTGAAGAATAAGTACCAAACTATAATCCCATAAATACAAATTATTTAATATTTTAAGATATTTGACTTTCTATACAACACATGTACCTACATATGTATGTATGTCAAGATAGGATAGTATGGAGGTCAGTCCTTTGATCCTTCCCAGAATATGAAAACAGAATGATGGTATGTATGTATGTGTGTTTGGAGATTAGTATCAAACAATTAAGTCTTCTTAGATATTGTGTGTAGGCGATTGCCATACAAATTGTATGAAGCAATGTCGTCACTAAATTCAATTTTTATAAAAATTATTAAAAAAAAATTGAGATTTGCTAATACAATGTTAATATATTTTATAGAAAATTAAATTGTCTAGTTGGGGTGTTTCGGCTTTTTTTGATATTTTTAAAAAAATTGTAATATAGGCAGTTAAACTCATAAATTTATCGTAAAAAAAATATTTTTCTTGATAAAAAATGTTTGAGAAACCCTGGATTTTTTTTAAAAAAATTAATTTGAGATTTTGTATTTGTCTATGTTTATACCAAATTTCAGCGTTCTAGCTTTTATGGTTTCTGAGATATATGGAAAAATAAACCAAAATTTCAAAAGTTGATAACCCCTGACTGAAACAAAAATTCACACTTCTGAGTATAACAGTTTTGTAGGCCTATAACTGTTTATATATTCTAAAAATTTGGGCTCTGTAAAAAAGCGGATCAAAAGTTATAAGGGGGGGACAGACACACACACCACACACACACACACACACACACACACACACACACACACACACACACACACACACACACACACACACACACACACACACACACGACACACACACAAAACTCACATAAAATGTTCTACTCCGAATTCTGAGTAAATCCATGTATGGGAACATATATGCTGCGAGGCCTCTAGTTGGTGTTATTAGCATGCAAAAAGTCCACTTCACCATACAAAATTTTCCTTCGTACACGCATCTTGGCTTAATAATGTCGATTCATTAAGAGAATTGAATTCTCATGAACGAATCGACAGTTGGAACATTTGAGCCCAAAACAATCTGACAGTTTTGTTTTATTATGGAATTATTAACATTAACGTTATTTTTTTACAGACCATCTCCTGTGAAAGTAAATCCATAATTTTAACAAAAATTAACTGACATCAAAAACAATGGCAGCTTTTGGTATGCTACTAGGTACGCATTTTTCACTCGAGGATTGCAGCTCCAAATAGATGATGATATTATTGATTAGATATAGATACCTTAGTACGAGTGTAAGCTGTTATATAAGACTTTATTATTCGACGTTTTCTTTTTTATTAATTCGGTTGAGTAACCTCAGCAGAATTTAATCTAAGACAATTGTACCATGCCGAGGTCTTTGGATAACGAGAATACCGGTAATCGAGTTACTCTCGACGATGTAATCCGAGTCAGGTATGTACATGCTCCAAAAGTGCACTACCGTAATATGAGTCTGTCCACTTGAGGCCTCGCTCAACTCCGACGGTGAATTCGTTCATCTCTCGAGATATGTTGAATGGACGCTGAAATCAGCTAAGTATTACGTCAGAATGAACCCACCACTCAAGAATAGAGAAGGAATACTACCCAAGCTACAAGAGAGCGTACTGAAATTTCGCTAGTTAATAATCTCGGTAGATGTAGGATATATTTTTAAGGTACAATAAGACGTGATGGCAAATGTCATATTGTATTTGTACGACATATACATTGCTATATCATCATCATCATCAATGGCTCCACAGCCCATTGCAGACCTTGGCCTCCTCCAGCATTCCTCGCCATCTCCCTCTATCCTGACATGCTCCCACCCAGTTCATTACACCAACAGCCTCCACATCCTGTTTCACGCCATCCAGCCATCGGAGCTTGGGTCTACCAACGTTTCGTCTACCAACAGCATGATGGTATGTATGTATGTTTGGAGATTAAGTATCAAACTATTAAATCTTCTTAGATATTGCGTATAGGCGACTGCCATACAAATTGTATAAAACGATGCCGTCACTTAATTCAATTTTTTTAAAAATTGTTAAAAAAGTTTGAAATGTACTTCTACAATATTCATTCATTCATTCATTCATACCATCACGGCATATCCCACAATGTGGGGTTACCAGCGAAAGGTGTGCGGGTGTGCATTGCCTTGTAAAAGGGAGCACTTCTACAATATACATATTTTTTATAGAAAATTAAATTATCTAGTTGGGATGTTTCGTCTTTTTTCGATTTTTTTAAAAACTTTGGAATTTTAGTCTCTGTGCATTGAGCGGATCAAAAGTAATGAGGGACACACACACACAGACACTAAATGTTCTACTCCGAATTATGAGTAAATCCATATATACGCCATCCAGCCATCTGAGCTTAGGTCTACCAACGTTTCGTCTAACTTGTGGCTTTGTGTGCAGGACCCTTTTTGGCACTCTTTCATCGCCCATTCTTTCCACGTGTCCTGGCCATCGCAGCCTCCCTATTTTTATCACCTTTATAGTTTGGGGCTCATTATAAATATTGCAGATCTCGTTATTGTGTCGTATTCTCCATGCTTCGTTTACCTGCACAGGTCCGCATATTCTTCTGAGTATTTTTCTCTCGAACACTAGTACAGACAATTCATCTTTTTACACAGACATTGCAATGTGCCTTAGAGAAATCTATGACACTCACATGAGCATAGAAAATATGTCGCTGTGATAATATCCGGGCATAGAAAACAATGGCTGTCGAAGCCATAATTTTCTATGCCCGCCTCTTAACAACTAAATATGAAGCAACAACCCCAGTCGATTGCGCTTTTCTTTTCTTTATGAAAAAATGATATCACATAAATCCATTACTGGAAGAACTACACTGGTTGAAGCCTCCAGAGTGATTTGACTACGAAATTTGTTTGACGGTGTTTAATGCTTTGAATAACCTAGAACTACAATATATTCAAGATCTGTGTCAGAGAAAAGAGCTACCTGAGAGGAATCTCACAATCAGGTATTCTGGATCACACAGTAACAACTCCCTAAAGGAGTTCGACAGAGCCAACAAAGCGGCTTATTATGATGGATGCCTTAGAGTGAGTGGTCGTATAAAGTGGAATAGATTGCCTCCAGACGTCCGCAGTGCACAAAGCAAGAGCACATTCTCTAAAGGACTGAAAACAGCTTTGTTTCATAGAGCAACATTAGACAGAATATACATAAGCGCCCTTGGAATGATTCTGAATCATCAAAGGGCGCTTAAATTATAATATTATTATTATGGAATCTCGTAAACATGGAAAGAAAAATTTTAGTGAATTTGGGCAAAAGTCAGCCAAGACTAGAGTGTTGAGTAAAAATAAAAATAAATAATTTCATTTTTGAAATAAAATTAGTAGGTATTTTTATATTTTCTGTCTATCATTTTAATATTCAAATTGATTCAATGAAAAATTTCAATAAAATTTTGAATAAAATTAGAGTATTTTAAACAGCACGTTACAAAATTTCTTTGAAATTGTGTATGTATTTTTAAGGACAGTTTACCGTTGGATTCTCGTTAGGAAAAAAACTCATCAACTGTCAGTGTTGTGAAACATATACCCACCTGAAATAATACATAAAACACATCAATTTTAATTTTCGGATAATATTAAATTTATAAAGCAACATAGTTAGACAAGATATTTTTTGTCAATCAGTAGTATAAATCAAAGAAATAAAAGAAAAATAATTTAATATTGTCTATATATTTAATATGCAAACTTTGGATTTATGTAATGCAAAAAATCTCCTATTATACAAGCTAAAAAGAGAAGACCAATATACTAGCTCACAACAATATAAACACACTAGGTTAAGTACCTACAACAAATACCTTAAATATACCATACATTAAAACAACTTTTGGACAACGTAGCGTACGATACTTTTCAACAAAACTCTTCAATAGTTTACCAACAAATATAAAAAACTTTAAAAATGCAAAAGAATTTAAAATCACTAAGATGGGTTTATGAAATAGATGAAAAAATCTTGAAGGAAATAATTCTACCAAATAAAATGTAAAATGCACTATTACAATCAATTTTTTCAACAAATAATTTATTTTTACAATTTTTGGTGTGTGTTAATGACTCATAATGAAATATTGTGTTTGGAAAGAGGGAAAGAAGGATGCATACGCTTAAATGCGTAGCGTATGTATGTACATACATTTACTTATATTATATGTAAACGTATCTATAAATAAACAACGCAATAGACAATAATAGTGAGGGGGCTAGTAACAAAGATACAAACAAAAAGGATAGCTTAAACTATGTAAGCAATGGTGAAATAATGAAATTATATTCAGAGAAACTACTTTTATGTAGCACCTATTATATTTAACGATCTTCCAACTTTAATTAAATCAGCAAAAACAATTGTAATTTTCAAAAAACTGGTAAAATCCTATGTTATTTCAAATTGTATAAATATGCTAAATATATTCAACAGTATTCACATTGTCATATAATTTTTATTCTTATAATTTATATTCATACTGTCAGTTAATTTATATTTTATTCCAAACGTGTGGTCACACTAGTTATTGTGTAGAATTTTATTAGTATGTATGTAGGTATATAGTGAGTCCAGAGTTGTGATGTATATAATTATTGTTGCAGTTATGGACGCAGGTACCCAACTGTATTTAGCTGCAACATAGTATATTTTATAGCTCTGGGTTCATTTTTGTGTTTATTTGTATTCTGTTATTTTATGTATCTTTTCTTATAGTTTTAAATTTTTTTGTTAAACTTTTATGTTTTTTTTGTATTCCATACTATTTTTATATCATTTTATATTATTGTCTTTACCATTTGATTTTGTAAAATTTTCGACCTCGATACAGGCTAGTCCTAGTGAGGTTGATTATTATATAACATTATGTCATAAAAGTGTAAAGATATATTAAATAAATAAATAAATAAATAAATATTTATTGCAATGAAATAACTTATATTTACTTATGAATACTTATATTGTCAACTATGTATGAATAAGCTTATATTACCTTTAATTATTTTGTATCTTATATCTACTCTATGTTTTTGGATAGAAATAAAAAAAAATTAAAAAAAAAATAAAAATGGCGATATTAAAAACGTCTTATTTTTAAACGATCTGTTTTATTAAAATATAAAGAACTTTTAAAATTGGATTGATACGGGAACTCAAAAAGTATATTTCAATGTTATGTTGGTGTTTTAAAGAAATAAATAAAATCAAAGAAGATAATAAAATGATATTCAATAAAAAATTCAAGTATATTGAACAAGGAAAAAATGTACCTACTGGCCACGACATCATGAATGAATCTCATGTTTCCTTCTTTCAAAATATCATTCATATTGACATGCCATCGTTTTCTCCAATATGTATAAGCAATTATAAAAAGGGTGCATACTACTAGTTTCGGCGATCGTGGGTTTGTTATGGCAGGACCAAATGCATGGAATAAGCTCCCACACACCCTCGGACAAACCGAAAATATACCTTCCTTCAGAAAAAACTCAACACGCACCTTTTTCGTAAACCTTACTAGAGCCAAAATGATTCAACATTATCAATTTTCAGCGCCATTGAGGTAAAACAAACGCACAAAAACGGCGCAAAATAAATTATCCAAATATTTATTTATTACCATACCATACCATACAATCACGCCATTTCCCTATTTGAGGTAGGCAGAGAGAACCGAACGCCAGACTCCTCTCTCTTGACATACATTCCTAGCTTCATTCACGTCCATACATAGTCTCATACACGCTCTTCTATTATTCTTACTTCTAACATCACCATCTTTCAAAATCCCATTTATATGATCGTGCCAAATTTTTCTTGGCCGACCTCTACTTTTCGTTCCTCTTTTATCAGACATGTATACTTTTTTTGTTAGACGGTCATCACTTATTCTTTTTATGTGGCCGAACCACCTTAGGGCATTTATTTTCATCTTACTTACGACATTTCTTTCAATCATACATTCTCGTCTAATATTCTCATTTCTTATTCTATCATACATCGTTTTACTACACATTCGTCTTAGTGACCTCATTTCAACCGCGTTAATTCTACTTTCATGCGTCTTCTGCCATGTCCATGTCTCACTAGCATACATTAGAGTCGGAGCGACGATACCATTGTGTACCACGAGCTTTGCTTGCCTCGAAATAATTGGGTCAGCCATTACCGGTCTTAATGCACCATTCACTCTATTACCTGCCGTTACTCTCCATTCAATATCTTTTTCCAATCTTCCATCACGCTGAAATATGCTTCCTAAGTATAAATATTCATCCACTTGTTCTAATTGTACATTCTCCACTCGTATCTCGTATTTTATTCGTCTTTCGCTCTTCTCAAATACCATCACTTAAGATTTAGTTGCATTCATTCTCAATCCATTTTGCATGCATCCATCGAATACTATTTTAACCAAAAATTCCAAGTCTTCCACGCTTTTAGCCAATAATTTATTAATTTTATAAAATATTTGATATTTAACGTTTGAAAGTCTTATTAACGATTTTTATTTCATAATTTTATGCCGATAAATAAATTTTTACTAGGTAGGTACTTACTATAGTTTTTTTTTAAATTTGATTGTTCTTTGAATCATATACATCTAGCTGTATAAAAAATAAATAAATGATTATCCGTTGACTAACTTAATAAATCTGAGAACCATGTTTTCTTTTCCTGCCCAATAAGAGATGCATTTGACTTTTATCGAGCATTGGATGATGTCCGATACTCGATGAAGGAAAAATTCCAATTCCCATTATCAATGCATTACCTTCTATCTTTAGGATCAACGGAAATTTATAAACTGCTTCATAAGTTCAAACAGAAAAATATAGTTATACGTTGATATGTTATAAAAATATAAAAATACTTGGTTAATGTTCCATTATATTTATTGGATTATTGACGCGTTTCGTGCAAAGCACATCGTCAGAATAATGCTCTACAAGACTGAGACTAGTGGTTATATACAAAATTTACATGACAGGTGTATAAAAATGTTGGTTTTTGAACGGTTGAAAAGAAGTTATATAATGCAAATGAATCTATACAAATCTACGTTTTAATACAATGAATGGTGAATATTCACCATTATTGAAACCGATGGGTTAGACAGACATATACCTTCCTTTGTTGTTAAATGCATTAAGATTAAAATTAAGCTGTTCATAATTATAACTACCAAATATCTATGAAATACATTGGTTTTAACCACACTTAAAAGATAACAATAAACCAAGAAATACAATATTATTTACCTTTCGAATTTTACTGCTGTCGTTTTCTTTTGTTACAGACCTAATGGACACAGGGGACTACAACCAGTGACCCAACTACTTTCATTGTATTAAAACGTAGATTTGTATAGATTCATTTGCATTATATAACTTCTTTTCAACCGTTCAAAAACCAACATTTTTATACACCTGTCATGTAAATTTTGTATATAACCACTAGTCTCAGTCTTGTAGAGCATTATTCTGACGATGTGCTTTGCACGACACGCGTCAATAATCCAATAAATATAATAGAACATTAACCAAGTATTTTTATATTTTTATAACATATCAACGTACAATGGAGTTCTATCAAGAATTGTCGATCGACAAACTAAACTTAGTAATATAGTTATACTGTAATCCTCCACATTATCTAATTATTTTTTCACACTCACTGGAGTTGTACTATTGACTGCATATACACATTGATCAACGTCTTTGGCACAAATAGTCCTGTATAGGGACTGGCTGCCTTACTAAAAAAAAACTTAATAAATTTCAAATCATATAAAATAAATATGAATTGTCAACGGTAAAAATTGACAACCAACTGTCTTTGCATATTATAATGTTGTACCCGGAGACTTGTCTTGTATCTATTTCTCGAACAAAAATATACGTCGTATATTTTTATAGTTGAATATAAAATTTTATCTCTCCTCGCTGAGACTGAGCTAATATTGAGATTCGCTGGTGAAGAATATTAAATAATTTTACCATGGATGGAAGATATAATATGCATATGCAAACAACATCTTCTGCAGACTTCTAATCTTGAAGCGAAATGACATTCTTGAGTTATTTTTATTATGGCGTCATAATACCTATTTTGTATACCACAAAGTCACCGTGCATGCATATTTTTGTAATGGCAATTCCATAAAGGCTACAGCATAGATTTCAAGAATTGATTCCTTTAAAATTCACACTGGTGCCAAGGAAAAAAATAAATCTCCATATTTTTTTGCTAAATTCAATACCTGCATCTGCGTCTCTAACGAATTCATGGGGTATACATTTGTACCAAAGATTCGATTAACGATAGTAACTATAATTACACACACACAACGGTACACAATGGTATCGTCGAACCGACTCTAATGTATGCTAGTGAGACATGGATATGGCAGAAGACGCATGAAAGTAGAATTAACGCGGTTGAAATGAGGTCACTAAGACGAATGTGTGGTCAAACGATGTATGATAGAATAAGAAATGAGGATATTAGACGAGAATGTATGATTGAAAGAAATATCGTAAGATGAAAATAAATGCCCTAAGGTGGTTCGGTCTCATAGAAAGAATGAGTGATGACCGTCTGATAAAAAAATATACAAGGCTGATAAAAGAAGAACGAAAAGTAGAGGTCAGCCAAGAAAAAGTTGGCACGATCACATAAATGGGATTTTGAAAGATGGTGATGTTAGAAGTAAGAATAATAGAAGAGCGTGTATGAGACGATGTATGGACGTGAATGAAGCGAGGAATGTATGTCAAGAGAGAGGAGTCTGGCGTTCGGTTCTCCTGCCTACCCAAAATAGGGAAATGGCGTGATGGTATGTATGTAGCAATAATAATAGTACCTACCTAAAAGTATTGATTGCACAGAGGTCGAAGTTCATTATTTCTTTTAGGTTTGAAAAGTTGCTGGTCCTGGTGGGGCAAGTCCGGCCAAACAGTAAAAACAAAATCCTTTTTACTTATCATTTCATCATCATCATCAGAAATGGCGCTACAGCCCGGTGTGGGCCATGGCCTCCTCTAGAAACTGCCTCCATCCCGCCCTGTCGACAGCAAGTCTCCTCCAATTTGTCTGTCCGATCGCTTTTATATCTCCCTCGATGTCGTCCAACCATCTCATCCTATGTAGGTCTCCCTCTGCTTCTTCTTCCTTCAGGGCAGGTATCCAATACTTTCTTTGGGACCCGGCTATTCTCCATTCTACAAACGTGTCCGAGCCAACGTAGACGTTGTATTTTGATTCATTGGACAACGTTTGGTTCGCCATACATTATTTCTAGCTCATGGTTAAATCGGATCATATTACCTTATCATTTGGAGTGAAGATATTATAGAACTCAATATGCTTATTATATCCATCATATGGGTTATCGTGATGGCTTGGTGGTTTTGCCAATGTATTGATGAGGAGGTAAAGTGACGGTATATATGTGGCTTGATTGGATGTTAGTGGAATAAATTCCGCCTTCCCATTACTCCTTCCCGCCTACATACATTGTCCCGCCATCCCTTTTCTTACCTACATACATTGTCCATCTTCACCCGCTACATACAGTCATTTGTCCATCTTCGCTTATTATCCTATCTGTGTTTGTGAAGTATACTCTATATTTAAGTGATTCGTCACCACGTCATCAGGAGCTGACAGGAATATTCCAGAGTCCTTCACTTTATCTGATTTGAGTCATTTGCGCATCCCGTTAATATTTGTCTCCTCCAAATATAGGTGAAACCACGCACCCCATAATAACAATTAAACAACATTCAATAAATTATTTAATTACGCATCCGCCACACCAAGTTAAACTTCAATGTCGAAATAGTGCTTTTTTTATGACGTGAACGAAGAAAAGTTTAATTTTGTTTTTTTTATAACCAAATTTTCTGGATCCCTAATTTGGTACATTTCACAAATGAGCGAATAGATTTACCAACAAACCAGGATTTGTTACGCAACGATGAATCTAGATGTTTTTGCATAGATTTATTTTTATTTTTTTGATTTATTCCTTGCCAAAGACAATAAAAAATAATTGGTAACCCAATTTGTTATTTTCCTAAAAGAGATTTATACGCCTGACTTTTTTTGGATCAGCTCATTAATATCAAACGAAAGGAGATGAATAATGTTTTTATTTTGCTGTAATATTATTCATTACCTTGGAACATTTTAAGTATGAATAATCAATGAGTATCATGTGAAGAGTCGGATAAAAATGTTTAATGTCTATGTTGATATAAAAGGCTTTACCAGACAAAATGAATAAACAAATTACATACAAAACAATTTTTATTTTTATTTTTTTATTCATAAACATTTTTTCAACATCTCAATAGAGACGAAGTTGGGATATTGTAGAAGAACCAGGAACTCGAGGCACCAACAGGGTTTACGACCTGTCATCGGCTGGTTTACGTGATCACTTTATGCGCTTGCGCAACTTTCACCATTTATGCCTTCTTATTCAGTTCCCTTATCGATGTTATTTTGAAAGTTCTATATATTTGAATAGTGTGTAACAATAATGATTAATATGAACACATTTATAATTCCACAATTTATTTATTTTTCTCCCGACGACCGCTTCGGCTTGTAAGGCCATAATCAACTGACCAGTTGATTATGGCCTTATAAGCCGAAACGGTCGTCGGAAGAAAAATAAACAAATTGTGGAATTATATATGTGTTCATATTAATCATTATCATGTTGGAATTCTACAAATTAGAAGCCGTCACAATCGAAAGATTGAAAAGTACGTATAGTGTGTAACATTTTACATGACAATAATGCATTATTACTATTGCCATCTATGGAGTAACGGAGAAACCTTTTTGTTACGCCATCTATTGAGAAATTGGGAAATTAATTTTTATTTGTAAACAATGAAAGCAACACTCCTTATAAATGAGATGACGGTGTCACACACAGATGTCACCCCTGAACTGCGCCAGAAATATTATTTCATTTTTGGCTTGTTTTCCTTTTTGTACCAATGTGTATGTAAATCGAATATTCTTTTTTAATTGCATATACGCAAACATTGGATTTTTTTCCGTTTCGGGAGTCAAATGATATTTTTACTGACAAACATTTTTTCAAAATCTCAATAGAGACGAAGTAGAAAAAAAATCCAATTTTTGCGTATATGCAATTAAAAAAGAATATTCGAAAACAATTTTTCTACAAAATTCAATTAGGTACAATAATTATCGAACGTTTTCGGAGAGGTAACTTGGCATTATCAAAAATGGTGTTGAAAATGATATTTTTAAATTTATTTTTAGTGGATCTATGCACACACACACACACACACACAATGTTTAAATTATTTTTGGGAAGTGAGATTTCAAATGCGATATTAAGATTTATATGTGCTTTAAAGAATAATAGTCTTATTCATAATAACTTATGTAAGATTTAAAACAGTGTATAACAACAGTACTGAAAATCACTATTCATAATAACATATATATAAGGCAATAATGCTATAAAACGGCTAAATTACGCCTATATAAGTTATACACGGTCTCGGGTTGTTTTAAAAGCAAAAATAAGAAGTGTATAGAGACCGAATATTTCCGATATTTCCCGAATGTTATGTCAAATATTTTTGTAATTCATTTTTTTGTAATCAAGACGCGAAACAATATGTTTGATAGTATTTATAATTATCTGTTGTTTTATTTATTTGCGAAAAGAAATAGAAAACAAAATTTCACGTCGCTTCACAAATGTCAAAAATAATTAATATGTAATGCGACCATCGGCAACATTCGGTAATTATTTAATCGTTGCCGACGCTTTTTTACTGTGACAATACCAGAACAAATGCTCACATAAATTCCCTTATACCTAGACTGCATAGGCTAGGTAATAGGTATGCACATATAATAGATATATTTAACTCTGGTTTGTCTCAGTACAAGAGCGCGTTGCTTAGAGCCCTACACCCCGCTACCGCTACCGCCATCATGCATAATAATATTATATGATATAATGTTTCGTTTTGATCTACAATGACAATTTTTCGTCATTTCTTTAATTAACTATATATATCGATGTTTTTCTATTTATTTTTATCGCTTTTTTGTTGTCAACTTTTATTTTTTGTTCTGCATATAATTATTGTTTTTTATTAAGTATTTTATCTGCATATAATTATTGTTTTTTTTTATTATTTTATTTGCATACCTATAGTTATTGTATTTGTTTATCTGCATATAATTAAGTATTGTTTTTTTTATATTTCTTTTATCGCCTTTTTATTGTAAACTTTTATTTTTTGTTCTGCATATAATTATTGTTTTTTTATTATTATTAATATTTTTGTTATATTGTGTAACTGCTTTGTTTTTTTGTGTATTTGTATAAGGCTTCTGGCCGTAGATACAAATAAATAAATAAATAAATAAATAAATTATCGGAAATGTTTGGTCCCTATACCTACTCTTCTTATATTGCTGTTAAACAACCTGGGACCGTGTTTATCTTATGTATATAGGCGTAATGTAGCCGTTATACTATAGCATTATTGCCTTATACTTATATACTATTATGAATAGTGATTATTTGTTATACACTGTTTTAAACCTAACATAAGTTATTATGAATAAGACTGTAAATTTCTAAAAGTTATTTCAAATTATCTACACTCTACAGCCGGGCGTCGAAATATACATTATACAAAAATAAATATTTAAATAATACGAAACACCATATTATTCAAAATTAATATTATAAATAATGTAATCAACTCAAAACGCCAGAGAATTTATTAATTTTAATAATAACGTTTTGTGGTTTCATTGATTATCCTTTAAATTTTACGATATGAATTTTAAGTTATTTAATTCTACAAACTAGAGTTTATTTCGTACATAACTGAAGCCATATTTTTGTTAGTTAGATGTGAATTAATTTCATAATTCACTTAGAGATGTTATTGCTGTTTTTTTATTTCCATAAATAAATTCATTCATTCATAACATTACTGCATCGTCCACTATGTAGCGACAGGTGTGCAGGAGTGTATCATCTTATAGAAAGAAGCACGTCACACGCGCGTATCATCACACAAATTACTAATCTATGTGTGTGAAATGTAATCATTACTGTTGTTGTTTTCCATTATCTGATTCTTATGGCATCACCCGATCCTGAATAACCAAAAATTTATATATTTCGGTATAATAAATTTTCAATATTAAGCTATTTTAAGTTAGGTCATGAGAAGCTTGCTATTTATTTATTTATTTAGTTGCTTCTCGGACAACTAACAGGTACTATGTCAAATATTAATTTAACACGCACCCAATAACAAGTTGCCACATTCTGGAGACTTACGATATTAATCGTCTCACAGATCCAGACTGAAAACACAATTGAAAACTGTGTCTTCACCGGGAATCGAAACCGGGACCTTTGTATCAGCAGTCAGATACCCAACCAACTGAGCCACGAAGGCCGACAAATTATGATTATACTCCCCATGTACATGTAATATAGTGCTATTATTTTATTTTTTTATTAAAAGCAAACACTCAAGCTTCACAATAAATAGGCCTTTTTTAATGTATTAAAAATAGAATATATTTTTGAAGCAGTTATAACTAGCAGTTAATAAATCAGAATGTGGGATTCTGCCTGAGAGATTGACATTATAGTACTATATAGAGAGTTTTTGTAGCAGTTATTACTAGCAGTGAATACATCAGAATGTGGGACACTGCCTGAGAGATTGACATTATAGTACTATATAGAGAGATTTTGTAGCAGTTATTACTAGCAGTGAATACATCAGAATGTGGGATTCTGCCTGAGAGATTGACATTATATTACTATATAGAGAGTTTTTGTAGCAGTTATTACTAGCAGTGAATACATCAGAATGTGGGATACTGCCTGAGAGATTGACGGTATAGTACTATATATAGAGAGTTTTTGTAGCATTTATTACTAGCAGTGAATACATCAGAATGTGGGACACTGCCTGAGAGATTGACATTATAGTACTTCTTCTTTTGTTTCAATCTTGAAGATTGGTTGGCAGCATTAAATTGATACATCTCCTCCTCCACTCCGCTCGGTCTTCAGCGACTGTTTTCATCTACTTGTAAGTCCTATATAGATTTTTTGTAGCAGTCATTACTACCAGTGAATACATAAGAATGTGGGATACTGCCTGAGAGATTGACTTAATAGAAATAACATGCCCCTTTAATAAATTCGTTTTGATTTGAATAGGTGTTGCTTCGAGGAACGTAGAACGATTTGATCGATCTATTATTTTGCATCGGTGCAAGGAAATTATTTTTATTTCATGAATCTGGTCAGTCAACATTTGAGTTAATAATATTAAAAAGAAACATCTGATCCACGACTTTTCTCCTGTAATTTTGTAATGTCATATAATACTCCCTGTTCCTCTTTATACGTAGCATCTCTTCTACATACGTTATGCTCAAAACTTTTTTCTTATTGCTCTCCCGCCCGTGGACGTTGAATCAGATTATGTCCGATGAAAGCCAAAAAACGCGGGAAAAGCGTTAACGTGTAAGTGAAAACGCTTTTCAGGCGTTCTACTCCATCTCCGTGTAAATATATGTATCACCGCAACTTCGTCGGGGCAAAGTTTTTAATGCACAAGTTGTCCGGACGCCATTGTTGGCCATGTGTACGGTGACCATACGTCCTTTATTTAAGAGGACAGTCCTTCTTTCACTGCTCCGTCTTGAACATCTTATTTTCTAAATTGAGTGTTCTGTGCTTAATTTTGTAAAACGAAAAAAAATAACAAATGGCGTCAGAATAACTAGTCCAGCAATTGAGGTTGGTTGGAATTATAGATCATCTTACAACTAAATAAATAGCGTTTTTAAAAAAAAAATAAAAATCACAATTGTATTTTCCTGGATCAAAATTTTCCCTTGTGGAATGAATATTATCATTTGTGAGTCGTAGACGAATTAAGTCCAGTCTAAAATAAAAACATGTACCTATTTCTGTCATATATGACTTTTTACTCCTCACTAACCCAAGGGGATATAGAGGAGAGTTATTATTTCGCAGTTTTCAAGGCTATTTTTTACTGTTGATTATCAACAAGTATCATGCTGAGATTCTATTCTGAAAGTTTCATCACAATGTATCTGTGTGTGTGATGTGTGCTATGTACCTACTATGTAAGACGCGGCGTGTTTATTATACTTTATCAATTAATTATGGACTAATGTACTCAATTGATTCTTTTCAAATTTTGCAAATACTCACGTAGACCCATTAGATTTTGAAGGATAGGTATCTAAGAAGTGCTTCTCAATGTGTTTGTTTTCCTTTGATATGTCCTTTATTTTCCTAAAAAATATGGTCACCCTAATCATGGGGAATGTGTGTGTGTGTGGTTTATTTTTCTTCACATAAATTTTATCGAAACCGCTGAAAGCATTTGCCTCATTTCGAATGAGTTTTAAACTTTCCGACGGACGAAATAAATCGACCTTTTTTGCACGCTAAAATTTATATCCGGAGTCGAAGATGGGTCGGTGGCGTAATCCAGCGATTTTGGGTTCGAATCCTACCTCGACCGACTTGTTCAGTAGGGGATGTTGAGGATGAACATATCCATGTCTATCTTAAGCCCTACCCTCTTCTCGGGTTTGAGAGGTGCCACATCAGAAATGATGACTCTGTAGCTATGCCTTCGCTGCATGTGACAAGTTTAGTCACCGTCGTCCTACGAGAAAAGAGCATGAAACTCTAAAAATTTCTCATTGTAGTGGGGTAGGTGACTGGGAAGTTCATACAGCGGACAACAAAGTGCTGAAATAAGGGCAAGACTTGCCGCGGCAAATATCTATATGCTATTATGGACTGCTAAAGCACTTAAGGTCACTACTCATCTCTCGTAAAACAAAAACCCTCATTTACAAAACTCTTCTTAGACCGGTCATGATATATGCATCAGAATGCTGGACATTGACCAAGAAGGACGAAAATATATGTAGGTACTTCGCACAATATTTGGCCCTATGTACTTTGCGCACGGCGCGGCAATAGTATTTTGATACGTTATATGTGCACAGCACGAGTTGAGTATGGAGACTTAAGAACATGGCCTACTCGCACGCGGACAGAGGCTAGATTATTGTTTCCACGTTCAACGTATGGATGTAGGTATGATAGGGGTTTGGTATATCAGGAAGATGGGAATATCTGTCATCAATGCCAACAGCCTCACTACCCTCTTTACAAGAATCATTCTTTTTTTTTAACATGTCCACGTAGGGGACGCCAGCTATTAGGATTTGGATCCATTTTACTCTTCCGAAGAAGCGCACTACGTAGCGTTGGGAGGGGTTTGCAATCTAGAAAAGAGTTTATTAATTCGGATTTTAAAAAGACCCGGGTTGTACGAAGGTGGAAACACAGAATTCGGAAGATCATTCCACAGTCGGGCTGCTGTATTAATAAAGGAGTTCGAGAAGCGACTTGTTCGTATATGTTGAAGTTTCACTGTGAATGGGTGCTGCGATTGAGTGAAGCGAGTGACTCTGTTGCGAGTGGGTGGAGGAGGGACCAAAGATGCAAGTTCTTCTGAGCAATTCCCGTGGTAGTATCTATAGAATAAACTTAAAATACCGACTCTGCGTCTGTGTTCTAGTGATTGCAATCCATCAGTCAGTGATGGATCATCAATCAGACGTATAGCACGCCTTTGGACAGCGTCGAGGGTATTCAGTAGGTATTGGGGGGCGCCACTCCAGAGGTGACTACCATATTCAATAATTGGACGTATTTGCGCTTTGTAGAGTATACACATCTGGGACTTAGTAAAATATTTATTTATTTTATTTATTTATCTTTTGTTACATAATATAAACAATTAAATTTCAAACTGGCGGGCTTATTTCCATAAGGGAATTTCATCCAACTAACCAGATTATAATGTATAACAAAATTGTGTATTTATTTATTTAATTATCTATACAGGTACAAACAATAAATATAAGAAAAAAAAATCAATTCAAAATATTTTTTTTTGTATAAACCACTACATAGGCTGAGCCTGTACCGAGAAAGCATATAATCACTTTTTGAATTTTAATATAATAACTATTTTAAAATAAAATTGTTCCTCGATCATGTTTATGCCCTAATGGATTTTAATCCATGTTTTTATTGTTTTGATTAGTTTCAAATGTTTCATCAACAGTATGACTGTATTGTATACCTACTTATTATCAATTGTTGGTATAGTTCATTCATTCATACCATCAGGGCACATAGGGGTAACTAGCGACAGCTGTGCGGGTGTGCAATACCTCATAAAAGGGAGCACAGCACATGTATCATAGCAATTGTTGGTATAGTAATTTTTTTTTTTAGTATTTCATAAATTATCCTTTTCACTAAGAAGAGTATGTAACAGAACGAAATATGATAGAATAAAAAATGAGGACACAAAAAGGGAATGCAAGATGGAGAAGATTATCATAAGTAAAATGAAAGTGATATCCTTGAGGTGGTTTGGACATATTGAAATAATAAATGATGAACGACTGACCAAAAAAATTTACATGGGTGTAAGAGATGGTATGTATGTATGTTTGTATGTAAATATAAGAAGTTTGAATAGGTTATCGACGAGCATGTATGAGAAGATGCATGGATATAAAGGAAGCAAGGAATGTATGCAAAAATAGAGGAGTTTGGCGCTCGGCTCTCTCTGCTTACCACGTATGGGATATGGCGTGATGGTATGTATGTATGTTTGTTTATATTTTTTTCATATCTATTTTTTTATGTTTACTTATTATTATTATTATTATTATTAAATGTTATCAGACAGGCAGCTATGCTGATATGTCTGATCTCACAACAGTTTTCACTTGTTCAGTCTGTCAAGTCTATTTTTGAATTAATTTTAAGTCTATTACTACAGATTATTTTTGTTTTGATTGAGTATTTTTTATTACGAAGTTTTTTTTTTTATTTATGTGTTTTTATAATTGTTTTTTTTTCTTCCATGATGTTTGTTTTCAATGAACACCTAGGTATATTTTTATATCAATTATATTATACAAAAATTTATGTCGTTAGTAATAAAGCCTAGACACATCGCGATCTTATTTATTTTACGATCGGTCCGCGACATAAATATTTGGTCCAGAGGTGGGAAATTTAATTTCCAATTTATGTTTTGCCAGCATTTTCAAGTACCTAATGTGTTTCTATGTAGGTAGGCAGAGCATGGAATGTAGATAGGTATATGTGGGGGTAGGTCTATAATAATATCACGCAATCAAACATGGTTTTGACCCTCTGCAAGAGTTTTCACGGAAGCGAATCCGTAAACAATTAAATTTTGTTTCATACCTAAACCTACAAAACAGCGTGTAGGTAATATTTTATCTCATTTATAATGAAAGGATAGTACCGTGTATATAATCTATTTTTAAGATATTTTAAAATTAAACTTTTAAAATATAATGTATGTAGTAAACAAAGGATACAAATAATTGTTTCATATTATAAAATAATTTGTTGTTTTTATTTTCTCAATAATTATTTTGAGTTTTTTCTACTCCCACCACCACCCGCTCTGCATATGGGGACTGTAAACGGCCCCTTCACAGAACGCTAAGTGAGCGACAAGAAAAAAATGCCTTGCACAAAAAGTAGCTCATGGAGCCCTCTAGATTAGTAATCTCGGCACCATAGTGCAAAAGAAAAATCGACGAATGTGAATGAAGGATTCACACTCGGGGACTTCAGATCTTATAAATGAGAAATATCAGGGGTATGAGCAAGATCTCTGTAAAAAAAATAACCTACTGGGAATCTAACAATAGTAAGGCACCATAACTATGACAAAACTTTTTAAAGGCTTTAAAATTGTTCTTCGAGATCACAAAATCCGCGTGACCAATGGGACCTTGAAGAGGCTCACGGACAGCAACGAGGAGCTCCGATCTAAAAGAGGACACCATTGGGTGGCAACACTCCCACAGGATTTGTTCCGAAGTTTGGTCTGGGCACTGACAGAACTGACATGAGGCAGAGGAGGCAATACTAAATCGGTGAAGATAACTCTTAAAATTTCCGTGTCCTGTGAAAAATTGAGAAGTCCAGAAGTCGGGGACAACCCAAGAAGATTTAAGTCGATTCCTCACGTCAGGAAAAAATAAAAATGATATTCTTCCCACTGAGCAAGCCGTCCAACGGGATTGCCAGTTTTTTGAGTTGTGCATGACGCGTATAATCAAAATTAATGCAGTTAAAAAAACTGTCAATTGCCGAAGCCACGAGAATATCACATTTTAAATGATGGCCATTCGGACTAGATTATAGACTCAAAGTACCTAATCATTCGGTTCTATTTAAATTTTGCAAATATGTATATCTAATACTCGCTTAGACCCCATTAGATTTTGAGAAAAATTGAGATAGTGCTTCTAAATTTTCAAAAATTTCAAAGTGACCCCAAGCTCAGGAAACTTAAAATTTAAAATTATCATTTTTAAATTGGTGAAGAGGCACATCACTTTCATAAAATGGCATTGAAGAGTACTTGTCAAGTGTTCATAATAAAATATTTAAATAAAAAATAGTTTAACAAACTCATTTCATGAAAATACTGAAAATTTTTCATACAAAATTTGAATACTTTATAGAATGACTTGTCAGTGGGGAGTTTAGCGCTGGCCACAACCCACTCGTTTTTAATGAAATTCAGATATGTGAAATAATGAAACTCACCCTGATCGTGCGAAATTCGCCATGTACAGGATGAAGGCTTCCGACAGTGCCACCTCTGATTTTGTGTAGTTCTTTGGAAAGTGGTTGAATCCTTCCACAAGGGGTGCTCCAAACAAATATGGCAGCTCTTCTCCGTGGACTGTTCCCATTCTCTGAAAACAATTAGAGAAAAAGTGTTTAAAATATAATTCTTTTATATATTTATCACCTATAATAATTCGAAATCAAATCTAGTTTAAATTCTCGGCGGATATTTTGTGGTTGTTCATATTAACCGTTTTGGCATATAGTGGTTTAGGGCAAAATTCACATGCCAAAACGAAATCAAATCTTTCATTGGTGGAAACCCCCTTCAGACACCTTCAATATATTATATATAACAACATTAAAGTTGTGGTGTTCCTTGACTTTCAAAATTTCGAAGTAACTATATAAATTTATTTTTTTCCATTCGCCCGCGATTGCTCTCTCGAGTGTCAAAACGTACGCGTCAGTCAATATTAA
Organism: Molanna angustata; assembly: GCA_963576475.1. Classification (NCBI taxonomy): domain Eukaryota; kingdom Metazoa; phylum Arthropoda; class Insecta; order Trichoptera; family Molannidae; genus Molanna; species Molanna angustata. The sequence continues at coordinate 5,629,114 of OY754986.1, forward strand.
TCAGTCGTGAATTCAGAAACGCATTTCATTGTAAATGTATTATTATATATTATCTAAATCAAAGTTAATTTTGTGAATAAATTGTGAAGTATGTTAGTAAATATAATCTTTCATTCTGTAACCAAAAGCGTTCCTTTTGAATTTTAACTTGAATAAATAAATATTTAGAGAAATTTATTTGCTGAGAAAAAACCACCTCTAAAATGTATATTGGGAGATTCCCACCAACCATATTGTCTGTAAATGAAAGGCGTGATTTCTAATAGTTTTTTGTAGTAGATATAAAATAATCACGCTTCATTCAATAGCTTACGTATTGTAAATAGCAATTAACAACATTTTGAAGGCTTTTATCTCCGAAAGCTACCAGTTCACAGGGTTACCTAATATTAATATTCAATCGTTGTTACCTACTGTGATATCCTTTAAAATAAATAGCTCTTTTACTACGACGAAGTTTATCAGTTGCTGGATCTTTCTCTATTTTAATAATAGTAATAAAAAATAATAAATATTTTATTTCCAAAGCGGTGATAGCCCAGCGGTAAGGTCGTCGCCTCACATGCTTGAGGTCGACGGTTCGAATCCGTGCAGGGCACGCACCTCTGGATTTAAAAAAAAAATGTATGTGCGGATTTAATCACTAGCTACGTTTAGCCATGATCCAATATGTCCGGTTTCCCTTTCTAAGGCTTACGAAGGTCAGATGGCAGTCGCTTCAATGTAATTACCAGACTCGCCAATTCCAGGATCATGGTCAAAGTGTACCCTGATACAAACGGCACAAAAAGCACTAACGGGAAAGAAAGAAATATTTTATTTCAGTCTGTGAGCAGGGGGGTGCAATGCTACACAAACCATATTTTTACATACCAAAATATATATTAAATGTTACAGAATGAGAAAAATATTTTACAGAATATAGATTAGGTGTATACAAAAAGAAAAAAAATAATAAATGAGTGTATTTGAAATCTAAAAAAAGCACTGTAGAAATGATATAATTATCGTCTTAGATCCAACACTTTGGTCCATCTTTGTGACAGTCTCGGACATTGGTGCTCCTGTACAGCCTTTATAATCGTGTTAGGGTTCGTCCATATTCGCTTAATTTCAAAATAATGAACTGTCCGAAATTTGAATTTGATTTATGTTGCCAGAGTGAAGAACCAAAGATAGACCAAGAGGATCCTGGAATAGAGACCATGTGAGGACAAAATAAGTAGAGGCAGACCACCTACGCGATGTTCCGATGACATAAAGAGGGTTGCTGGTGACTGGACGAAGAAGGCCCAGGATAGAGAAACCTGGAGAGATATGAGAGAGGCCTATGTCCAGCAGTGGACAGAGACGGCTGGAGAAAGATAAAGAAGAAGAAGATTTAGCAAGGAAACATACAGATTTGTAAATATATATATATATATATATATATATATATATATATATATATATATATATATATATATATATATATATATATATATATATATATATATATATATATATATATATATATATATATATATATATATATATATATATATATATATATATATATATATATATATATATATATATATATATATATATATATATATATATATATATATATATATATATATATATATATATATATATATATATATATATATATATATATATATATATATATATATATATATATATATATATATATATATATATATATATATATATATATATATATATATATATATATATATATATATATATATATATATATACATATATATATATATATATATATATATATATATATATATATATATATATATATATATATATATATATATATATATATATATATATATATATATATATATATATATATATATATATATATATATATATATATATATATATATATATATATATATATATGTTATAATATTTTTATCTCGGTTTTCCCGTGTCAGTAGGTCTTGACTAAGACCATTTGTCTTCCGACGTTTCGCCTGAATATCACCAGGCATTTTCAAGGACTTAACGAAAAGCACGCGCGCGACACACGTCTACTCACACTGAAAGCTCACCGTCATGTAAGACAAATGGTCTTAGTCAAGACCTACTGACACGGGAAAACCGAGATAAAAATATTATAACATATTTCACCCGTGAAAACATCAAATATAACATATACATATATATATATATATATATATATATATATATATATATATATATATATATATATATATATATATATATATATATATATATATATATATATATATATATATATATATATATATATATATATATATATATATATATATATATATATATATATATATATATATATATATATATATATATATATATATATATATATATATATATATATATATATATATATATATATATATATATATATATATATATATATATATATATATATATATATATATATATATATATATATATATATATATATATATATATATATGTTACTAGAAAGGTTTTCACGGGTATTTGAAAATATGAAATTATTATTATCTTTGGGGTTATCCCGCGTCAAAATCAGATCCTTGGAAGGATCTTTCGTCAACCGACGTTTCGCATATACGAAATACCATGTAAATCATGCGACAAGACATACGTGGGAAAAAGTAACAGAAAAATATCAGCCAGGGTCGCGGAGCATAGAGTGGATTCAAACAATAGAAAATTAACGTCTTCACTAGTCCAACATACTCTGAACGAAGGACATCAAATCGATTTCGATAATGCACGCGTAGTTGCAAGTATTAACACAGAAACAGTAAGAATTTATAGAGAGGCAATCGAAATTTACAAAAGGAAGAATGTCGTGAATAATCGAGACGATGGTGTGCGTCTCCCGCTGGCCTGGAAAAATATCTTACATAAAAATAGAATCGACAATAAAAATAAAAATAACATTATAAAACATTCATTAAATACCTCAGAAATTGACAGCAATAAAAATCCCATTACAGTAAACCCATTAAATGTTAAACGCCAAACAAATAAAATTAATACAATACATACATCATTAAGCGTGAGGCGAATCACCAGAAGCCAGTCAAAAGCCATTAAGGCGAACAAAAGCGGGGAAAACCCATCTACCCCTACAGTTTAAACTTTAACTTTCCAATCTTCACTTGGTGCTAGGTTCTCGGCTCGAACGGACGTGCTTGCACTGACACACGAAGCGAGAATCTATCAACAAGGCCCTGAAGATGCCTGGTGTGATCCAGGCGAAACGTCGGTTGACGAAAGATCCTTCCAAGGATCTGATTTTGACGCGGGATAACCCCAAAGATAATAATAATTTCATATATATATATATATATATATATATATATATATATATATATATATATATATATATATATATATATATATATATATATATATATATATATATATATATATATATATATATATATATATATATATATATATATATATATATATATATATATATATATATATATATATATATATATATATATATATATATATATATATATATATATATATATATATATATATATATATATATATATATATATATATATATATATAAACGAACCGGCAAAGTTTCAATAAATGTTTAACAATGAGTTACCTAATAAAAAAACATGATTTAATTTTTTCATCGAAAGTTCTTGATGGAATTCCATTAAAATTTCTTAAAATTTTCAGGTTGCTATCCATGAAAAACTCTAACTTGTCTTTATATAAATACTCAAATGTTAAACTTATGTGTATTTACTACTTAAATAAACAGTGAATTAACATATAAACGTGCTTTATTTTTAATGTTTATTAAAATTTTATACAAAACATAAGTTATAAAAAATGAAAGAGTGAAATAAAACAGAAATAAAAATAACTATTATAAAATAAAAACCAATTAAAACATACCCACACATTATAATTTCACACAATATGTACAATATACTTTTTTTTAAAGCTGAAAGATTGTTATTCAGAATATCGATTGCAGTATTATCGATAGACTTATACAACTACCCCTGACGAAGGAAGTTTGCCCATAGTTAGTTTTACACATTAGAATAAATTGCAAATAATTCGTTCTATCTAGTACTGCGTAAAGGTCAAAATAAAGCATGGATTATTAAAATGCAACTAACTCCAGAAAACCATATCTATCATTTGTTTTTCCTTGGCCTATAAAACTCCCAGAAATACAATGGCGCAAAATAATTGCCAAGTAATAGAATGTTTGCCGACATTGTCCTTTGGCGAAAATTGAATCCTCGGAAATTTACCGGGAGGTTTTCTAAAGGTGATACAAATCACGATTTTATTTCACGGAACAAATAAAGAAAACTTAAAGGCTTCTCTTTGAGAGTTTGCAGTGAAAGCTAACCGCATCTTGTGCGGCGGTGGAAGAACCAGCATTAAATCAATATTTCTATCTTTAAAACCATTTCCTGTCTTAACCACCTTCGTTCTATTTTCTTAGTATTTTTCGTTGAAACTCTGCCAAACCAGCTGTGCAGCTTTTGATGATTAGTTTTTAGAAATATCCAGTAAAGGCAAGATTCCCCTTAAGAAAATGTGATTTTTTTAACTATTTTTTATAATTATTATAAGTGTGTGTACATCAATTTTGGACGAAATAAATTGGTCTGTATTTTTTTCATTTCATAGTGTATTTTTTCTGTTTATTTTATAAGACTGTATTTGTCCTTTAAATAAATAAATATAATTATTCTGTCCATGTTTATATCACTTAACTCCTGCTAAACGATTGAATCGATTTGATGAATTTATTTTGTGTATAATTTAGTGGTACTTAGATTGTTTCAATATAAAAAAAACGCCTGATGTCATACAAACGATATAACTTCATACTTTCCTTAAACCCCTAGTACCTATATATGTATGTGTATAAACCCCTAGTATATTGACATGTAAAAATAATGATTGTCTATATAACAAATAAAAATGAAATTAAATATTTAGGAGTAATAATTGACAGTAACCTTAAATGGAAAACTCAAATAAATAATACTATAAACAGATTAAGAAAGCTTATTTACATATTTATCAACCTTAGAAACATTCTCAATTTAAAATTACTTAAAAATGTGTATTACGCTTTCGCCCATTCAATAATGCAATATGGCATTGTTGCATGGGGGGGGGGGCGTATAAAACATCCATTTTGCCTCTAGTAATTACGCAAAGGTTGATAATAAAAATTATAAATAAAAAAACATCTGACTACCCAACTTTGCAACTATTTCGTGATTTTCAAGTGCCATCTTTTAAAAATATCTATAAAAAAATGTGCTATTTCAAATACATAAGGACATTGGAAGGTCGCACCATGCCTTTGTACGTGTGGCGAGTGATAGACATAATATAGTGGGTCAACTGTGTACCCCATTAACACATACATACACAACACAGCACTACTACACGTACAATGGGGTGGTGTGGTTCAACCAACTTGAAACAGATTTGAGACTGGCAATTGAACATAATGATTTAAAAAAAAAATAAAGAATAAATCAAACTTATTATTTGACTGATATGTAAATTATATTATGTAACTTCTTTTTGTATAGATAATAATTATGTATGTATAATATTTTGTGTATTCTGTATTAAATTGTCTCCTTTACACACGAGTGCTTGCACTCTAGTAAAGGGTAAATATGTTTTGTCTTACTGTGAATCTTTTCTATATAGTTTGTTTGTTTTATATTTTGTATATGTTATTGTAAACTTAATAAAATAAAATAATAAAAAAAAAAAATAATATGTATGTGTATATATGTGTATGTGTGTTCCTATATGTATATTTTTTTTTACTTTTTCTTTCTTTTAAGTGATTGTGTTTGTATGCTTATATATATATTTTTTTAATGTATTACTTAAAGTGAAAACCTGTCATTAGTCCTTGTTTAATATTTTCTTATGTTTATATCTATTTTGTGTAAAAATAAAAAAAAACTGTATGTCTTCTATAGAAGAAACAAATAACAAAACTTTTGATATATACATTTAAGTGAAAAACAGGAGTTTCATTCTATATTTATTTATTTATAAATAAATAAAGTACGTCTGTATACTGTCACTGAACTCCTAAACCACTGAACCGATTTTTATGAATTAGCAAGTAAGGTAACGTCCAGATAGGACAACTTCTGTCAGGTCCACTAATGTTATGTAATATAAAGATTTTTGACTTGTCATTCACTACAATATTTAAAAAAAACGTCGTTTTCCTGTTAAATCAAGATCTAACCCCTTCGATGTGCTGCACGTGTAACATTAGCTATCCCCATTCACATTAAAAAAATATTCAGCTCGATCAGCTGGACTATGAAAAAGCCAAAGCCATGAAATGGCGTCATCTCAATCCATACAAATATTTAAAATTAAACGAAAGTTTAAAAGTAAAAAAGTATATTTCTCAAATCGTTCCTGCATGTTCCTTCTACATACATATGTCATTCCGTACCCTCCTACTTTACCTCGTTGCTATGTAAGGTGTTTTTTTATCCTTCTCACTTAATACGTACTATTGTACAAATTCAACTTTAAAGACTTCGCATTTCTCGGGTTATTTGGAAGAAATTGCCTTATGGCAACAAACCCGCATTTATATAATTACTGAACACGAAGATGTATGAAATAAAATACACATTCAAATAGTCTTTTTTGTGAGTTTATTGTTTTATACTTTTTATATATTTATCCTTTTATACCTTGAAGTATATTTATACCTTGAAGTATATTTATACCTTGAAGTATATTTATACCTTGAAGTATATTTATACCTTGAAGTATATTTATACCTTGAAGTATATTTATACCTTGAAGTATATTTATACCTTGAAGTATATTTATACCTTGAAGTATATTTATACCTTGAAGTATATTTATACCTTGAAGTATATTTATACCTTGAAGTATATTTATACCTTGAAGTATATTTATACCTTGAAGTATATTTATACCTTGAAGTTTATTTATACCTTGAAGTATATTTATACCTTGAAGTATATTTATACCTTGAAGTATATTTATACCTTGAAGTATATTTATACCTTGAAGTATATTTATACCTTGAAGTATATTTATACCTTGAAGTATATTGAGAATTTATAATTGTTGGTATAACCTCAGAATAGGCTTGGCCTAGTGAGGTAATGAATACCATAGTAATATTTAAATTAAATTTTATTATACATACTTACATATTATTTAATATATCATGCAAATAAATATATATTAAAAATAATATTAATAAAAAATAATAAACACTTCCTTGCACCCTGTGCAAGTGGCGAGTTTATTGCCGTATGGCAATTACTTATTTATTTATTTATTGTGACATTCACGGCTTAAAGCCCTTTACAAAACATAATATTAGATGACACAGCATAAACTTAATCAAAGAAACACAATTCACATCGCATTCTTGAAGTATTCATATCCGCATCGACCTGACACTACAACAGGGTACCTACAGAGTTGATGTCCCGCTCACACAGCACTACAGTCACAGTGCGAGAAAGAGACACCAACTTTACCGCCAATTATTACAATTATTGCAAGTTGCCAGGTCGATATCAAATTGAAACATTTTTTGTTTTACAAATTAAAATAATACATACATACATACATACATACCATCACGCCGTTTCCCTATTTGGTGTAGGCAGAGATAACCGAATGCCAGACACTTCTATCTTGACATACCTGTTTTGCCTCATTTACATTCATCCATCGCGTCATACATGCTCTCCTATTGTTCTGACTTCGTATGTTCCCCTCATTCAAATTCTCATTTATATGATCATGCCAGCTCTTTCTCGGTCGACCCTTACATCTCATTCCACTCTTTTCAGCCTTGTATACTTTCTTTGTCAGTCGTTCATCGTTCATTCTCTCTACATGTCCGAACCATCGCAAAGAATTTATCTTCATTCTACTCAAAATATCCCTTTCAGTCTTACATTCTCTTCTGATATTTTGATTCGTTATCCTAATTTTTTAATCCTAATTCAAATCCTAATTTAAAATTTAAATAATCATTATATAAATCCACAATTACAAAATATAGTAAACACTAAACAATTCAATTAGCAATTTATATAAAAATAAAAAGTAAAAAACAAAAATACAATATTCACCAATTTATAAACGAAATTAATAGCAATAAATAGGTAATTGAATAAAATGACAATAAAATACCAGAATAAATAGTAATTTACAATTAAACCAATATAAGACAAAATTCCAATAATATATATTTTTTTTACAAAATTTAAATAATAGTAGGTAATAGAATAAAAAATGTAAAAAAATTAATTATATAAAAATGCAAAAAATATATAAAAATGTAAAATTTATAAATGAAAACAACTAACTACACCATCATTTGGGGGTACGTTTTTGAAAATGTTTTAACAAAGTAAATTTATAGTCATTAACTTCCAACTAATCAGTTTTGCCATGTATGTACATAATATATTAAAATAATAACGGTTAAGCATTTTCCATAAGCAATTTATTTATCAAGACATGTATTTTTGAAATTACAATACGGATAAAGAAATATTTTATGTTATACGATGATGTAAACAAAATAAAAATAACACCTTTATCAAAAGAAATCCTTCTAAACGGAAACACCGTATGAATCAATAAAGGAAACATGATCTATTTTCCTCTATCCTGTGTGAACTTTTTCACATTCAAATTGAATTATGTGAAAAAGAAAAATATGTGTTTATGTCTACTAAGAAAATATAAATCGTAAAATATGGCAGGATTGTTTGAAAATATTGAAATTGTAATGTTATAAATAAAAACGAGTGGGTTGTGGCCGACACAAAACTCTGCACTACATAGTAAGTGTACATTTTTTGAACTACATTTCTATTAGATTCTTAAACAAATATTAGATTCCGAGAGGACAAAATTTTTAGTAGTCTCTAAGAAGAACTTTACAGCCTTCAAATTGTTTTGCCATGTGTGATATATTGATGTTGCGCCTTGTATCAGGCAATCTATATAGCGGTTTACGAGATTGTACGAACAGCGGATTCGGTAATCTTCGGGAGAAAGGTTTTTAATATATAGGAATGTCTGAGTTTAGGCCGTGTCGATTGATCGGGGATTGATCAATGTTATTGCTATCACGTTCTGGTTCATACATATATAAACTAATTATTGTACTTCGCTCTGTATATATATCTATTTACTGTAATTATAATAAATTGTGTTTAAGTTAAACTCGTGTGTTAATTTACTATATCTGTGTAAGTATCTAAAAGTATCAGATATGAAAGTACAAAGCTATAGTGCCCTTCTATCTGTTGAATAAAAAAAATGAAATTCCAGAGTGTCCTCGGTCAACTATCCGATGCCCAATTTTAAGTACCTCCACTACACTACTCGCGAAGTTCCTCGACGAAGTATTCGGGAAAGATGACCGAAGTCCTAAGTACGTCGCCACACACTCGTTCTACTTCGCGAGGAACTCAGTTGTCCGCCAGCGCTCGCACGAAACGCGTCATGGATAATGTTCAAGTGGCAGCATAGAATATACTAACTAGTAGCAGCTGCCGTTGCAATGTACCTACACTCTCGCGTATTATAACTACGTTAGTATTTATCACTCGAAGAAAATTTAAAAGAAGATGGTGGATGATTAGTATATATCAAAACTGTATCACTCCATGTACCGAATAGACATACCCGCTCACAAAATTTATTCCACATACGAATATGCCACACTAATTACAGATACTTTTCACCCATATTTAGAATTCAGCGAGATAATAATACATATTTCAAGCATACAGATATTTTTCATGACACTTTACAACATTACCAAAAACAGATAAAGATGTTCTTAAACTTTAATACACAATCCAACAATCCCCTCCTCATTCACTAAAGATCCCTCCTCCCCCTCCTCATCCTGAAACATACTCATTTACTGTATTTGTGCATATCTTTGTTATTTTTTTATCTATCTTTTTATATTTTCTTTTCTCTTTTATCTTGTATTTTCTTATGAATTTTTCAACTGTATAATCAATAATTTAAATTGAAGAAAGCACTTTTGGCTCAACTTTTATACAATAAATGTTATGCAAAATAAATAAATTATAGCTGTAGCTTTCTGAGAGAAAATAAATAAATTATATGTTAGTACCTATATAATATGATGATGATGAAGTTAGCCCAGTAGTGTAGAGAGGCACCTCGTGTCGGCACTTCGTGCAACTTCGAGTCGTTTGACTCGGGCGCAAAAACCGACAGCAAACGTAGGTCGCCCGAGGCGAGCCGAGGTTGGACGAAGTGCCTCTCCACATTATTGTATTCGCCTATCTTCGATCAACTTCGCGAGTAGTGTAGTGGAGGTTTCTACAGTCACAGACTTGAAGTACTCTCGCTACAATCCATGTCTGTGAATATTATCTTCACCGATGTTGATTGTTTTTTTTTGCACGAGTCTAGAGGAGCTTCTAGGGCTACTCTTCGTGCCATTCATTCTTTGTCATTCTTACTAGAGTTCTGCGAAGGGGCCGTTTTCAGTCTCCATATGCGGAGCGGGTGGAGGTGGATGTAGGACAAAATTTTTCAGAATACACCATATAGTGTATTGTGAAAATAATCCAGTGCAGTGTTACATAATATGTTTTTTGGCGGTTATTTTCGAATATGTCCGAACCACTTCAGCCTACTTTCCATCATCTAATCGAAGACATCGCGTATGCCCAGGCCACTTCTCAAATACCTCTCAATAAAACGTTTTTTTGTTTATCTAAATTAAACAAAATAAAATATCTTGATAATATGAAATTTTCAATAAAATTAAAATAATTCAATGAAGTATAAATAACGGATTTCAACGTACACTTAAATGGAATCAGAATTATAACGTGTGGTTGTGAGAAAACACATTTGGTATATGGGCATTATTTTATATTTACAAAATTTCTCATGTGTATATTATGTACATAAGAAGAGTTATGTGACCAACACACACATATTTAAACACATACAAGTCTGTGTATTTAGTTTAATTTCTACATAAAATATACGGGATAAAATAGTACCTTATATTATAATGTATCGTTTTTCATTTCCTTTAATATCATTTGTATGTACGGTGGCTGGCCATTTTAGTACTCACTGAAAAAATTGTACAAATGTTTGAGAAACATACCTGCAAAAATATTTGTGTGGGTGCCAAAAGGAATAAATAAGCAATCTTAGTTAAGTGATTAAAGTACCATCCGATATTAACTATTATTTAAAATGAAGTACACATTTAAGGGGCCATATAAACCTAAACACCTCAATTTCAAATCAAATCCCTCAAATATAGTGTGTTTCTAGAAAAAAATAGTATAAGTCTTTTCAACATTTCTCTAGTGAATGTTCGTCACACAATTTAATAATTCAGCCTAAATTCCCAGAAATAAATGATTATAAATATCCTTTTTTACAGCATTTTTGTTAAATTACTCCATAACCATGTGTAGTAAAGAAATAAATCTTTTATACGCTTAAAGAGTGCATAAAATCAAAGTGAATGACCGGTAAAGTTTTTTCATTTCAACTAAGGTTTGTTCTTAAAATGCAAAAAATCAACAAATTTGGGGTTTCCGATAATTTAAATCACGTATAAACCATTTCAAACGCACGCGATATTTACCCTTACTAACGCGTAACTTCATAGTGCATTGGGCGGTTTCAATATATCATGTTTTCAGTCACTAAGTTTAGCGTTATATGTCCTCTTAAAGGAAGGATCTCAAAATTGCACATTTAAAAGGAAGCGTTGTTTGAAAAAAATTCTATTAACAAATACAAAATATTTAAAAATGGCTCCGTTAGAATGTTTGAAATATTATTGACGACATTATTTAAAAGGTTAAATGAAAATCAAAAAAAAAAACAAAATGAAAATTCGCAAAGTTTACATAAGATATTCTTTTATGGATATTAAGAATTAATAAGTATGTGAGTAATAAGTCCAGAATATAATTAAATGTGACTTTATTTCACATACAAAATAAATAATTACAATATAAAATATACAAATTAATTAAGTACTCGAAATATATGCACGTAAATATATCTCAATTTATCACAGGTGTTTATATGATAGGCCTAGGCAAAATAATGAGCCCGCTGTTCATTCGATATACGAATGCATCCGACTACGCATTCGGTAATCTCCGTCGACACGAAGATATATTACAAGAATTAACTGAAATTTATTATAATTACAGCTCCGCCCACACATGTGGCAACGATGCAAACATTTAAGAAGTGATGGATGAGTCTTGTTAAATTATAATTAATTTTCATTAAGACCTTGATAATGCCGAGTCACCTCGGTGAAAACGCTCGGTCTCAATAAATCGAATTTTTTGATTTAATACTTTGTTATATTTTATTCATAAATTACTAAAATATAATGCACTCCTACGAATAAATCTCTCAAATATCTTCAATATTTTTTCAGTGGGTATAATAATATGGCAAACCACTCTACTTTGCGTGTTTGTTTCCATTGCTAAATGTATCGTGTAAATAAAATGATTTATTTCATTATTTATCACGTGTACCAACCAAACAGAAATATTTTTATTAGGTAAAGACTTTAAAAGTTCACATTTAAATTATAAGCACAAGGGACTTTGGCTGCTGTAATTCATCCCGAATTTTATCTGCGTGTACATATTTTTTATTTTATTGTTCCAGGGGCTAAATGGTTTTTGATACAAGCGGTAAAAATATCATTTATGTCCTTCCATTTGCGTGTTTATTCAGAAACGAATATATTATTCATTCATGTACACATTCACGTCATATCTCGCAAATAGATGGATAAAATTTTGCAGTCTCCTACCCCACTCCGTTGGAAATGATTCAGAGCTTGTAGTCCGCTCTATTCATCCCCGGAGCCGCTGATCGCCGGAGGAAACAAGGTACTACTTACTTATCAGTTGCAATCCTAGGATTGGTTTGTAACAGCTATGGCTGCCTCTTTTCTGCTCCACCCTGAGGGGGGGGGGGGTTTGGGGAGGGGGGACCAACACACCTGGACACACTAAATGTTTTACTCCGAATTCTGAGTTTCAAAGTTGAAGAAACCACGAAAAATATTGTTTATTGTATTTTATCCCCCTAGGTTCTTTACAGAACACTTGGGTTCATCGTTACATGGTTCACAATTCACAATATTATGGTCACAATAATTGATATAATACATTGAAATAGCATGACATCATGGTTTAACAGGGTACAGATATAGTATATTAAAGAATAAATAAAAAATAAAGAATATAGAGAAATAAAAAATATGTATACAAAATAAGCAATTCGGGGAAAAAAGAAAAGAAAACTTCAGTTCTAGAAGGATGTAAAGGGTCCTACTGTCCAATAAACAGTTATTTAAGATAAAAGTAAGTTACATAGCATTGAAAAAGCAGAAAGAATACAACTACAAAGTCAACGACGACAAACCAAACAAATACACATACATAATAGTTAATTAATTAGTATGTTATTATATATAGACCTGGCATACAAATCTCGCGTATCTTGGCTTGATACTTTGCCTATATGTTAAGAAATATAAATTCTCTCGAACAAATTGACAGTTGTGTAAAGATATTATATGTATATGTATCTAAAGGTGGATTGAATGGTTTATAGTTGATTGTGTGGAAAAAAATCTAAAACCATGTATTTTTATATAAAACTAGTGAACCCCCGGCAAACTTCGTATTGCCTGTATAATTAAAAATGGTCCATAACCACCCGTCGCTTCAGACCCTTCAGTACCTCCCGTCCCTTCAGTGCCTCCCGTCCCTTCAGTGCCTCCCGTCCCTTCAGTGCCTCCCGTCCCTTCAGTGCCTCCCGTCCCTTCAGTGCCTCCCGTCCCTTCAGTGCCTCCCGTCCCTTCAGTGCCTCCCGTCCCTTCAGTGCCTCCCGTCCCTTCAGTGCCTCCCGTCCCTTCAGACCCTTCAGTACCACCCGTCCCGTCAGACCCACCAGTACCTCCCTTCCCTTCATTACCTCCCGCCCCTTCAGTGCCTCCCGTCCCTTCAGTGCCTCCCGTCCCTTCAGTGCCTCCCGTCCCTTCAGACCCTTCAGTACCACCCGTCCCGTCAGACCCACCAGTACCTCCCTTCCCTTCATTACCTCCCGTCCCTTCAGTAGGTTAAGAAAAAGTTTAATTCTCGACACAATACTGGGAAGACCTACGAAGAGATGAAAGGACAGTTGGACCTTCTTTTTCCAGGATTCTCCAACTTCATTGGTAAAATGAAGAAATACACGATAAATAAGAAGAAGAAGAAAAAAGTTTGAATCCAGAAACCGTCCTGAAAGTTTCATTGCAATCGGATGAACGGTTCCCAGGATAATCCACCTTCATAGGTAAAATGAAGGTGGATGAAGAAGAAGAAGAAGAAGAAATTTTTTGATCCAGAAACCATCTCTGGTATACTCTCGACAATTCACCAAAGTTTCATTGCAATTGGATGAACGGTTTAGGAGCGCATTCAACACATACATAGATACATACAAACATTCAAATTTATAATATAGATGTACATAATATATATATATATATATATATATATATATATATATATATATATATATATATATATATATATATATATATATATATATATATATATATATATATATATATATATATATATATATATATATATATATATATATATATATATATATATATATATATATATATATATATATATATATATATATATATATATATATATATATATATATATATATATATATATATATATATATATATATATATATATATATATATATATATATATATATATATATATATATATATATATATATATATATATATATATATATATATATATATATATATATATATATATATATATATATATATATATATATATATATATATATTACTCACTATACTACTCAATATATATCTACTATACTCTACTCTATCACTATCTACTCACTCTACTACTATAACACTTCACTCACACTCACTAACTCTACATACTACTAAACTCATCAACTACTACTCTATATATCTCATATATGTAATATAGACCCTGTTTTCCCCGAGAACTGTTATAATATTTTTATCTCGGTTTTCCCGTGTCAGTAGGTCTTGACTAAGACCATTTGTCTTCCGACGTTTCGCCTGAATATCACCAGGCATTTTCAAGGACTTAACGAAAAGCACGCGCGCGACACACGTCTACTCACACTGAAAGCTCACCGTCAAGTGACTCGTAGCGTACAAGATGGCCGCTTATGTCAAATATTGTTAGCGCGACGTGATTGGCTCCTTGTGACACGCCCACCTGCTGTCGTGTTCGTTGGTAATAATATTTTATCATTATTTTTGTGTTGTGATTTATTGTTAATTTTAGTTGTGACATTAATATTATTATTGTTGTGTTTTGGGGTTATTTTCGCTATGGTATTATTAATATTATTATTGTATTGTTTGTCATATAAAATGTTCTTCCAGGTACTAGGCAAACGAACTCCGTCGTCCCGATTGTTCATTATATCCCTTCTCTTATATATTTCTATAGCTTCCCTGTAAATTCTGAGAGGTTCACTGTTTAAACTTGCTATTATTTTTGAATGGTCAAAATCTATTGTATGTCCTTCTGTGAGCGAGTGTTGTACAAGTGAGGATGTAAGTTTTTTGTTTCTCATGTCGACTCTGTGCTCCGCTATTCGTGCTTCAACTTTTCGATTGGTTCTTCCTACATAAGTCTTATTGCACGATCCGCACGGTATTTCATATACTCCATGAGCTTCAAGTGGAATGATGTCTTTCGGGTTTCTTAGAAAGGTTGATATTTTATTTGTTGTGCTGAAAACGGTACGTATGTTATTTTTGTTTAATAGACGGCTTTAATTCGTGAAGAAATTAAATACATACGGTACAAACTAGATCAAGTGAGTTCTCAACTACGTGTACTTCATTTAAACCTCGCAAACACATTACATCCAGTGATATGGGATCAACTAAATAATATTGTGCAATATCGTGTTGACACCAATACAACATACACCACGGAACGCCAAATTAAGAAATTTACCAACCTACAGAAAAATAAATATTGTCACCAAGCCGCTCTGGATACAAACAAGGTCATTCACAATTTATCAAATTTTCAACTGAATAATAATGCTATTTCCGTCCTCTCAAAAGGTTTTAACTATGGTGTATCATATAAAACTATTCCTAAAGAAGAAATAATTACAGCGGTTGAATCAGCCATTCACAAATGCACCAATAATACTGCGGAAACAATTAGACAAGAAACATGCTCGATTTTAAGAAAAAATACACCACCAAAATGCAATTTATCAAAACTAGAAATAATAGCCCTCAAAGAATTACGCAACAACAAAGATTTGATAATCCTTCCAGCTGATAAAGGCAATGCCACAGTAGTGATGAACAGTGAAGATTATAAATCGAAAATGACCGATATCCTTGAAGACCCAGCATACAAAATACATGCAAGCAACCCAATCACGTATCTTGAGAAAACCACGAAAACTAAAATAATGGAAACAAAACTTAGTGATGATATCAAGAAGTCACTTATTCCACGAGAGAAGTCGTCACGCTTTCCAAAATTATATGGTCTTCCAAAAATTCATAAGAAAGATATTCCTCTCAGACCAATTGTTAGTTCCATTGGTTCGCCGTTACAAATGCTTTCTAAATTCCTCGCGAATATGTTGCAGCCCTATGTAGAATCCGCAGACTCCTATGTCAAAAACTCAGAACATTTCATATCACTCATCACTGACTTAGAACTGGAAAGTACAGATATTCTTGTGAGTTTTGACGTTGTTTCTTTATTTACAAATATTCCAATTAACGAGACACTAGACATAATCAAAGAAACACTCAATACCACAGACGATATTTTAAATTTATTTTATCACTGTTTAAATAACACATTTTTTTTATTACAACAATAAGACATACAAACAAATAAAAGGAGCACCTATGGGTTTGTCATTGTCACCAGCAGTCGCCAACTTATTTATGACGAGGTTTGAAGAAGAAGTCTTAAAGAAAGTAATACTCAAACCAAAGAAATGGCTAAGATATGTGGATGACACATTCGTAGTATGGTCTCACGGAGAAGAAGAATTAAATAATTTTTTGAACACTATTAACAGCATTCATAAAGATATAAAGTTTACAATGGAGAAGGAAAATAACAGACAAATACCTTTCTTAGACGTTTTAGTGTTAAAAAAAGCAAACGGTAAACTGGGGCACACAGTATATAGAAAGCCCACACACACCGATAGATACCTACACAGCAACGTCCAATCATCACCCCGCACAAATATGCTCAGTCGCAAAAACACCTAATAACAAGATCAAAAAGAATTGCAGACCACGAGCATAAAAAACAAGAATTAGAATACACGAAAAATGCTCTACGTTGTAATGGTTTCTCAGACTATATAATAAACAAAGCATTAAAGAGTCCAAAAACAGTGAAAGAAAAATCCAATGAAACACCATTATCAACAGCCCGACTACCATATATCAAAGGCGTCACCGATAAAATCAGCCGTCTATTAAACAAAAATAACATACGTACCGTTTTCAGCACAACAAATAAAATATCAACCTTTCTAAGAAACCCGAAAGACATCATTCCACTTGAAGCTCATGGAGTATATGAAATACCGTGCGGATCGTGCAATAAGACTTATGTAGGAAGAACCAATCGAAAAGTTGAAGCACGAATAGCGGAGCACAGAGTCGACATGAGAAACAAAAAACTTACATCCTCACTTGTACAACACTCGCTCACAGAAGGACATACAATAGATTTTGACCATTCAAAAATAATAGCAAGTTTAAACAGTGAACCTCTCAGAATTTACAGGGAAGCTATAGAAATATATAAGAGAAGGGATATAATGAACAATCGGGACGACGGCGTTCGTTTGCCTAGTACCTGGAAGAACATTTTATATGACAAACAATACAATAATAATATTAATAATACCATAGCGAAAATAACCCCAAAACACAACAATAATAATATTAATGTCACAACTAAAATTAACAATAAATCACAACACAAAAATAATGATAAAATATTATTACCAACGAACACGACAGCAGGTGGGCGTGTCACAAGGAGCCAATCACGTCGCGCTAACAATATTTGACATAAGCGGCCATCTTGTACGCTACGAGTCACTTGACGGTGAGCTTTCAGTGTGAGTAGACGTGTGTCGCGCGCGTGCTTTTCGTTAAGTCCTTGAAAATGCCTGGTGATATTCAGGCGAAACGTCGGAAGACAAATGGTCTTAGTCAAGACCTACTGACACGGGAAAACCGAGATAAAAATATTATAACATATATATATATATATATATATATATATATATATATTATATTTTAATAATGTTATTATTAAGTATTTTGGGGATAACCCGCGTCAAATTATGATTCCCGAGAGAATCAGTCGTCTGCCGACGTTTCGTCTGAATCTCATCAGACATTTTCTAAAGGCGCCTTGTTAATAAATTTTGCACGCACGTCCGTTCGAGTCGAAAGCTTACTACCAAATATATATATATATATATATATATATATATAATATATATATATATATATATATATATATATATATATATATATATATATATATATATATATATATATATATATATATATATATATATATATATATATATATATATATATATATATATATATATATATATATATATATATATATATATATATATATATATATATATATATATATATATATATATATATATATATATATATATATATATATATATATATATATATATATATATATATATATATATATATATATATATATATATATATATATATATATATATATATATATATATATATATATATATATATATATATATATATATATATATATATGTATATATGTATTTAAGGAATGATATCGATAACTTATCATTATTGAAATATCCAAAATATCTAGGAAGTGACATTTTGATCCTTGGATTTACATATTGGATAGAATAAAGTTATCATCCCTTTTACCCAAGACACATTCTAAGCTTTTGGATTCCAACCGAATTGTTTTTCAAAGAATCTAATAAATATAAGATAACAGAGTTAGACCAACGCAAGACTCCCCTGGTACATTGATCAAGAATTTAAAGGGCACACCTGATATTGCCGTAGTTATGTCATGTTTTTATTATTAAATGTGAATAAAATAACAAAAGATTTAAAATTCAAATATAATTTAAGTTTTTTCACTTTTAACAAGCAACTTCAAATCTTATAATTCACTAGCGGACACGACAGACATTGTCCTGATTAAACGTCGGCTTGCCAGCTATTAGCTGGCTCAGCAAACATAAAAATAACCACACAGTTGATTATGTAATCGACTGTTATTTATTTATTTGTATCTTCCTGTTCACAAAATTTGTACACTGGTGGGTTTATTGCCAAACGGAAATTTCTTCCAACCAGCCAAAGTTGATGTTAATATAAAATAAAATAAGTACAGTAAGGTAATGACATGACAAAAATAAAGACAAAAAGATTGAATATTATAACAGTTCATATCAATGATAGGAAAACGGGCTCCTTCGTGGCTTAGTTGGTTATGTACCTGACTGCTGATCCAAAGATTCCTGGTTTGATTCCCCTGTGGATACAGAATTTAATTGTGTTTTCAGTCTGGACCTGTGTAAGACTGGACCTGTTTTCAGTCTGGACCTGTGTCTGGATATCGTAAGACTCCAGAATGTGGCAACCTGATATTGGGTGCGTGTAAAATTAATATTTGACATAGTAACTGTAAGTTGCCCGAATATATTTGATGAGATAGCCGAAGTAATATGAGGACTTCGACTATTACATACCTACTTGCTTTACTTAGTTACTCAGCCTCTTCTTGAGTCCAGTATTGGACAAAGGCTTCCCGCTTGGACTTCCACTGGTCTCTATCCTGTGCCATTCTTCGCCGTTCAGGACCTGCCACTTTTTTTATGTCATCGGACCATCTGGTCTGGGGCCTTCCCACGATTCTGCTTCCCGTTCTTGGCCTCAAGTCCATCACAATTTTTGTCCATCGTCCATCTGACATCCGAGATATGGATACGATGTCCGATATTTTTTGTCCATCGTCGTATTTTTAAGTAAGTACCGTATTGAAATTAAAAAAAGACGTGCTAAGATATCTCAATTATTTTATTTTTACGAGTACATGAAAGCCTTTACCTTAATCTACTTTTCTACATAATTTCCGTCAATATTGAGGCACTTGTCATAATGTTGTACCAGTTTTTGAAGACCCTCCTCATAGAAGTCTGCCGCCTGACTTGTTAACCACTGCATCACAACTGTTTTGACTTCGTCATCGTCTTGAAGACGCTGACTCCCCAAAGGTTTCTTCAAGTGCAGAAACAGATGATAGTCACTGGGCGCCAGATCAGGGCTGTACGGAGGATGATCTAGAGTTTCCCAGCGAAAAGATGTGATGAGATCTTTGGTCTGATTAGCCACATACGGTCGGAAGGGCGCCTACTCCGTTGTTTTTCATGCACATTTGTGTGGCCATCTTTATGAGTATTAAGGGGTGGAGGAGCCCCCCGTGATGATTGGTCGGCACGACCCACTCGGTGGTACCCGAGTTGACGACGAGACAGGTGCAGCCGACGCTGCGCCTGGTGTGGAAATCGAAGAACTAAAAGTACTACGGGCGTGGCGAAGGCTCCCTGTGGCAGTCTATTGTTCGTGGAGCTGCTGGGAGGGTAACCCCTGCTATGATTCACGGGCCTTCACGATTGTGGTTTGACTCTTAGGGGTAGTGGTTGTAATCGCTTGATAGGGGATATTTGTGTTGTCCGACGTTGCGGCTGCGTCCGGGGTTGAACAGGACCAATGGGTCCTATAGCATCACCGGCGTGAATGTAGTATCGCGATCTCCCTCCTGGCCATCTTTAAATGCTCTCACCCACTTTCTTACCGTTCTATCACTCATAATGTTTTCTCCGTAAACTGAACAGATCTTACGATGAATATCGATCGCTTGTAGGCCTTTAGCACTTAGAAATCTTTTTTTTTTTTTTTATTATTGAAACCAAACAAAATATAACAATATAGTTACAAACAATAAAAATATTACAAAAAAGTACAATTTAAATAAGTTATATGAAACATTTTTTTTTATAGGATTATTTGGTATATACCACCTCACTAGGCTGAGCCTGTACCGAGGTGGCAGATTTTTTTTTTTTTTTTTTTCGTTATATCTGACAGAAAAATATTAAACTTGTTAAAAATATACCTATTATAAAAATAAAATATAAACTATTGTAGCTTGATCATGTTTCCGCAGTATATAATGCCCTTGTTTCTAATCCATGTTTCTATTGTTTTCTTGTGTTTCAAATTATTCATCAACTGTATGTCCGTTATTTCACTTTTTATCTTATTAAAAATTTTTGGAGCTAAATAATAGTAATGTCTTTGTCCGAATGTCGTGTTTGTCTTTGGAGTAATGAGAAAATTCGTCTCGTAATTGTGTTGCGGTGTAATGTGAATTGTTTTATCTTTATGAAAATGTATAGTAATAATTTTGATATATAACTGTGGAATGTTGAAAACTGGAAAATCATTAAATAATTGAACTGTTGGATATGTAAATGGTTTTTTTATTATAACCTTAATTAAAGCTTTTTGTGCTTTAATAAGAGGATCCATATTAATTTTAGCAGCGCCACCCCAACCAATCATTCCGTGTGTTATAATCGATTGAGCTAACGCGTAATATATTGTTTTTAAGTCTTTTTTAGTCATTATGTTGCGAATGTTTTTAAAAATATAAATAAGCCTTCTTATTTTACCTGCAACTGTGTTTATTTGTTCTGTCCATCTTAAGTTGTGATCAATGTAGATACCCAAATATTTATACAATGGAGTCCTTGTCAGTGGTTTGCAAAAGCAACTTTGCTCGTGAGTACAGTCATGTATGATTAAATTTTTGTCTTGGCTAGGTTGCCGTCTAGAATCTATACTGAATGTCATGTATTGCGTTTTGTCAATATTTAATGTAAGCAGGTTTGCATCTAGCCATTGTTTTATTTTATTAATACCGTCAGTAGCTGTCTTGTATACATTTGTCCATGAGTCGGAAGTAAAAATAATCTTATAACTAAATTTATTTTAAATAATGTTTAGGTTATTGGACATCTCATTTTTGAACAAGTTAGTGAACGGAGCAACGGACTGCATTGAGCTTGTAAGTGCAATCAACTTTCATGTACCGAATAGACGGACTAAACAAGCTGTGCTTTTCCATGAGGGAGCCGCTTCCACTAACTATATATTTAACTCTCCAATACCGAGATTGCATAGGCTAGGATAACTAGGATAACTGTATGTGGATGCAGATATTTTCGGGGATAGATTGCCTGTATGCAAAAAAAATATTTATAGGTATTTCTAAAATTCAAATTCAATAGCTAACTTTGCAGTTCTTTTTTATCCATTTCTACGTTTGTTTGTTTTTTTCTCTTTTCTTTATTCTTTGTTTATTGTAATTTTCCTATTGTTATTACACAATATGTTATTATAATTGATGCATGTGTTTATTTCTCTGTGTAAAAACATCATTTCTGTATTTTTTATATATTCGACCAGTAATTGTTAATTATTAAATGAAATTTCTTGTTAATTCTGTTTTTTGTTTTAAATATATAATGTTGTTAATTTAAAAAAAATTGTAATTCTATGTAACATGTAAATGGCTTATGCCGTGTATTTTATTAAATAAATAAATAAATAATTAAACATTATAAAAAAAAATGATCAGATGGGTCGGTGGCAGAGTGGTTAGCGCGCTGGGTTAGTAATCCAGTGATCGCGAGTTCGAATCCTGCCTCGACCGATTTCGTTCACCTATAGCACAAGCATTTATTTGCTTATTTTAGGGAACGTAGAAAGATGTATATGTACTTGTTTAACAAGGACATATTCATTTTTTAAAAAAAAAAAAAAAAAGTTTCATAATGGAAAACAAACCCCAAAGTACTTAAACGTCGAAAATATGAATAGTTTTTCTTAAATATTATGATATTTTGTTATCTAGTCTCTCGTAGTACATAGGCTTACGACTTATTTTTAACTGCTACACTTGTTCATTTTCCACAACAATGTATTTGACAAGGAAAACTTATAAAGTACGTAGGTACCCATTTCCCAGGAGATGACTTAAATGTGGCCATATTATTGTAAAAATTACATTTACTTTGTACATAGTCTTTCGTTTGGAAAAGTCATTTTCGTAATAAAAGACATGTTAAGAAAAGGAAAATGAGATTATGCGTATTTACCTCCGAAAAATAATTAAATAATCGTGAATTTAAAATTTGTGTACATTTTCTCTATCGGGGTATTGCTTAATAATATAATAAAGAAAATCTTATTTATTTATTAAAAGGACGATTCTTTACAAAGACTTTTTTGCCCCGAGGAAATGAAACAGATGGTATAGCCAACAAAAAAACAGGTAAATTGCGTAAGAAAAAAAAATATTTTATCAGTTTGAGCGTAGAAGAAAACAAAAGAAAATTGTATAAGAAATTTGTTTCAAAGTAAAAGAAATTAAATTTAAACTTTGCTGAATTCGTCTTTCAGTACGGCGATTAAGAATTTAGTTGAGAATATAATGTTTACATATTATTATACGGAAAAATAAGACAAAATTATACCGTCATGAAAAAAATTATAATATATATTTTTTAATTTAAACATAATATTCATCAAATGTATCATCAGGTAAGCGTTCTTTTTATGTTGTTGAAATTGTCCGAATCACAAGTACAAAACTACACTCTACAGGTTGTGGCCAAAACTACACTCCTTTCTACCAAATCACTACAAATTATTAAAACTTTGTATGGAACACATTCAGAATTTTCACGAAATGAGTTTGTTAAATTATTTTTGCTTTAAATATTTTATTATTAAAACTCGTTAACTCTTCAATACCATTTTATGAAAGTGGTGTGCTTTTTGAGCAATTTCTAAATAAAAATATCAATTTTTAAGATTCCCGAGCTTGGAGTCACTTTGAAACGTTTGCCAGTTAAAGAAATTGAGAAGCACTGTTCAGGTATTCTTCAAAATCTAATGGGGTCTATGTAAGCGAGTATTAGATATAAAATTTTTAAAATAAATAGAATAAATGATTTGGTATATAATCGATAAAGATGAATTAACATACCGTACATAGAAAATAGCAAAATAACATTATACAAAACACACACAGAGAAAAATTGTGATTAAACTTTCAGAATACAATTTGAGCATGAAACTAGTTAATAATCTGTAATACCTAACATTAAAAACTTTTAACCTGCTAACCTTTAACCTTTAAAACTGCGAATTCATAATTCCCCTTGGGGTAGTAAGGAGTAAAAAGGATAATAAATAAACTGGTTAAGTAATTTTATTTACTTCACTTCATGCACAATAATGTGTACGATGGCGGGTTTGTTGCCATACAGCAATTTCTTTCAACCAATCAAAGCAATGTGAGGAACAATATATTTACCTATAACAAAATAAACACGTTGCATTATTAAATTTAAAATCACAGCAACAAGAAAGGAGGGAGACAGAAGTTGTGGTTTATCAGCTTTAGCCTTTTTTGTTGAATCAATTGTACTTCAAAAGAGAAACTGAACTTTCTGATTGTATTTCAAAAGAACTGCAAAATTCAGTAGAACGAATGGAAATAGCTAGTGTAGCAGATCGAAGAGGCAAACCGTATTTGAAAAGAAAATAACATTTTTTAAAGATATTATGGTGAACTGGCGTAATTAATTTTATAATATCGACATGCTATCGACAGTTGGATCACATGTGTTACATGCAACTAGTTTATAATATTTAGGATACATTATTTTTTTTATCATTTGTTAAAGGCATATTATTTTATATATAAAAAGATTGTATTTGTTTATATAGAAATTGTAATATTTTGTTTTTTTAATTTTTATTTTATATTGTATGTATATATTTAGGTAGGTATACATAAAAAATAATATTTTTCTTATATATGGTATACCCACACACAGGCATTGCCTTTGTGGTAATTTTGGTAATTTGAATTCAACTTTGTAATTTTCTTAAAATCTTTAATTTTTTTGTACTTTTTTTCTTGTTCTCTTTAATTATGTAACATGTGCCAAAATTAAAATAAATAAATAAATAAAATATAATAGTGAAAGTAAATGTCACGACGTTAACGAATATTAGGCCAGAGAAGAAGATTTAGGTAATTGAAAACATGGTAATATCTACTAAGATTGAAAATAAAGCGTATAGGTACATAAATTTTGCAATCGTTAGCATCCACATAACAGAAGTCAGCATAATCAAGCAATGAGAGAATTAAGGATTGTGCAAGCGTGATTTTAGAACATACATAATATCTACTGATGAAATAAAATAAACACATCTACAGAGTATAACGCTATGTATTTAGAAGTATAGACAGTTAGCGAGCGTCCATTTTTTTGTCTAGAAAGCTATTAGCAGTCTCGTTTCTTAAGAATATTTCATTACTTAGTTATCTCCATTCCCTCAGGCGTACCGCAAGGGTCACATTTAGGACCACTTTTATTCAACGTCTACATATTTGACATAGGCGACTGTTTCGTATTCTCCGATTATGAACTTTTCGCTGACGACATGAAAATCTTTTTAAAAATTTCTGATTTAAATGACTGCCTCAAACTACAATCGGATCTTGACAAACTATCTGATTACTGCCGAAATAACAACCTCTTAATTAACGTCACAAAATGCCATAAAATTAGTTTCTTTCGCAAACTATCTCACATAGCCTTTCAATATACTCTCAATGGTAAACCTATTGCTTCTATTGATAACGTTAGAGACCTTGGTGTTATTATGGACACCAAACTTAGGTTTAACTTACACATCGACTGCATTATAGATAAGGCTTACAGAATGCTTGGATTTTTATTCAGAACCAGCAAACCATTCACAAACTTGAAAACGCTCAAACTTCTTTATTTTTCCCTGGTTCGCCCTATCCTGGAATACGTATCTCCTGTCTGGTCTCCCCATTATGCAACACACATAAACCGTATCGAAAGGATACAAAATATATTTATTAAACACCTAAATCGAATAGCATTTCTTGATTTCCCATCGTATCGTGAGGCAAGGATTTACCATGGCATTGATTCACTCGAAAACAGACGTACTCTATCTGATATGATCATTCTCCACAATATTATTAATAATAAAATTGATTCTCCTGCTCTCTTAAACTATATATGTATCTTTCAACATCCCTACCCGTAGAACTAGACACACTCCTCTTTTCCGTCTTACCACTCAACACACCAACTATGCTCAACATGCAACAATGTACAGAATCTGTAATACATATAATAGGCATTTCCAAGAGATTGACATATTCTTACTTAGCGCCCCCACATTTAAAAAACATATCAAACTTAAAATTTCATCGTCATAATCAAATTTAACACTTAATTATACTGACACATTTATATATGCAATTTCACACATCATTCACACAATATCTCACCATAATAATATGTAACCATTCTTATATATCTTAATATACTACAATAACTTCAGCGACAACCTGTATTTGGCTTTATTCTCAATCAAATTATCTTTATGTTTTATAATTTATTATATGCTGTATGTTGTCCTTTAAATAAATAAATAAATAAATAAATGATAGATGTCTCACTTATGTACATGAACCTATGTACATTATTTGCTAACGGCGCTGGGTATCATATGTAGGTATTAATGATATTTATAATACTTGTATTCTCATTTCCTAATTATTATGATCATAACGGACTCACTCAAAAGAATTCACAGACAAACGCGTAAATCGTTGATTATTTTAAAGATCAAAATAAAATACAACAAATTAAGCACAGATCAAGCTCTCAATTGGGAAAAATCCGCCAATACAGATATCATATAGAAACTGCCATATGGCAATAATCTCGCCACTTGCGCAGGGTGCAAGGAAGTGTTTTTTTTTTTTTATTATTATTACTTTTCATATCAAAAGATTTGGCTATGAAGAGGTCGCTATACTACCTGTCAACTTTAATTGATTCCCGATAGTAAATGATTACGAAAAATATTTATCATTAAATTTGGCATTTTCATTGATAATTTTTTCGAAAAATCTTAAATTTCTAAATTCCGACTAAAGACTTGAAATAATAAAATAATATTTTATATATTTATCCATTATATTTCATTTATCGTGAGTAAAACAAGGTAAAGAAATTAATTATTTTTGAGTAAAATCCATGACAATTTTAAGAAAGGAGATATTTTATAAAGACTTAACGAATTTTTGTGGAAAAGAGGGTATCAGAAAGACTTTGAAGGAGAATATTTTTTTTATGTAGGTATATAAAATGAATATGACCTTGTTAAACAAGTACATATTCATCTACCTACATTCCCTGAATTAAACATTAATGCTTGTGCTATAGGTGAACTAAATCGGTCGAGGCAGGATTCGAACTCGCGTGGATTACTAACCCAGCGCGCTTACCACCCTGCCATCGACCAATCTAATATTTAACAAGTTGTTATTTATATTTTTTTCAAAATAAAGCTAAATAAGCGAGAATTGCTCTAATTTTTACAAATCAGATGCCTTGTTAAAAAAACACGTATTATTTGGTGATTTATCAGTATACACATGGTTGAACAACAGTGAAACATAAATCACTTCCGAAAATATTGATCGTTTTAACTTTGTCTTGATTAGATGTTTTGTCTTTAAATTAATTGAGTAGATTAATTATATTTTAAGTTTCAACGTAATAATAATTTGGTCATAATGCAATCATTTTGAACTTCCTGGGGAAGCTTCCAGTTTCTATTAGTGCTTTTGGTTAAAATCTCACCTACTTACT
This sequence comes from Molanna angustata, assembly GCA_963576475.1. NCBI lineage: Eukaryota > Metazoa > Arthropoda > Insecta > Trichoptera > Molannidae > Molanna > Molanna angustata. Next base: position 5,657,227 of record OY754986.1, read on the forward strand.
GAGCTTCGCTAAAGTTTCTATGTACATTCTCCGGGATGAGGATGCATTCTAAAGCATCAACTTATCCTTTTGTTACAAGTATTACTTTTCCTTCCAGCAGTGAGCTTTAAATTTTTATTTATAATTCGTCTTTGTTAAGAGGTGAATTTATTTTGCATGAAATTTAAATTAAACTCGGTAATTGATGTTGTAAAATACTTAATTGTAAAAACTTTGCAGTGACTTTACATTTTTTATTACAGTTTTGGGTGAAGCGAGACTGGTGTGTGGGGGACGACCCGTGTGTGTCGTTTTTCCTTTTTTATAAGACTATGCACACCCGCACCCTTATCTAGATAGGGAAACGTGGTAGCCTATTTATACCACCACCAATCACAACCTGAGTCAGTTCTTATTTAGCTTACTCTCTATCAAGTCTCTTCAATAAACTCAGTGTAACCGAATACGCATCAATCGAATTTTAAATAACATATTGTCATGGTTTTTCATTGAACAAAAATATCAAAAAAAAATAAAACACTGACCACACTATAGTCGGTGTTGAAAATTAACCAATATCGATGAATTATTTTCATTTTATAGTCATTGCATTTTAATAACTAGTTGCATGTAACACATGAGATCCAACTGTCGATAGCGATAGTATGTAAAGTTGAAGAATAAGAATCAAACTATAAACCCAGAAATCCATATTATTGAAAATTTTAACACACGTTGGTATGTATGTCAAGATAGGACAGTATAGAGGTCAGTCCTTTGATCCCACCCAGAATATGAAAACAGCATGATGGTATGTATTGTATGTTTGGAGATGAAGTATCAAACTATAAAGTCTTCTTAGATATTGTGTGTAGGCGACTACCATACAAATTGTATGAAGCAATGTCGTCACTAAATACAATTTTATAAAAATTGTTAAAAAAAATTTAGATGTACTAATACAATGTTAATATTTTTTATAGAAAATTAAATAATCTAGTTGGGTTGTTTCGGCTTTTTTGATATTTTTAAAAAATTTGAAATATACGTAGGCAGTTAAACTCATAAATTTATCATAAAAAAAATATTTTTCTTAATAAAAACTGTTTGAGAAACCCTGGAATTTTTTTGAAAAAACAAATATGTTCTTCTTCTTCTTCTTCTTAGGCAGTTAAACTCATAAATTTATCATAAAAAAAAATATTTTTCTTAATAAAAAATGTTTGAGAAACCCTGGAAATATTTTGAGATTTTGTATTTGTCTATGTTTATACCAATTTTCAGCGTTCTAGCTTTTATGGTTTCTGAGATACATTGAAAAATAAACCATTCTGAGTATGAAAGTTTTGTAGGCCTATAACTGTTTATATATTTTGAAATTTTGGGATCTGTAAATTGAGCGGATCAAAAGTTATAAGGGGGGGACAGACAGACACACAGACACACACACACACAGACACACAAAACTCACATAAAATGTTCTACTCCGAATTCCGAGTAAATCCATGCACGGGAACATATATGCTGCGAGGCCTCTAGTTGGTGTTATTAGCATGCAAAAAGTCCACTACGCCATACAAAATGTTCCTTCGTACACGCATCTTGGCTTAATAATGTCAATTCATTCAGAGAATTGAATTCTCATGAACGAATCGACAGTTGGATAAGCTGACATTTGAGTAAAATAATTGTCACTATAACGAATATTATAAAATCTAAGAGAATTTTTTGAATTCATACTATAGACAAAAAAAAACAATCAAAATACAAAAAATAAATACTCTGGCGTATGTATTTCACACAAAAAAATCTTCATATAATGAAACTCTTTTATTATCATGTTGTCTTATAGCAAAACCCACATCTGTAGCATTCATCCTCGTTTTTCCTGGGGGAATTACTTTTTTACTGTTTTGACACACCAACCCTCGGATGCTGTGCACCGACACAATGAATACACACAAAATGAGACAGCTTGTATTTAAATCGTTTTCAAAAGCGATGTTTTTTTTACAAAATTATATGTACGAGTATGTATAATCGGTCCTGCCCTTCAGCGTCGAAGGGATACACCCTTTCTGAGTAGACGCTTAGCGACAACTATCCCACTTTTTAAATAAAAAAAAGGTTTTATACTCTACATAAAATTATTTTGCGTCTTCTTGCTTCGTTTGCTTAAATTGTTTGAGTGCCGATTAAATATTTTTAAATTACGATGTACAGTAATAAATTAAATAAAAGCAGCGAATTTTTAATTTCACAAATATTTAGTTTACAAGATATCCTTAAATAACTTTCTATCATATTTATGAAAGGTAATAAAACAAAATATCTATAAAATACTCGAATATAGATAGTTAGGTACGTTAGTTTAAAAAAAATACCTAAATAGTGTTAAATTCTCAAAGAAATGAATGTTCATTGATTATTGAATTTTTTTTCATCTTACATTTTTTTTAAATTCTCTAGACCGAAATCAGATTCGGAAAAAAGTAATAAAATACTTGGATAGTAAAGAAAATCAATAAAGTTTATTAATTTACAGTAAAACTGCATAAAATTGTGTAGTTTTATAAATTCAATGTTTTTTGTTATAATAAGTTTAGAAATAGGTACAAAAGTTTTATTTTTTCCTATTGTATATTTGCTACAATTTTTAAATGGTATTCTTGCCCCATACACAAGTGTTTACACTTGTAAAGGGGCAACAATATTGAATTGTATTTTTAAATTTATATATTCTTTTTATTACATCAAAACCAAACATTCAGAATCTCATTTCTGAGACGTTATTTTGCCCGTTATATTTTTAACTAACCGGCCTTTACGATATCAAAGCTTAAATTTTCTAAAATCGTTAAAATTTGCGAAATGCATACTTACATAATTTTCATATTTTTTTTCTTCTTCATTTTTTTGTATAATTTTTGTTCTAATTTTTTTATTGTTACAAAGTACTTTCGGAAGTTCATAATAAATTGTAAAAAAAAAATTATAAAAATAAATAAAAAACACACAGTTTTAATCCACAAATGAGTGAGTAAAACTGTGATTAACAGTCCAATCAAACTGTTTGATTTCTGCCTCCGAGGATGCCAGCTGTGTTCGGCGAAAGCGCTTAGGCTCATTTAACGTCTTACTCATTTGCGGATTAAAACTGTATGTATTTTTTATTTATTTTTATAAATATTTTATTTAAATACTTATTAATTTTATTATTATGTAAATGCCCACTTATGGCGCTGTAAATAAAATAAATAAACCAATAAATTTTGCATTAATATAATTTTGTATCGGTACCTACACATCAATAACCAGTTTTGACTTCCATGTCATTATTAGAAAATAAAGTATTTGGATCGGGGTTCGAGTAAATGTTCATTTGGATTAACTCAAATGTTAATTTTACTGCAGACATTTATCAGAGAGTAAACGTCAAAATATAATATATAATATCTCCTCTGTCTGTAATTTGAATTCGAATTTGGAACAAATAATAATATCGAACATTTGAATAAATTCTATTTCCGTCATATTCAAAGATAAATTAGAATTGATGACGCGTTCGCATCGATAAGTTATTATTGTATGGAACTTCCTTCTGATTTCGGATATCACAGACGTGAACTAAATGTAAGTTTATATTAAGTTATTTAAATTTTATATTTTTATAATACAAAACTGCGAACACAAAATAAAATTATTCCTAACCTTATATGACAAAGGTGTTGAATACATTTTTCCTGCAACCAATTTTCATTCAATTTTTATTGTATGTAACTCGCTCGCGCGAGTCACTATTATCGTTAAGCACTTACTCAACCTAGCTGAAAACTATATGGGATGCAAAAAAATACGACAAAGAAATAATAGTGTGATGCAAAGACATTCTATGCATGTACATAGCTCCTAGATCATTCAATATGTTACGTACCAATGTTTCTTAAGTCACTAAATAATCACTCAGCATTTATTAATTGTCTCAAGTCATGGATTATTGATAATGAGAACATACCAAATACTCCTTTTTTACCAAATACTCTAATTTTATTATTTTTTTTTTCTATTTTGTTTTATTTTTCTGTTGTTGAATTTTGTTTTTTTTATTTTCTCTTTGTAATAGTTAATTTTTTTAGACCAGTATTATGTATTTATATTCTATTTACATTTTACGTATTATGCTTTGTCCTTTTTAAATATATTTATCACTTCATATGCCTTAACGAAAAACTGTTTGCATATAACACACAATCAAACATTTTTATTTATATTTTTTTTAAGGTATACCCGCAAACAGGCTAAGCCTTGTGGGATTTTTGGTATGTGTAATAAATGTATATAAGTGTATGTATGTATATGTATGTTACAGTAAATATGTATTATATTATACTCTGTACCAAAAATTTGTTAATTAAATAAATAAATTTACGTAAATCTCCATTCCCCTTAATTTTTTGGTTTTTATGTTTTGATTGATAGATCATCTAGGCCTCGGAATTGGTATCTAACATAATTTGGGTATCAATCACAGTGCTATTTAAATGGATCTTTATTTTGTTCTCTTGATGCGCTGGAGATAAGGAGAGTAGTAGCTGATCTTGCATTTTTTCATAGATTACTGAATGGTGTTGTACATAGATTGTCCTCGTCTTTTGTCACAGATTCACTTACGTGTACCGTCAAGACTCACTCGCAATAGTGAATGTTTCACCTTAGAAAACGTCTACACAAATTATTTGTTTGGCTCACCAATGCAGAGACTTCCTAGACTTGCAAATAAGTTTGAGCAGATCGATGTCTTTGCATTGGGTTATGGTGCATACAAGAGTTTGTTGTTTCATATTATAATGAAATGATTATATTATGTAATGAATGAATCTTGACTATCTATGTAATATTATTTTTCTTTTTTTTTTCTTTTATAAATATAAATGTAAACAAATGTATTTTTAAGTTGCACTGTTTCTTCTGCTGATTTGTGTTCAAATTTTATTTGTATATACCTATCTTTTTTGTATTTAGTTGCTTCACATATTGTTTTATTAACTTTTTTATTATGTTTTCTTTTTTTCGTTTCCTTTTACTTTAATGTATTATTGTTTTTAGTCTCTATGTATTTTCTCAGTACCTATGTATATTTTAATGTATGTTTGTAAAAGGCAATACATGCCGTATGAGAAATAAATAAATAAATAAAGTGGAATATATATTATATATAATCCGTTTACATATATTCCAGTAACCACGTTTTTGTGGATCTCTCCACTGATTTTGAAGCTAAGTGCTTTTTTATCAGGCTAATTTACAACTAAAGTGCCTTGACACTTGATACTGCATAAGACATAAACATAAAGTGAAATAGTTCAAAATAATGTCACAGTAATTATTAACGCCTTTGAATAAAGTAGTTGTAGTATATTTTAGTGTCGCGAAGCTATACCTACCCCACAATGAAAACATTATTCGTCGAATAGTCTCGCATCTCACTCAGATTAACGAAGATGGCCGAAGGACATCAGTTCCTGAACCGAATACGCAGCGCGATTCGCCATTCGTGCATCAACCGACGAGACGACTACAGTGTCAATTCTTTAGTAATAATTATAAAATTAATATCGACCCAAATATCGCAAAGATCTGTACATTTATCGAGCATTATATTTAAAGTGATAATAGATGTTATTCAAGTAAGTCCTCTTTTATTATGAAACCCTTCATCACTCAATTACTATTTCTACTAATTAATTGCAATATCTTATATAGTGGTGTATGTTATTGGGAAGTAAATAAACACGCACTTTAAATCGCAACCTTCTGATATATAATAATCTTAATTAAATAACAACCCCAATACCTCAATGGCATTCATACCTCTATAATAGAATTGGTTTATCCTCCATATGCTCCCAAACAGAGCACTCGGAGTCGTCATTGATTATTAATAAACAAATTATTATTAATAAACACTCCATGCTAATTGAAATCTCTTTCATTTAACATTTCAACAGTTGTATAAAATGATTTATCGCGAGATACTTCTTCGTCTCATAAATTGAAAAATCTCCGATTCTGCTCTGAATTTCCAGACAAAGATGTGTTTTCTGCTTAATTCTACGGAATCACATCACGTACGCGAGTGAAGGTAATGTTGAGTGTGTTCAAGACATAACTCACCTATGCACTACTAACACCATCTACCGGATATACTCCAAAGATACATATCCTAGATACGAACACCTACATATTCCATATAAGAGCAATGCAGCAAGACTTCGTATATCTTTCTAGGACTTGGGAATCTTTGGCACGCTTAGAATTTATTAAAAAGAATATTATTATTACTCCTGATATTACGCAATATGTATAGCACTATTTTATTATCTTTACAGACTGAATACCTTCCAGACAATAGAATGCATTCTATATTTAATTGGCTCTTACGGTTCGCGGATAAAAAAATATAAGAATAAAATCTACAAAACTTCTTATGAATTTACTTCTGATATTACGAAATCTGCATAGACCTCCAATTCTTTTAAAATACCTCTGCATAGACCTCCAACCAAGAGGTCATAATACCTCTGCATAGACCTCCAACAATGGAAAATAATATTACCTACATATTATTCTATTTTAATTTCCTAAACGGACTGCAGGTTAATAATTTTTATTAAGATTTACTAATGATATTAATTACAATTAAGTACCAACTGCAAATTATAACACTCAATTATTATTATTACCATTTTACACTTCCTCAAAAGAATTAATAGATCAATGCGTAAATTGTAAATTATTTAATATAACAATATAAAATGCAACAAAAGCATCATCAAGCTTTTAATTGGGAATAATTCACACATCCAGATACTTAACATGTCAAAGGATTAGGCTCTCAGGAGGTCTCTATACCACCTATCAACCCTGCTGATTCCCGAATATTAACGTTTAAAAAAATTTAATGATTCTACAAGTATTCATTATTACTGTTTTTTTCATATATATTATAAAGTTTTTCGATAAATATAAAATTTAATAATTACAGCTTAGCGATTTTGGAATAATGCCAGTGGTTGAAATAATGAAGGCGTAATATTTTTATTTTACGAGGATGCCAAAGTCTTTTAATCTCTTTAAAGCGGTGTATTTTCTAATTTTTTCATCAAATTATTTAGTAATATGACTAGAATTTGGATTAGCTACAGACGTAGCGAATGTAAGTTTATTTTTTAAATTTTATCATGTATTTTTATATCAGGTCTGTTATGTTGAATTGTTCGGTCATTTAATATTGTTTTATCGTAATATATCGAATAATATTACCTACTTTAAAAAAATATTATTCAGAGTAATATCATTTATTTATTTATTATTTATTTATTTATTTATTTATTATTTTGGATATCCAACAGTACAGTAGAGCATAATGATATTAAAGACAATGAAAAAAAAACAAGTAAATGTAGACTACAGTACATAATAATAGGACATCATATCAAGTAATTTTAAAAGCTTAACATACGATTTACGAAAAATGAGAAAAAACAAAATTATAGGAACACTCCAGAAACATACAAGGAATAGTACAGAGAGGATTATAATATTCTAGAATCATAACATGGGATTCTAATTTATAAATATATCAATAGATAAATAAAAAATAAGCAAATATTAAATAGGTAAAAATAAATAATCAAATGTGGAGGCTTCAACTTTGTGGAAATTCATATTTAAACAATTATTTAAATTTAAATTAAACACAAAGTATAGTTTGTGTTTAATTTAAATTTAAATAATTGATTAAAGGTAAAAATAAATAAATAAGTTCAACAAAAATATAAACATTTAAATAAATAAATAAACAAATAAATAAATATATATAAATTAATAAATAAATCATATTTTATTATTTTAAATTCTTTATATATCTACCCTTTTTTAACACCGTTGATATTTCAATTTTTTTAATAATTATTTCGGTCACAGTGCCTTACTACCCTGGTATAATGAAGTTTGTCTTCTCTTCTCTTGTTGGCGTTCAAAGGTTGTAGCATTTTGTTACATGGGTTACCTCTGACGTCACATAAATGGTGCAGTCTCATCCTTGTATCCAGATATGTACATAATATATGTATCTGTTGGCATTGCACCTAATATATTATTTCAACACTACTCCTTACCGGAAGCGTTAACGCGTGAAACCATATCCCATATACATACATAATTCATATTATCATCTCAAAGCGGAGTCTGTTGAGATGAACGGTGGATCTGGGTAATTATTACGTCTGTCTATATCAGTGAGATGTTCTGACTATTAATCGACTATTAGTATCCATTCTCATGAACTGAAATATGTACCAATTTTTATTTGTGAATTTTATTTTAATAAAAGATAAATGGTTTTTTGACGAATCCTTTGTATAACTTTATTTATACGAAAATCAACGACTAAGCATATTGAAATACAATGATATAATCAAAAATCTAGTTAATTTTGTTTTATATACATATATGTAAAACTTTGCAACATAAGTATGAAAAAACGCTCGTGGTCAATGATCAAATGTAGTTAATAGTGTCGCTCTATATCATAAATCAATCGCACAACATCACTATATTTATCTAGGAGCTAATTATTTCAATACTCTCCCAGGCGATAAATGTAAAGCTAGTGAAAAACTATAAGTCATTCAAATACAAAATTAAATATAGAAAAGATTGAGTCGAATATTTTTATTATTGCATATGCGCAAACATTGGATTTTTTTCCCTGTCGGGAGTCAAAGATATTTTTTAACAGATTTTTAATTATCTCAATAGTGACGAAGTTGGAATATTTATTGTAGGAGAACCGGGAAATCAAGGCACCTACAGGGCTTACGACCTGTCATCGGCTGGTTTACGTGATCACTTTTTGCGCTTGCGCAACGTTCACCAATTATGCCTTTTAATGAGATCCCTATCAATTCAATTTTGAAAGTTCTATATATTGTTCTAGATATAATTTGTTCTAGTTCTAGATATAAGAATTGTAGCTTTCATTATTTACAAAAAACCAATTCTCTCAATAGATGGCGTTCCAACAAAATAAATAAAAATAATAAGATTGTTGTTCATAATTTCACCCATAGATGGCTGTAGTAAAAATTCCTTATTTTCAAGCGAAAAGAATTTCAGTATTACAATATATAGAACTTTCAAAATTGAATTGATAGGGATCTCATTAAAAGGCATAATTGGTGAACGTTGCGCAAGCGCAAAATGTGATCACGTAAACCAGCCGATGACAGGTCGTAAGCCCTGTAGGTGCCTTGATTTCCCGGTTCTACTACAATAAATATTCCAACTTCGTCACTATTGAGATAATTAAAAATCTGTTAGAAAAGATTGAGTGTGTTTGTGCCTTCAGGTTGCGATGGCAGGACGAGGTGAGGAGGGATGCGGTACAGCTCCTAAGCATTACAAACTGGAGGACGGCAGCTGAGGACAGACGGGGTTGGAGGCAGAAGTTGAAGGAGGCCAAGGCTCGACTTGGGCTGTAGCGCCATCGAAGAAGAAGAAGAAGTGTTTGTGTCTTTGTACTGTAATTTTAATAAAAATAATAGTAATGAAAAAGTTATATATAAAAAAGATAAATAACGTGGCGGACTTATTGCTCGCAGGCAATTTCTACCATTCAACCACCATAGTATGTAAATTCAATCAGTTACATGAATAATTAACAAGACAATACAAATAAAAAGATATTAAAAATACAAAATGAATAATAAAAAATACACCAATGATAGGAGAGGAGAGGAGAAAGGATAGAGGGATAAAGGGAAAAAGACGTGATTTTTGGATGAAAAGTGTGATATGAGATGCTTTTTGAATGCTATCAAACTAGGGTTATAATTTCTTTACTTTTTGTTTAAGAGTTGAATAGGTTTCTGCGAATTTGCATTCATGTATATGAGTGAAATAATTATACCATTTGATCAACCTGTACGATAAGTGGTGTTGGCCAGGATTCCTGGACAATTTACCGTAGCCGATTGACCGTGCACAATTGACCGTACGCCCTTTTTACCGTATGGACAATTTACCGATAGGACAATTTACCGTGGGGACAATTTACCGTATGGACAGTTGATCGTCGGGACAATTTACCTTACGGACGGATTTTTTTTGATACTAATAATAGTTTCCGCACGGTGAATTGTCCATACGATAAATTGTCCTCGAGGTCAATTGTCCGTACGGTACACTGTCGCGACGGTCAACTGTCCATACGGTAAATTGTCCCCACGGTAAATTGTCCTTACGGTAAATTGTCCATACGGTAAAAAGGGCGTACGGTCAATTGTCCACGGTCAATCGGCTACGGTTAATTGTCTGGACACGGTTGGCCAGTCGTATACAATCCTAAATTTATCTACAGCATGCTCTATGCTGAGGGGGTTATCCACCCTTAACATCCGACTTATTTAATTTTACTTTTATTTCCTTTATTTCATTTCTTTTATTTAATCTAAGACTTTACTTTTTACTCTTTTGTAATCATTCTTTTAACTACTTGAATGTAACATTAAATTTGTGCACCTTATATACCTATTTCGTATCTTCTATATGTAAATAATTTGTATAACCTATTGTGTAAAAGTAACAGCCCCATAACAGGTTTTGCCTAGTGGGGCGTTACTTACTTAACCTAAATATGTAAAAATGTCTGTGTTAAAATGCCGACAGGGGGATACTAGGTGGGCACCCAGAATCCTACAGTGGAGGCCCTGGACCAAAAATAGAAGTGTCGGAGGACCTGGATACGAAAGGGGAGAGACGAATGGAAAAGAATGGAAGAGGCCTACATCCAGCAGTGGAGGGAGGAAGGCTAAAGAAGAAGATGTCTGTGTATTTTCTTGTAATAACAATAAATAAAAAATTGTATACATAAGACATGCAATTAAACAAATATGTAAAGAATATTTGGTCAATAAAATTTACAGGACCTCGTACAGGATCTCGTTTGGTCAATAAAATTTACAGGACCTCGTACTCTAAGTACAGGACCTCGCACAGGTGGAATGATTAAAATCCCAAAAAAAATACATCTTTCGGCCAAAATCATTATTTATACGATGGGATAAAGTGGTACAATGATTTACCAGTAGGTACAGTTTTAAAAATTAGCAGAATACAATTTTAATAAATTTTTGGTAAATTTAAAAGAAGAACATTAGAATTTTTGTTTTGTTTTAATTCTAATCGTTTTGATTTGTGATGGTTTCATATATTTTTATATTATTTATATTTTCTGTGTTTTTATATATTATATAGGTATATTTTGCTTGGGATGTTAAGTTTTTCCTTACTTTTTAGTTTATATCAATGTAAATGTTCCTTTATATGATGCCTCGGTTAAGATTTGTGTAGTTTTAGTTCGATTGTATGTTTTTTGTCGCTTTATTGTTTGATATAATTCTTGTTTACTTATATATAAATCATTGATTTGTTTTATTTTTTTGCTTTATTGTTTGATATATTCTTGCTTACATACTTCTATATAAATCATTGATTTGTTTTATTTTTTTGCTTTATTGTTTGATATATTCTTGCTAACTTCTGTATAAATCATTGTTTTGTTTTATTTTTTTGCTTTATTGTTTGATATATTCTTGCTTACATACTTCTATATAAATCGTTGATTTGTTTTATTTTTTTGCTTTATTGTTTGATATATTCTTGCTAACATACTTCTATATAAATCATTGATATGTTTTATTTTTTTGCTTTATTGTTTGATATATTCTTGCTTACATACTTCTATATAAATCATTGTTTTGTTTTATTTTTTTGCTTTATTGTTTGATATATTCTTGCTTACATACTTCTATATAAATCATTGATTTGTTTTATTTTTTTGCTTTATTGTTTGATATATTCTTGCTAACTTCTGTATAAATCATTGTTTTGTTTTATTTTTTTGCTTTATTGTTTGATATATTCTTGCTTACATACTTCTATATAAATCGTTGATTTGTTTTATTTTTTTGCTTTATTGTTTGATATATTCTTGCTAACTTCTATATAAATCATTGTTTTGTTTTATTTTTTTGCTTTATTGTTTGATATATTCTTGCTTACATACTTCTATATAAATCGTTGATTTTTTTATTTTTTTGCTTTATTATTTGATATATTCTTGCTAACTTCTATATAAATCATTGTTTTGTTTTATTTTTTTGCTTTATTGCTTGATATATTCTTGCTTACATACTTCTATATAAATCATTGATTTGTTTTATTTTGTTGCTTTATTGTTTGATATATTCTTGCTAACTTCTATATAAATCATTGTTTTGTTTTATTTTTTTGCTTTATTGTTTGATATATTCTTGCTAACTTCTATATAAATCATTGTTTTGTTTTATTTTTTTGCTTTATTGTTTGATATATTCTTGCTAACTTCTATATAAATCATTGTTTTGTTTTATTTTTTTGCTTTATTGTTTGATATATTCTTGCTAACTTCTATATAAATCATTGTTTTGTTTTATTTTTTTGCTTTATTGCTTGATATATTCTTGCTTACATACTTCTATATAAATCATTGATTTGTTTTATTTTGTTGCTTTATTGTTTGATATATTCTTGCTAACTTCTATATAAATCATTGTTTTGTTTTATTTTTTTGCTTTATTGTTTGATATATTCTTGCAAACTTCTATATAAATCTTTGTGTTTATGTAGTTTTATTTTTTTTGCTTGATTGTTTGATGTATTCTTGCTTACCGATATATAAATTATGTTATATAGAATGCATACTGTCGCAAAAACTGAATGAAATACGATAATATTGTATAAATATGTATGTATTAATGTGATTGTGGGGACACGGAAGGAGCCTCCACGTAGATTGAGTTTCGGTTAACTTCGGAAAAGCAATCGGGCGTCCCTGGAAACGGCAGAATGCCGGCCAATCCTTCCACCACCGGAGCACCAACCAATATGATGGTGTTCCGGACACGGAAAGTAAGTAAGTAATGTGATTGTGAAATATTCCTCCTCGGTACAGGCTAAGCCTAGTGAAGTGGATATAATAATATGTAAAAAATAATTGTAAATTATAATATATAAATAAATATACGTACCGGTGCAGTTGCTGGGAAAATAATATGCAGCATCGCTACAATTTTATTTACATATAACAAGCATTCATGCCTAGTTAAGAGAATGTATGAGGATGTATATAATATGTACCTATTATTCACAAGAACATAATATTCATTCTAAGAAAAAATATCAGTTTGTCTTCAACTCTCTTTTCCAACACCGTTAGGGTTGCCCGATAAAAGAATCGACATAAACAATAAATTAAATCGTTTATTTCCTCATAAAATACGGGGTGCTTTCATAAAAAAATCGCGATTGTATATGGAAACATCGAAATGCTTTCAGCGATAATTTCATGAACAGGAATTTCATATTCGAAATTCATCCCAATAACAAAATTATATGTACAATTATAATATTGTCTGGTCGACATTGTTCAACAGTATATCATTAGGTCATTCATTTATTGACTGAGATAAAATGTAAATTTAAATTATGTATGGTAGTTTGATAAAAATATCTTCACTACGGTTATGAGGAAATTAGTTTTATACAACCATACCATACCATACCATCACGCCATCTCCCTAATTGGGGTAGGCAGAGGGAACCGAACGCCAGACTCCCCTCTCTTGACACACATTCCCGCTTCATTCACGTCCATGCATCGTCTCATACACGCTCTTCTATTATTCTTACTTCTAACATCACCATCTTTCAGAATCCATCCCATTTATGTGATCGTGCCAACTTTTTCTTGGCCGACCTCTACTTTTCGTTCCTCTTTTATCAGCCTTGTACACTTTTTTTGTCAGACGGTCATCACTCATTCTTTCTATGTGGCCGAACCACCTTAGGGCATTTATTTTCATCTTACTTACGATATTTCTTTCAATCATACATTCTCGTCTAATATCCTCATTTCTTATTCTATCATACATCGTTTTACCACACATTCGTCTTAGTGACCTCATTTCAACCGCGTTAATTCTACTTTCATGCGTCTTCTGCCATGTCCATGTCTCACTAGCATACATTAGAGTCGGTGCGTTTATTGGTTATAATTGGTTACAAATAATAATTTTAAATAAAACTAAGTTTATGATTTAAATTAAAAATAATATAATAAATAGAAAAAAAGGACTCGAGGGAGATCGCGATCCACTTCCACGCCGGCGACGCTATAGAGCCCATTGGCCCTGTTCACCACCGGACGCAGCCGCAACATCGGACAAACACAAAATATCCACCATCCATCGGGTTCAACCACTGCCGCCGAGAATCCAACCTCAAACGGCGGGGCAACCGCTCAAGATCGGCAGCCGGGGCAAGCCCCTAGCACAACCGATCGAACGGAAGGGCTTGCCCCCGCACCCCTCGGTCCTCGTGTTGGCGTCCGAAGGTTCCGCGGGCTAACACCGGGGGCATCCGACGCAATCATCACCTGTCAGATTTGACGTCTAGTTGTCAACACAGGATGTCTGACCCGACGTCTGCGCCGGCGGTGTGCCCGAACCACACAACAACATTCGCCACAGTTTGACGAGTAACTGCCGAGCGAGACTAGAGGCGTCCGTCCTGCTCTTCTCTAAGTACAGAATTGACGAGGGCACAACAGCGTCGGCCGCCCACCCCCGCCTTTACTGCCTAGGCCCTTAGAGCCGCAACCTAGGCCCAAAAAAAAGGATGCGAAAAATGCATGGTCACCTCAGATATAAGAATTGTAGCTTTCATTATTTACAAATAACCAATTCTCTCAATAGATGGCGTTACAACAAAAAAAATAAAAAAGAAATAATAAGATTGTGTTCATAATTTCACCCATAGATGGCTGTAGTAAAAATTCCTTATTTTCAAGCGAAAAGAATTTCAGTATCACAATATATAGAACTTTCAAAATTGAATTGATAGGGATCTCATTGAAAAGGCATAATTGGTGAACGTTGCGCAAGCGCATAAAGTGATCACGTAAACCAGCCGATGACAGGTAGTAAGCCCTGTAGGTGCCTTGACTTCCCGGTTCTCCTATAGTAAATATTCCAACTTCGTCTCTATTGACATAATTAAAAATCTGTTAAAAAATACCTTTGACTCCCGACAGGGAAAAAAATCCAATGTTTGCTCATATGCAATAATAAAAATATTCAAATATTGACCACTGACTCGTTTCGCTCAAAGAGCATCTACTGAATGGTATCTATGGCAACTATGCTCTTTGCTCATCTACTGAATGGATTATTAACTTTTTTAATTTTTCTGTCAATCTCAAATATGCTTCGAATCATATGTGAAAGATCCGCCATATTGAAATATTTGGTATAACGCGTTAGTCAAGCGTTAAACAACCTCTCGACCTGTCCTAACTTAACGTCTATGAAATAAAGGTGTAATAAAGATAGTCACGGTTTCTAAGTAAACTTTTTGTTAATCACTCTCTATTACCAGGTACTATGGATAGTTTACGTTTATAAGTACCTAGATAAGACGGTTAAGTATTTTTTTTTCATATTTACAATATAGAATTGCACTTCATAAATATGCAAACAAGGATTATCTATCTCCAAAAATAATAAATGCACAAGATATACAATGTTATGTAAAATATATTTTATTCCTCAAAAATTGTCATTGGAGAATTCAAAAGATCATCCAAGAAATCCCTATATTATATTTGAAAGTAACTTTTAAAACGATAGTAATGTTTTATATAATATGTAGTATTGGACATAACCCGCTCGTTTTACTAAATCTTGCTTTCTGCGCAGTGACAATATTGAGTTTATATTTTATTAAAATTCAATACAGCACACAATCAAGATAATCCTTTGTTAATAATTTTCTTGAGACACCGTATTATTAATACAACAATGTACATTTTGAAAGGTAGGCACCAACTCTGGAGATAAAAACAATAACGAAAAAGTACCATCCAAAAGAGCAGTAGATAAAATAATTTAGTCAAACGCGTCCGATATGAGCGTGATAATTAGGCATGTTTTCTTCTTCTTCTTTCTCGTTGGCCTCATGTTTGTCAAAAAATATCATTCATCCCGACAGAGAAAAACAAAATCCAGTGTTTGCGAATAAAAACAAAAATTAAATAAAAAAAAAACTATGAATCAATAAGGTATGTACAAAGAAATCCAAACATACAGTATGACCTACGATGCATGTTAGTTATTTATTTCTATACAAATTTCACTTCGATTCCAAAATTTCCATTTTTTTTAATTATTCTAAATTTTATGTGTTTACAGAGTGGAAATCTTCTTTCAAATTAACAAATAACATAGTAAAAATATTTTTCCAAAGGGTAGTTTTGTTGTGACCGTTTTCGTCGAGGTGAATCGGCATTATCAAGGTCCAAACGAAATCAAATTTGACAAGAGCAGTCCAACGCTACAACTCAATATTTACAACGTGGCCAAATGTGTGGCCAATATCTTAACATTTTGGATAGTTTCAACAATTTTTTTTTTCGTTTAAGAAGCTTTCAATTTTGTATTCTTATTTTGAATCCAACAATTATATATTTTTCTATCCAGTTTTTTTTTTTTTCAATTTGCACAATGATATTTTGTTTAAATTTATTATTCTTATTTTGAGTTCGACAGGTTATTTTTTATATATATTGTTTTAATCCTATTTTTAATTCGACAAGGTTAATTTATCCTATTCATTTTTTTATTCTTATTTTAAATTCGACAATGTTATTTTGTCGTATCCATTTTTTTATCTTATTTTGAATTCGACAAGGTTATTTATTTAGTTCTATCCATTTTTTATTCTAATTTTGATTTCGATATTATTATTTTATCCTATACATTGTTAATTCTTTTTTTTTTTAATTTGTTGCGATGCTATACACCACAATCAACATACGTCATTCCTCGGATAGTCTCGCATCTAATTCGTATGAATGAAGATGGCTGAAGGACATCAGTTCCTGGACCTAATATGCAGCACGGTTTGCCAATCGCATATCAGCCGACAGGACAACAGTACCCCCTATTCAGTTACTATTGTAACTAAAATCGGAACGTTCTAAAATTGTAGATTTTAGATTGACGGTCTTATTTTAGCGTTATAAAATATCAACTTGGACTAAATAGAATAGGAACGTACCTATTTTGGCCGGAACGTTAAAAAAAAGTTACTGAATCAGACGTATTATGAATACTTATGAAAATGACGAAATTTTCATAATTATTCATAATACGTCTGATTCAGTAACTTTTTAAGAACAATCCGGCCAAAATAGGTACGTTCCTATTCTATTTCGTCCAAGTTGATATTTTATAACGCTAAATTAAGACCGTAAATCTCAAATCTACAATTTAAGAACGTTCCTATTTAAGTTACAATAGTTACTGAATAGGGGGTAGTGTTATCTCTTTAGTAATTAGTGTAAAATTTATATCGACTCGAACATCGCGAACATCTGTAAATTTATCGAGTATTATATTGTTACTTATTTAAACCAAAAATAGATGTGAATAACGTAAGTCCTCTTTTATTATGAAACCCTTCATCACTCAATTACTATTTCTATTTCTACTAATTAACTGATTATCAAATTGCGATTTCTTTTATTACTATATTATAGTGAACGTAAGTCCTCTTTTATTATGAAACCCTTCATCACTCAATTACTATTTCTATTTCTACTAATTAACTGATTATCAAATTGCAATATCTTTTATTACTATATTATAGTGAACGTAAGTCCTCTTTTATTATGAAACCCTTCATCACTCAATTACTATTTCTATTTCTACTAATTAACTGATTATCAAATTGCAATATCTTTTATTACTATATTATAGTGAACGTAAGTCCTCTTTTATTATGAAACCCTTCATCACTCAATTACTATTTCTATTTCTACTAATTAACTGATTATCAAATTGCAATATCTTTTATTACTATATTATAGTGAACGTAAGTCCTCTTTTATTATGAAACCCTTCATCACTCAATTACTATTTCTATTTCTACTTATTAACTGATTATCAAATTGCAATATCTTTTATTACTGTATTATAGTGATGTGTGTTATGGCTCATTTTAATTGTAATATCTATTGTAATATGTATGTACAGAGCTGTTGACAAAAAATAAAATAAATAGGGAAGTAATTTGAACACGTACTTAAAATCGCAACCTTCTGATATATTATATTCTCAATTAAATAATAACCCCAATAGCATTCACACCGCTATAAATTCGACAAGGTTATTTTGTCATATCAATTTTTCAAGGGTTATTTTGACGAGGGTGCCTTTGGCGGGGCACTTGTGATGGGTCGCGATTTTAAAGAAAAACTATGTTTCCAGTTTCACAAAATCTTCTTCGACTTCAGTAACGTTTCATGTTACTCTTTCTCATAATCCCTAAATGATGGTTCGTAGTTTCTCTCTGTTGCCAGTCGTGTACTGGCTATCTCATTAAAAATAATTGCTGCTTAAATGAGGATCTCCTCTTGTCTTTTCTTTTTCATATCCCATCCACCTTCTTCGCGTCCTTGTTTTCTCTGTCAGCGTCATTAACTTCAAATTATCCGACTCGCTTATTTATTATTACACTCGAGGATCTATGTACATAGGTACAGCTATGTTCTTGCAGGACGAGATATGTACACTGTACATCGTACGTACCGCCTTCAATGTTCGTACCTGAAGTTTTCCAGTTCAAGACTCTATACGTTTTATGTTGTGTCGTTCACATCTCCTTGGACCTGTCTCTTCCAACATATACGTGAAATATACTTAGATATTTATTTTTATCATAGATATATTATCATACCTATAGAGTTCTATAACATCTTAAGATATTATAGAACTCCATAAGATAATTATATCAATGATATGGGTAAACATGGGTGGTTATGATTCCGCCTGTTGACCAGACTTGCCCCTCAGTTGTATATGTTCTATAATAAGAATTTCATGATAACCCTTTTTTGAGAAGAAATCTAGTATTAAAAATGGTATCTAAGTCATATTCTTATACCTATTTATTAAATATTGTATATTTCATAATTCATAAAATATTAAATAAAAAAGGTTTGGATATTTAAATGAAAACACATTAATACATGTAAGGATTATGAAAAAGGTTAAACAAGATTTTTAAATGAATTAAAAGTAATATGAAAACAGGAATGTAAAAACAGAAAAAATAAATTTTAGTTAGTGTTCTATGTTTATCCATAAAAAGTTATTGATAAACACAGAACACTTTTCATGCAGGAAAAATCTTAAAATGAATTAAAATGCTTTAAAAGACGAAAATCATGGCTTGCCTTTGAATATTATGTTAAGAAATTCAAGACCGAATATTTTGTTTTATTGAAACCATAATACAAGATTAAACATTGAACCTTATGTAGTTACGATACTTAACAGGGTCACAATTGTTAATATTATTTTGGCATGTAATTTTAAAATATTTTCATGGCCACTCAAATAAACAACGATGCTAAAAACATGAAAATTTCGACATTTTCCAATTTTTCGTCAGAATTTGCCTAGTCCGAAGGTTCTAGGCACGCCCCTGGCATTTTTTCCACTTGAATACGCAAGGAGGAGTGTGAGATTTGGTTTACTTAAAATTTATATTGAGAAGGAATGAAAAAAGGTACAATTTATTTAATATTTATATACAAAAATCCAAATTAAATTGAATTAAATATTATCAAATATCGTGTTTTTATCTTTGTGGTACATTTTAACAAAAAAAACTTTATTTTTAACTTTGTTTACACCACGCTTCGATTAAATTTGCGACCGGTTTCGGAACTAACCGTTCCCTCCTCAGGCTGAATTTCAACTAATCGTAAAATGTGACTGTGTACTTAAAAGAAGGCAATGTATTTGGATATTGGTGGGAGGTCATTAGGGGCGGGTCTTGTGTAGAATGGCTTTGATTGGTTAGATTGATGGAAAGGGGAAACATATTTTAAAGCGGGCTGTCAGTTAAATTTACTTGATTATTTATTACATTTTTTTTTCAAGTGACTCTAAATTATCTAAGCGTAAACCATAGAATAATAATAGTATAGAATACTCTTTAGCCTGCAGTAAACGCGACTACTGTATGTTGACCAATTTGGTCAACATTTTTCTACGAGCATTCGGTAATCATTTGGCCGTCTGCGTGATACGTTATGCAAATAGGTTATTTTTCAACTGCTTGCAAAATTATTAACGCAGTCATAACGAGTAGTACCTACTATACGAACAATGTCTACCAGCAGAGTCATACATATATTGACACGAGCCGGCCAATAAAACGGATTCACTTTTTCAGCGAAGTATTGTATGGGAATGAGTATTCTATAGTTTTATCATTATTCTATGGTAAAAATATAATCTTTCAAACAATTCGCCTATACATACAATGATACGCAAATCCTTCGCAAATTGATGAATTCCATGATTTCTGTAACCACCCCAGAAGTATTTTCTAATGGGAAAGGAATCGTCAAATGTCAAAATCGTCAAACTTTCTTCTGTTGTGCCTGATTGATTATCAAATTGATGGTCATGTAGTATTAAATACTCCGAATTCCGAATTATTAGTTAATCAAATATTTAATGTTTCATATGATTGATTATGTTCAATCTATCAAACACACACAATAGTCATAGACGCAGTTATAATATCTTAAAAAAATCGTTAAACATATTATAATTCATACTTTATGAATTTAAAGTGCTTTTATTTTCTCAAAGATAGTACCTACCGTTATTCTAAGGGATCCACTTAATAATGTCTTTAGGGGCTGGTATTACTTTTATTGTTCAAAATATTATGACGTGTTTTGAATGTTGCCATGTCTATATGAGATTATAGTCTATACGGGATACGTTAAGGTGACTTCAGACGTGACAATATTGCAAATAAGGGGTTGAATCAACCCTCATACATACATATGTACATAAATACATACGTCGTTCATGTTATATTCCTTATACGTAATGCGAAAGTGTTTGGAAGGAAACGTTATACAAAAGATTAAATGCATTGTATGTGAATATTATAAGAAATAAACAATATAAAATCATAAAATATATATTTTTTTAAATATATTTTTTTCGGTTACTGATTGGGCAAGCACACTCCTTCGTCAATTCTGCCTGGTAATTTTTTTTTATTATTGATACCAAAAATACAAAATTACAATATAAGTACAAAAAAAATGTAGGTATCAGAAAAATTTAAATTATTAAAATTATTACAGATCAAATATATGGGTTGGTTTGTACCACCTCACTAGGCCAGGCCTGTTCCGAGGCGGTAGACTAGTCACATAATATTAATTACTAAATCAAAATAAACTATAATATTGTGCAGTGTGCAGTCTATGTTTCACTATGTAAGATTTGTTGTATATGTTGTTAAGGATTGAGAATTTGCTGACAATAGTTAATCCCTTTATTATATAGCCAAGTATGAATTGTTAGTCTTGTTTTTTTCATTAACTGTATGTCCTTTATGTCTTTAGCAACTAAATTTAGTATCTTTGGAGCTAAGTATTGATAATGTCTTTGTCCGTATGCAGTGTTCGTCTTCGGAGTGATTAGTTGAAGTCTGTGTCTTGTATCGTGAGAATGTTGTGATACGGTTTTCTTTATCGTTTTGAAAGTGTATTAGTGTAATAAATCAGAAAATTGTGTAGAGTGTGTTTCCTTTAATAAATTAAAGATAAACACTTATTCAACTCTAACTGGCTTCCAGGGGCGTGCATAGAACCTTTGGACTAGGCAAACCCTGAAAGAATATTGGGAAATATCAAAAATTTTATAAATTATTTATATTGACTTAACTTTTTTGAAGACACTATAGTTTTACTTCCACCCAATAAATTAATTTTTATAAATTAATTATTGGACTTTCGTCCATCATCAGCAACGTCATTACTTAAACTAAATAATTAATTTATAATAGTTAATTTATTGAGTGGAAGTAAAACTATAGTGTCTTCAAAATAGTAAAGTCAATATAAATAATTTACAATGGCATTCCACAGTGTGTATGATAAGAACTTTGAAAACTTTATATATTTCTTTAAGCATCGTTGTTCCTTTGAGTGGGTATGACAATATTATAAAACCACATGCCAAAATAATATTTACAATTCTGGCCCTGTCAAGCTTCATATTTACAAACGGTTCTAGTCTTGTAGTATGGTTGAAATTTTCTAGTCTTGTGGTATGGTTTTAATAAAACACAAAAAATATTAGATCTTGAATTTCTTAATATAATATTCATAGGCAAGCCATGATTGTCGGCTTCTATAAGCAATCCCGGTATTGAGATTTATATATTTTTTTTTATATTTTCATATGAGCTGTTTATTTTTATTATTATTATTTTAATTATTATTTGTTACTTCTCGGGCAACTAACAGGTACTATGTCAAATATTGATTTGACACGCAACCAATAACAAGTTGTCACATTCTGGAGACTTACGATATTAATCGTCTCACAGATCCAGTCTGAAAACACACACAGTTAAAAACTGTGCCTCCACCGGGAATCGAACCCGGGACCTTTGGATCAGAAGATAGATACCTAACCAACTGAGCCACTAAGGCCGACACATTTATCTACCACATAGAAAAATTCGGAAAAGCGATCTTTCCAAATTAGATCAGGAAAATAAATAAATAACAATGAAATCACCATTCAGTTAGGAGTGCTTTAAGATAAACGATTTTCCTTTTTTCCTCTACCGTACATACATGTCCCTATGTGTGTGTGTGTGTGTGTGTGTGTGTGTGTATGGATAGGTATTTTCATTGGAACCTTTTAAATAAATCTAATAAGACAAAGGCGAGATTCCTAGGAGAATAAAGGCGATAAATAACTCCCAAGTACAATGCGTCCACCTGTACTTCCATCCTATTTGAGTTACGGCTTTATAGAATATTATTGAACCATATTTCCATTGCAAAAGGTCTTTCTTAATAATATTAAATAGGTACATAAAACATATTATTATTATCTCTTAACAAAACTCGCGATGATTTAAGTTACCAATTATCTCTGACGGCAGTAAATTAACTCGTGACTTTATAATTTTCAACACTTAATTCAGGTATAATATCTTATAGTTGAAGTTTACGATTTTGAGATATTACAGAAGTATACCTATGTATTTGGTGACACAAACACATTTTTCTTGAAATGTTGCTAATTATTATATATATACAATACCAATACCATAATAATATACAATACCATAACATCACGCCATTCCCCTATTTCGCTATGCCCTGGAAACAATGCCGGATCTGCAAAGAGGTAATAATATTTAAAAAATATTTGTTTTTTTCGATATAAAATTTACATTTTCTAAAGAGATTTGGCTACGCCCGCACCGCATATGAGGACTGTCAACGGCCCCTTCACAGAACGCTAGAATGAACAACAGCAAAAAAATGCATGGCACGAAGATCATGGAGCCCTCTAGATTAGCAATCTCGGCACCATGGCACAAAAAGAACAATCAGCAAGTGCAAGTCGAGATTCACACCTGCGGACTGTCGATGACTTCAGATCCATATACCTATATATAGCATCAGAAAAGTGACCAAGATCTCTGGAAACATACAATTCAGTGGGAATCTTCGGATTATAATGCACCGTATCTATGGCAAAATCGTTTGAAGGCTTTATAATTATTCTTCGAGATCACTAAATCCGCATGAAAAAGAGATTGTCTGAAATTTGTATTCAAATCTATGCTTATAAAAATTTAATCGCGATACTATATGAAAGTGTATTATACCTCAATAGATACCGTCATCTATGATACACTTTTGAAAATGTGTTATTATGTTTTGTGATTAATTCCATAGATGTCAGTATGCCAACGGCGATGAACCTTTAAGTTTGAGGTGGGCACCTGAGGGAACTCTCCGACGCGGATGATATAATGCATTTATACAAACTTACCGTTATTATTTTGCGATAGTTACTTATTTGGTTCTGTTCTATGGTGTACAGGTTTCTCTCCCATGGCTCCCACATAATACTCTGCAATATGTTTTGTGCATATTATTATCATAAAACAGTTTCAAACTAATTATAATATTAAGTTCTACCAGTTTCTATCGCAATATGCTCTAAATTGCAATAAACATTCGAAGGTGCATAATATTAACAATGTTGATAACAATATTAGAAGATTACACTCAGTAGGATGCAAACTAGCAAGATAGTGATGAGCTTTGCGGATGCGTTTTGAATTCAATAGCAGAGTGACATCTATGGTTGTATTAATTAAAGTTTTTGCTACAATTCTCTTATCTAAATGAGTTATTGGAATCACTAAAGTAGGTAGGTTTATGTTTTTATTTACACAAGAGCAGAGGTCAAAATTTTACGATTATTATTCATAAAATTTTTATGTTCGAGAAGCCATTGGACTTGATCTAAGATGAAAAGACATAACAATAAATAAGTTTATAGGTTATATGGTTTATTTTTTACTGTCCTTGATCCAAGACAGCTGTGATTTGAAATCTGCATTTATTCATTTCCAAAAGAATATAACTCTGCATAGTAGAAGCCAACAAACGCGTTTCACTGGGCAAGCAAATGAACTGAACTTCTCTGTGCCTATAATGAAAATCTCGTTTGGACAGAGACGTTTCGGAGTCATTGCTCCTAGAACATTCATAAGCTCGATAAAAAAAATAAACAAACGGAAATTAGTCATGCCTTTAAAACTTAAATAAAGGAATGTCTCTTAGTATCAGGCAGACACTATGCAGGGGAGATTTTTCGCCCATAACTTTCGACACCATACTTACTTTTGCTCTAAGTATATTTTGACATTTTTTTATATATTCTGTTTTTTTATATGTTTTTTTTTATTTTCATTGTTATTTGTAATATTATCACTTTTTTATGTACGATTGATTTTAGCATCAACTAATACTGTGTCACTGTCTCGAGATGCATTGCCCCCGGCCCAGGTTTTTTGACTTGTGGGGTGTTGCAGATTCAATAATTATTGTAATGTCTCTCAGTGTATATAAATAAATGAATGTACCATTTATATTGTCTCCCAGAAGCTATTCAGATAATATTTTTTACCCTTTAACATAAAATTTGAATTTAAACAAATTCTTCGTAGGTAGGTATCACAATGATATTTGAAACGTAAAACAACGATCATTAAAGACGGGTGATACGTGAGTATGATTACTGCAGTCTGACTGCAGTGTGATTAGACCTTTTTTTTACACCTCTGGAAAAAAAATGTTATTGCTCCTAATTCAGGAGTGGATTCCAGATAAAGATGCGTATTTCATGCACTGCGGGGCCTTTTGCTACAACGCTAGGAGGATTACTACTAGTTTTTTTATTTAGAAAAAAAAACGAATAAATACACTGTCATTACCTGTCATTGAATTTATCATACATGTCTCATTTAAGCTTATATTTTCATCGAAAGACAACCAGTTAAGCTTGTTCTAAGCGAGTGTAACGCTACCACTCTCACGATCGAAGAAAAAAAATCAAAGGTTTGATGAGATTTTTTTTTCTCTGTTGGTGTTGACTCTACGTAGTAACTCAGTGTTACTGACCATGTCAGTCCATGGTATTCTCACTATTCTGCGGTAGATCCACATTTCAAATGCTTCAAGGAGGTTTGTAATATTAACTTTGAGAGTCCATGCCTCCACCCCACAAAGCAGCACTGATTACATGCAACTTGTAGTTTCAAATATTATGTGCCTTCATACATAAGCTGATTAAAATGAGTGGGTTGTGGCCAACGCTAAATTCCTCACAAACAAGTCATTCTATAAAGTATTCAAATTTTGTATGGAAAATATTCAGCATTTTCATGAAATGAGTTTATTCAATTATTTTTTTTTTTATTATATTTTTTTACGAAAACTTGATAATTTTTCAATGCCATTTTATGTAAGTGGTATGCCTTTTTACCAGTTTGAAAATAAACATTTGAAATTTTAAGTTTCCTGAGCTCGGGGTCACATTGAAATACTTGATATTTAAAATATATGAGTAGCACTATTCAGATATCCTTCAAAATCTAATGAGGTCTAAGCGAGTATTAGATATACATATTTGAAAAATTTGAAAAGAGTCAAATGAGTACTTTAGTACTTTATTGATTAAGTAAAATTAACACGCCGCGCCGTACATAGCATACAGCACATAGCACACACACAGATACATTGTGATGAAACTTTCAGAATACAATCTCAGCATGATTCTAGTTGATAATCTGCAATAAAAAGTATCCTTAAAAATTACGAAATCATAAGTAGGAAGGTACCCAATATTTCCCTTGGGTTAGTGAGGAGTAAAAATGAACAATATTCCTTTATTCAATAATATCAGCCTCGTATCAAATGGTACGATAAATATCTACCTACGCAAAAATACGACTTGTTTGTTGAATACACGTTCCTCTTTCGTACTAAAGCTTTCAGACAATACATAACTAATAACTTTATTCAAATTCGGGTATATTTCGAGTTTTATGATTATTATTTTACATTTCTTAAGCCCAAAACATTTTTCATATTTTTTAGATTTATTTTTCTCATTTTTGATGAATATTTTTAAAGACTGAAGACAAACCGGAAATTAGGGAATTTCCTGTCGAAAAATATTTTGTTTTCAGCCATACTTAAGTATGAATTAATGCTTTGAACGAGCGGATTGAATTATTCAAATAATTCTTCTTATATATAGCGCTTTTTGTAAACTAAAACCTGATTATAATATTAAAAATAAAGTTATTTATCACCTACCTATTTCACCAAGGTTTTTTCAATCGCAAAAATAAAAATTTTGATGCCATCAACGACAAATTTTATTTCATCAAACAATCATAGGTAAGTGGTACCTTATACCCAGAGACCAGAATTATTCGGGTTTTTGATTTCTCCGAAAATTGGCCCTATTAGGACATTTTCGTAGAAATGCACAACAGCAATTATCCACCAGAAATTATTAGGCAGAATGAAAAAAAAAACAATTGTAAAATCTCAAATTTCTGCGGGAAAAATCTACACAATAAATGCATTAAATATTGTTTTATAAAAATAAGACAACATGACCATAAGAATTTTTTGACAAAATAAATCAAAGTAAATTTAGATGGGTCGATGGAAGAGCGGTTAGCGCGCTGGGCTAGTAATCCAGTGGTCGCGAGTTTGAATCCAGCCTCGACCGATTTCGTTCACCTATAGCACAAGCATTTATCTGCTTATTTTAGGGAACGTAGGAAGATGTATATGTACTTGTTTAACAAGGACATATTCATTTTTTATAAAAAAAACTCATATGGATGTTTTATGCTAATGTCGAATCATAATATAGGTTTCTGTCCTCCTATAATAACAATTTATTTTGTTTATGTGTAAAACAAAATAAATTATGTTGTTTTACACATAAAAACACAATTTTATCAATCACCTGGTTCATAATTGCATATAATTGTCAATTAAAATTGTAAACTGCTAGGCCTAGGATAGGATTTCCTAGTTGGGCAGCAGTAATCTACTAATTTTTGTCATTATAAATATGGTGTGATAAAAGGTAAATAAATAAATATTTGTGACATCGGCAAAAAATAGTGCATCCACCACAATTTTCGATTGCCATAGAAAATCAAAATCCAGCCGAGTAATCGAAAATATAACAGTAAAATATAATCACCACCCATTCTGAATTTTACATTATTTAATTAAAACGAGACTGGTGTATGGGGAAACACACATGTGTCGTTCTCGAAACATAAATGAACGTAATGCCTTCAGCGACTCAATTTCGTATTTTGTACTTAGCACAGAGAGATCCTTGGGATATCTTGGGTGTTAAGTATGCACTATTTTAGAGATCTAAAGTAATGAGTAGGTACTGTTTTCGAGATCTTTGGTGTTAAATAGCTACTACATTAGAGATCTTTGCTATTAAATAGGTACTATTTTAGAGATTTTTGATATTCAGTAGTTACTATTTTAGGGATCTTTGGTGTTAAATATGTAGTACCTACTTTAGAGAGCTTTGGTGTTAAATAGGTACTACTTTAGAGATCTTTGATGTTTAATAGGTACTACTTAGAAATCTTTTGTGTTAAATATGTACTATTTAATATGTGGTTTATCTTTGTTGTAGATATGTTTTTGGTATTTTGTAATCGATTAAACAGTATTCAAAACCAAAGATTCTTGATATCAATACAAAATGGACTCGTTGTTCTTATATCCTAGGATCTTATTATGCCCCGAACAACCCCAGGTTCGCTAAAAGACGATATTAGGATGTGAGCAAGAAAAGCATGTATATGCAGATAGCTAATGACCTGTTGGCATGGAAAATAATAGAAGACGCATATATTTATGTTCAGAAGTAGACTATACCAGGCTGAAGGCGAAGAAAATATGCTCTCACCACTAAAGCTACCATTAAACTTCCTGGAAGGTCTTTACCTTCCATTTTTTTCAATAAACGGTTTTTTATGCAAAACACTTCTACAGAAACTCATTAGCGATGTGGTATTCGAACGGGACATGTTCCGAGAACTTGGTTGAAATGTAGGTACTACATTATGTGCAATTGCTGGTTATGTATGTAGATAGGTAATGGAATCATTACCCTCAGGACCCAATTAAACTTTGAAACACCAAGTCCTGCATTATAATAAATACATTCTTGTGAAATTGCATTGTTAGTAAAAGCATTCGTATACTACATAAACCACTATATGTTTATTTTATAACAGGTAACAGATAAGCAGTGACATTTTATAAAAGACACGTTATATGCGAACAAGACGTTCTACAAAAATGGTACTGTTTAGCGAATTCTTACATTGTCACCAAGAAAGAACAGACACGATAAAATAAATTAAGTGAAAAAGAGATAATAGAATAATACACACCGACCTGATTGTTTACCTGTTTTATTATTTCACCTTTTTTGACTAAGAAATTATTATTTGCACATTTAAACGCTATTTTTGTTTAGTTTTATAGATATGTCATATTCCCAAGAGTTGGAAAAACATTGCGGTGAGTGTGTTGCAATTTTTGTCACATACTACAATGTTTGTCTTACTAGGGATTAGTGGATATATCACTCGATATTGGTTGGAACGCCAATAATTAATTAAAAAAATAATAATAATAAAAGACATACACAGTGCAATCACATTATAATTATCTCTCGCACCAAGTAATGATTGTGAAAATGACGACAAATATTACTTAGTTTTTTTTTGCTGTGTGAAAAAGCGAATACAACAACTTAAAAATTACTATCGATAAATCCATATAGATATATTAGGTATCGAATAAATATGTAACATAAAATAATATACCTGGTCGTTCCTTTACAGTTCTAGTGTAATTTACGCGGCGCTGGCCGATTTACTAATGATATTAATAACAATTAAGCACTACAAATAATAACACTCAATTATTATTTTTACCATTATACACTTCCTCAAAACAATTAGCAGATCAATGCGTAAATTGTAATTTATTTAAAAGAGCAAAATAAAATGCAACAAACGCATCATCAAGCTTTCAATTGGGAATAGTTCACCCATCCAGATACTTAACATATCAAAGGATTAGGCTCTGAGGAGGTCTCTATACTACCTAACAACCCTACCGATTCCCGAATATTAACGTTTAAAAAATCTTTAACTATTCTACATGTATTCATAATTGCCGTTTTTTGCAATTTTATTATTAAATTTTTCGAAAAATCTATAATTTCTAAATTACGGATTAACGATTTTGGAATAATGCCAGTGGCTGAAATCATGAACGGTAATATTATTATTTTACGAGAATGCCAAAGTCTTTTAATCTCGTTACCTAAAGCGGTATATTTTCTATTTTTTTCATCAAAAGTTTTTATAATATTACTAGAATTTGGAATAGCCACGTCGCAAATATATGTTTTTTTTTTAATTTTATCATGTATTATTAAATCGGGTCTGTTATGTTGAATTGACCGGTCAGTTAATGTTGTTTTATCGTAATAAAGCGAAATATTATTATTTTCTAAAAATGAAATCGGATCATATTCATAATATGGTTTTATGTTTATCGCGTCAATTAATTTATATTTAATAGCTAAATTTTGGTGTATTATTTTTGCTATTTGATTATGTCTAAATGTATATTCTGATTGCGCGAGAAAAGAACAGCCCGATATTATATGATCGATTGTTTCCGGAAAAGCCAAACATTTCTTACAACTATCATCTACTACATTTATGTCTATTATTATAATATATTTTTGATAATTTTTAGTTTTTATTACTCTATCCTGAATCGCTATTATAAAACCTTCTAAATCCGCGTCCAAATCACCAATACTCAACCATATACATGTAATATATAATACATGTTTTCATCATTCAAGATGACATTTTGATTACGATAATACGTCCGAACACTACAACATCTTGCATGTAGCAAAAGTGCTGTAAAAATTAAGTGAGGTGAGTATGTGCCTTACGTTTTGTTAAGCGAATTAACATACAAGTATAGTAATCGGGGCGATCTGCACATATATCAACGAAGTAAAATGACACAAATTTTGCCACATTCTTGAGACTAACGATATCAATCCTCTCACATATACATACCGAAAAATCAATTGAAAAAAATCAGCAGTCCGATATGTAATAATTTTTCCACAATAAATGTCTATTCTACGACTGATAATTACTAATAGAATCGAAATTTTTTTTAATATCCATATACGCAAACATTGGATTTTGTTTCTATCGGAAGTCAAATGAAATTTTTATTGACAAACTTTTAATATCTCAATAGGGGCGAAGTTGGGATATTATATGAGAACAAGGAACTCGAGGCACCTACGCGGCTTACGACCTGTCATCGGCTGGTTTACGTGATCACTTTGTGCGCTTACGCAACGTTCACCAATTATGCCTTCTTATTGAGCTCCCTTATCAATGTTTTTTTTGAAAATTCTGTATATTTGAAAAATGTGTAACCATTCATTTAAAAATAATGCATTTTAACTATTGCCATCTATGAGGTAACGAAGAAACCTTTTTACAACGCCATCTATTGAGAAATTGCACTGAGAAAACTGATATTCATAAATAACGTGAATTCAGCTTAAAGTATGGTGAATTCACCATAAGTACGGAGCATAGTCATATCATCAAAATTAAGATGATTATACGATTTATGATGATAACGGCATATAATATGACGTGTCACTGACTTTAGTAGGACGAGAATACATTATATGATTATGTTTCCTACTATTTATGTTTGCTTTCATCATATCTCTTATGACGTCTTATTATATTTCCTACTATTTTTCGGTGACGTTCTCTTATCTGCAGTGACGTCCTATTATTATAGATAACTTCCTCATATCTCTTGTGACGTCTTATTATATTTCCTACTATTTTTCGGTGATGTTCTCTTATCTACAGTGACGTCCTATTATTATAGATGACTTCCTCATATCTCTTGTGATGTCTTATTATATTTCCTACTATTTTTCGGTGACGTTATATTATCTACAGTGACGTCCTTTAATTGTTCCTACCATTTTTCGATGACTTCCTCATATATCCAGTGACGTCCTATTATAAAAAATATTAAAACAACAATATAACCCCGTCCACCTCCACCCACCTATTCCCACTACACAACCAGTTTCAAGAACCACCGCTCTCTTCTTCAGGTGGGTTTAAACTGAAAAAGAGAACGGTAGTTCCCGAAACTAGTTGTGGAACAAAAACAAGTAAGTGGAAACAAACAAAGCCACATTGCTATTTTAATTGAACAAATAAACAATCTTGCACTCTCCCGCAACATTCCTCACATCAACGACCGAACTCCCTCGCCAAGGCGACTTGGCGTCTTCAAGGTCCAAACGAAACTTTCGTTTTTCGCTTCGTTTACGAAAGTTTTGTTTGAACCCCGAAAACGCCAAGTCACTCCGGCGAAAACGTTCGGTCGCTAATACAAAAAACACTCATTCATATAAATTAATATGACTGTAGTAAAATTAATGTTCCATACCTTAAAAAGTTTCACATAATTTTATCACACTAAATTAGGGGACTTCATTTTATTTTTAGTGACACTTCTTCATAATAAACTGTGAAATCTTTATAAATACGGTGACTCGTCACTGTTTTTTTATGATTATAATCTTATTTATGAATATCACGTAAATTTATAGGACAGTGGACTATTTTATATTCCATAATGTAATTATTTGAGAAAGGAAACTATTATTTAATGTGATCAATTTTTAAGATGATGAGCATCATAATATTTCGTTATTTACTCAAATAATTCGATTCCATCTTACACATTTCAATGATAGCGTAATATTAAATGATTATTTCATTATTTTAGGTGACCGCACCTATTTTATACTTACGTCATGATATTTTAAGATTACACCAAATTGACATTTTT
This sequence comes from Molanna angustata, assembly GCA_963576475.1. NCBI lineage: Eukaryota > Metazoa > Arthropoda > Insecta > Trichoptera > Molannidae > Molanna > Molanna angustata. The sequence continues at coordinate 5,689,793 of OY754986.1, forward strand.
TTCAGTGTGGTTTCATTGTAAACAATGAAAGCGATAGTCTTTATAAATGAGGTGACGGTGTCTCGCACAGATGTCACCCCTGAACTGCCAGAAATATTATTTCATTTTGGGCTTGTTCACAATTAGTATGTATTCACAATTAGTATTATTTGAATCGTTCAATAGATGACAAACTTCAGAGTATCCTGGTTCAGATAATCATTGTATGATGTATTAAAATGAATTAGATTTACTGATTAGCTATGGACTATCAAGAATCGTCTGCTTGGAAGTAGGTAGGTAAATATGGTGAATTAAACACAATCTAATAACCGGATATGAAGAGAGGTTATGTAATATTAACTCAACGGACCCTATTAAGCTTTAAAATAGCATCTCCTGCATAATAATATTATGCAATAATAATTTAAACTTTGCATCATTAGTTTAATAACATTCGTATATTCTTATCTGCTGCATATCCCTAGACACTGCAAGTATACTACATAATATTATTATGTACATACATACAATTTGAACTCAAGCGTTTGAAGTGTCTACATATACCTAATGTAGAAACATATTTTCTCGTCTGGATGGTATTTCTATACATAACGGCAGTGTGAAATATAAGATATGGACGAAGTGTTGTTTGACAGTAGTTCGCAAATCATTTATTTATTTTTAATATACAGTCTTATAAATATTCAAAAAAAATACACTATACAATAAACAAAAACTGTAGACCAATTACGTTTATTATGTCAATTACAATTTTAAATAATCGCATTCCTACGTACCTACATTACAGCAAAAATAAATAAAAATATACCTAGGTAACAATTGTTGACATTTACCTGTGACGGGAAAGAAAGGGAATGAAATAGGATGGGTAGGATTATATTATTTTATGCTATGAAAAAGATGAAAACAAAAAATAAAAAAAAAGTTATTACTAACCGTGAATACATCATAATGTGGGATACCTACTGCCTGAGATATTAACATTATAGTATGTATTATATAGAGAGTTTTTGTAGCAGTTATTACTAACAGTGAATACATCATAATGTGGGATACTGCCTGAGATATTAACATTATAGTTTGTATTATATAGAGAGATTCTGTAGCAGTTATTACTAGCAGTGAAAACATCAGAATGTGGGATTCTGCCTTAGAGATTGACATTATAGTACTATATAGAGTTTTTGTAGCAGTTATTACTAACAGTGAATACATCAAAATTTGGGATACTGCCTTAGATATTAACATTATAGTATGTACATATTATATAAAGTTTTTGTAGCAGTTATTACTAGCAGTGAATACATCAGGTTGTGGGATACTGCCTAAGATATTGATATTTTAGAAATAACATGCCGCTTTGATTTCAATTGGTGTTGCTTCGAGGATTAAGAACAAGTTGGTCAATGTATGTATGCGAATGTCCAATTTAAATATGTCCTGGGATGTCTCTTCCGGAGAGCGGATGATATTTTGCAGATTTTTTTCACTGATATTTGCATGTTATATAATATTTTGTCTTATTCAATATTTAGGGTCTCCGATTGAAGTTTGACTAAATATTTTATTTCTTAACTTAAAACACTAACATTACCTTGGAATATTAACACACACAAGTCAACACATTATACAAACACGATAAGTTCTCCAATGCTCCAACGATTGTTAATACTGCACATATAATTATGTTTGAACAATCATCAGTGAAATAGTAATTGAAATAATCGTTGTTGATAACTTTCTTTCAATTAAGTAACGTTCCTCTTTTATGGTCCTTCTAAACCATTTTGAATAACGATATCGTATACATATATAACGATCACTACAGTGTTATATTTCCTCCGATCGAAATAAAGTTCTCGATGTGGATTGCGTTTGTTGTTGTACTGCATCTGAGGCGGGTTATATAATAAAACTTTATTTTTGAAATCATCATCAGTTGAATTACTGAAATCTCACACATTTGAGGCAATAACTGCCGATGCTCTGTCTATATTAAAATACGTCTCTTTGCGTCAAATCAAAGATTTTTAAAATACTTGGCACAACCTTGAATGAAGTAATTTTGTTTGTCTTCCATGTTTCATTCGTATATAGTATATATAGCTCTCACATTAGATCGATTTAAGACTGGAAAACAGATCAGCGTAGAGAATTTTATTGAAAGGCCTTTTAAAAGAGGACAAGAAAGCCGCTAAATCTCAGCAGAGAATAATTGAGAACAATGACTGGTTTATTCACTGGTGTCAAACAGCCTCACATGTGCAAACAGCGAAAGATACAGGCACCTGAGAGCCTTGTAATAAGACCCAAGGACGTGGGAGGCATCTCAATTTAAACATGGGACTATGGGACTTAATTCAAGAAACCGAACTGCTATTGAAAGGGAGGTGCACAATAAATAAAACATGGACACAGTGCGGGGGCGAAAGGTCCCACTCCTATCTATTAATAATAATAGGTTTCAAATAATTCCTCAACTTTGAGAACAACGGTTGACGACCTCGGTGCCTTTTGTAGCACAAAGAGGACAATATTGTGCCAAGCATATATTTGCAAATATGCCAACACGTTTGAATTCATTTCTATCTGTTTGTTGTTTCCCATCGAACATTTCGAAATCTTTAAAATGCCATACCTATTTGTAGTTAATCTACATATATCAACAAAGCAAAGTGTCCTGTCTGTCTGACTGACATACTCACTTGTCAACACTCAGCCCAAACATCTCACTGTAGAGAAGTGAAATATTGAATATAATAGATTTAATAACAAAAGGATTTTTGTAAAATTCGCCTCTATGGGGGTGAATAATAGGGTTTAACGTTTTTTAAAGTATAAAATATCTCAGGAACTATGTTTATTTATTTATTAAAAATCATTTTTAAGATATAATAATATCTGAATTAGTTACAATATAACTTGATAAAGTAGTAAATAAAATGTATCGTATACATAATTACACATTTTTGTCCAATCGATATTATGTACAACTTCAAAAGTCAATAAAACACCCAACACTTGCAAAAGGTTACAAAAAACTGATTATTATAATGGAATTATATTTTAGCTACGAATAAACACCAATGACATCACGCGATAATAAATAGATCATAATATACACGTGTTATAAGCGTGATAGTGCAGCTGTCCTTTTTCAGCAGAAAAATTGACATATCTTGCATATTATTATTAATTTGTGGATTAGGCTACTCTACTAGGCTTCACCTGTCCTAGAGTAGCGTTATATAAATCAGTTCTATTATTTTTATTCTTCATAGTGCTAGTTATTTTTTATAAGGTTAAGTGGTAAGTTGAAGTGATACAGATGTCCAAGTCTACGTATTAGTGTGGTGTGAAATATTGCTTTGTAAAAAGGGTTAATGCTAATATTATTTTGTTTTTTTGTAAGTCAATTATGTAATAATAATATTAAATACATTTTCAGTTTCTTTTCTTCCTTAAGTAATTAACCAGTTTTTTGTTTTAGCTTTCAATTTGATATTATATGTCACATAAATTTTGAAATTTGGCATATTGATAGGTTGTTTAACCGTATACTTATCCATTTTTTTGTTAAAAATTATGAAAAAGGGCGTATGGAAAATGGGATAATTTTTGAGTATCTCTCTCCAAGCCGAAAATTCATTTTATCCGAAAAACAAAAAAAAAGCGAGTGGGTTGTGACCAACGCTTATCTCCTCACTAACAAGTCAATCCATAAAGTATTCATAATAATAACCCATATTATTTTCTTTTTATGAAAATTGTAATCTGGATACCCTTTTAATAAAATAAAATTAATTAAATTCAAATTTTGTAAAGAAAATATTCAGCATTTTCGTGAGATGAGTTCGTTCAATTCTTTTTTCATTTAAATATTTTTTTGCAAAAACTTTATGAACACGCCGTACATAGCACACACACAGGTATTATATTGAGTTGCACGCGAGTTACCCTTACTAATGTGTAACTCCATAATACATTATGCGAATTCAATATAATAATATCATGTTTTCAGTTACTAGGTCCTCTTTACAAACTGAGCCAGAAATTCGGTTTAAAACATTTAATTTATTTATACTGCAACTGTTTCGATCGACAAGAATAATATACAAAATTAAATGCCTTAATTTAAAACGTAATCTGATCGTAAACTTTTTAGGGTTAATGCTTTGAGGGCAGTCTTGTAGGCTGCGGTCAGTCGGTGCAAAACTGTAAGGGAATGTTTTATGCTGGGATAATAATTAGGGGTTGGTAGGGTCATTTGGTGGGTGCGGCCAGTTAACCGATGGTGTCAACCGTAGATCGATAAGGGAAAATTATGTGATTTCTAATCTTTGATCTTTGAGATAAACGTCGGTAGGTACCTACCGAGATAATAATAATATTAAACAGAGAGAGACATGATTAGAAATTATAGAGGATACTTGACCCTAGAAATAGACCTTAGAAATTATGAACACAGGGAAAATATCTTGTGATTTTTCTCATTATACTATCCATAAAGTCCAATGGAAAAGTTCGTAGAGTCATGGTTTCACTCTGTGGTATATTTACAAAAAATACAAATTTCACTGTTATACTCAATAAGTTGTTATAACGAAAACTTTGGGCAGCCGATGACAGGTCGTAAGCCCTATATTTGCCTTAATTTCTCAGTTCTCCTTTACATACATATTCATATTCCCAATTTTTTGTTTCTGTCAATACTATTTATAGATGGGTCGGTGGCAGAGCGGTTAGCGCGCTGGGCTAGTAATCCAGTGGTCGCGAGTTCGAATCCTGCTTCGACCGATTTCGTTCACCTAAGCACAAGCATTTATTTGCTTTTTTTAGGGAACGTAAGAAGATGTATATGTACTTGTTAAACAAGGACATATTCATTTTTATATAAAAAAAATATGTACTTTTTTCAATATTTTGTACAAATGATTATTTTTGTGTATTTGTGTCATTTATTTTACATATATTTCTTTACTCTTGTTTAAACTTGTTTTATAACATGTGAAAATATGAAAATTACAGCTGAATAAAGATACCCAACTGTGTAAAATTACAGTCCCAGAACAGGCCTTTGCCTAGTGGGGCGTTATTTGTCAGTTTACATAAATATGTCATATTGTTTTGTGTATTTATTTATTTATTAAATAAATACTAACATTTGTATTTTTTTTATAATATTCACAATTATTAAGCCTTTTTTACATGAACAGTTCAACAACATGATGAGAGTGTTCAACAATACGAATTAAGTCACGTGGCATACCTATAGCATAATATATAATATCAGTTTTATTTTAACTACACAATTGTTCATTTTTATCAATATATTAAATGAAGCTGGCAAATTAAATATGCATTGTCATCGGTGACACACAAATAATGAAAGTCTCACAGCTATGACAGGTCGAAAAGACAAATAAAAATCGATTTTAAAATTCCAGTACGGACATACATGTGAATTTAACTAAAAGGATTTAAATATGAAATTCTTTTTAAAAGTATTCGTTCTCTCGGTATTTTTCTAGGATATTTATTAGTGTTTCGCATTAGATAAGATGATTTTAAAATTTAACCGTACTGCAACTTAAAAATGACTTACCTACCTATATAAAAACAGCAGGAAGGTTTATACATAGGTACCTTTACAGGTAAGTCGGAGAAACTAATTTAATTAAAACTCTAAAACTGTACCTGTTTGGAGCGTAATGGATTTTAAAGGAAGCAAGTTACCTGTAGTAATACTATTATGATAGTATGATAACGTAATAGATTACTGCTAAAGTTATGTCGGCAATCTACGAATATTGGTTTTCAAAATGGTTAATACAAAATGATTGGCGAATAATTTACTCGACAATTAATTACAATTCAAACGATAAATAATTGTAGGATATTAAATTTGTCGGGAGAAAATTTGCTTATAGCCATTAATAAACTAATTATTTTTGTATAGTCGTACAAACATTGCTTTAGAACAATATTACCCGAATATGAATTTGTTTTTGAGGTTTTTAGGGCAATACCAAAAAAAAAATTCACTTATTTATCCATTCATGGATCCCTATTCATAGGACAGAATTTTTCAGCTTGTTGTTCGAAATACAATCACCAAGAATATTATGGAATAGTCTAAGTCCGGATATTGCGTCGTCTAACTCGCTTTGTATTTTCAAGAAAAATCTAAACAAGAAATATATATTCCTAAACACCGAACTCCATTTTCCCTTTTTTGAAAATTAGTTTATTGCTTTCGTTATTTTTTTGATGTACATACATAATTTTGTCATACTTTGTAATCTGGTTGTTTGGAAACCCACCGTTCTGCATTATATTTGTTTATTTCATGTATAAAAGAATAAATAAATTATTTTAAGCCCATATTAGTCAAAATTTTCATGAAATAACCTAGTTTATGTCTCCTTGCCATACTCATTCAATCTATAGAAGTTTTAAGCTGTTTTTTTTTCAATCACAATCAACTAGATGTTGTGATTGATGGTCTAAGTGAAGATGTTGTGCTGTCTCAAAAATAAAAAAAAACATATTCATCAAATGAAAATAATCGGACAATACCTTAAACTTTGACTTAAACTTTTAATTATTAATTTGATTATACATAGTGTTATAAATTTTATTTGCCTCTACATACATATATCAAGTTATATTGTACCTACATCAGATATTATTATACTTGTAAAAAAGGATTTTTAATAAATAAATAAAATAAATATCTATTTTGCTTCCTGCTATTCTCTCCTTCCTTTCATCAGCACTATTAGTTGTTGACATGTTCACAGATCTCCTTATTTATAAAAAGAATATAATATATAATCAAATATTTATTGATCCTCAAATGGAGAACTTTATATTTCTGTATTTCGTGTAATTATGACTGTAAGTATACAAAATTAAATACAGTAAAACTTTTAGAGTTACTTTCCGTGAGCAAAAAGAAGTTCCTGAGAATATCAAAAGAGCTGCTTAGATTTAAACTAGTCATTGAAGACAACCCTATAGAGCAGGTCATGCGATCTCCAGCAGCAATGCCCTATACAACGAAGTCCATACAACGATCAATAAAGCAATAGCTTAAGAAATACTGTATGGAGAAATAGACACATGCTAACAACCAGAAGACAGAATATACTCCAATATAACAAAAGCTGTCTTAGAGAGGCTGAAATGAAGACCCTGCGCTCCATTGCTGAAAGAACCCTCAGGGACCGCATCAGAAATAAAACGATCATATCTTTATGCAGTGTTGAGGACAAAACAAGATGGGGATCTAGCAGAAGACGCTTCTGGAGAGACCAATTCGAACGCATGGACGACAGTAGAATTGTCAAAATTGTGAAGACAGAAATACCCAACAACAGAATACAACACGGAAGACCTGCGAAGACATGGAAAGACAGATGAACCACCTTCTCCCTGGATAGTCCACCCCCACATACAGGTCTAATAACCAAAAACACGATGAAGAAGAATAAGAATAAGATAGTGTTGCTAATTAATTTTAATTTAAATGCTAACCGAATTATTTTTATTTTAATTAAAAAAAAATTGTTCGTGCAAACACTTATTTGAATTTCAGAATAAGACTTTGAACCGGGTTCAATTGAAACAAGTTTTTTTTAAATAACACTGTTAGGGTTATGCCTGTTACTTTTCGCTTTTATTTATCAAAATAAATAAATAAATATAAGTATGATAGTTTAGATTATTGTTGAAAATAATTTCATTCTCTAAGGTAGGTACTATATATTTTTGTACGAAATAAAATTGGGGCTTAGAGTTGCTTGGTGTGGTAGAAATAGATATGAAAGTCTTTGACACAGAAAGTGTAACGAGTGGATCAGAAACAGGACATGTGAGAGAATATGTATTTTGCAGCGTTGCGAAATTCTTTCTTTAAAAATATTATAGTCTAAATGCGGAAGATGCTGGTAAGAGAAGTGGACAATGTATGACCATTATATCTTTCCGCGCTATGCATGGTCTGTAACGCTTTTGAAAAATAATGTATTCATACATGTAGATTCAAAACAACAAGTCCGAGAAAACTATTCAAAAGGAAAAGGTTTTGGAATAATAACAAAACTAGTAAAATCTCAAGGAGAAATGGAATATACAGTTCCTGGAAGACATCTCCTTTTTGGCAAAAATGTATGTATAATGCTAGGTATAAATGAAAACACTAATTAGTTTTAGTTTCACTATTTAATTTTAACACTGGCACTGACCGGTATCGATCTGAAGATCATCGTCAGAGTGCGCGAAAATGAAAGTGAACAGAGTTTAAATAGGTATGACTGAAATATTGGTACACAACCTTTTTTTTTTTTTTGTAAAGTTCTATCAGTTCGATTAGTATTGCCAGAAAGAACTGATGAAGAAAACTGGCAAACAAAACAGTATGGTAAATATGTGTGATGTATACAAAGTTTAGTAATGTTGAAGTAGAAAGAAAAACTGATTTTACATTATACAATATAGAAACGAATTATAAGAAAATATAAATATTATTGAGTATCCAGAGGTTGTGTATCCATGTAGTGAAGACGCGCACTCTGACGATGATCTTCAGATCGATACCGGTCAGTGCCAGTGTTAAAATTAAATAGTGAAACTAAAACTTATTAGTGTTTTCATTTATACCTAGTATAATGGAGTTTCACCACGAATTATCCGTCGACAAAATTAACAAGTATGTATAATGAATGTCCATGGAACCATGGAGAGTTATTGTTCACAAACTCAGGGAAAATAATTGTAAATGAACCTGTATCAAATGATTAATCATTAATCTATGGAAAATCATTATAGGTATACGTACCTGAATCAAGTGATTCTTCATAAAAAAAAACAAAATTATTAGACTGAAAAACTTTATGTCACACACTTAACTCCGTCAATACCTCAACCGGTTTCGGATAACACCTCTTCTTCGTCTAGAGTCCACTTACAGACTAACTGTGCTAATTAAAATTATGGGTTATAGGCATGTTGCTCAGGGTAAGGGTAGGGGAGGATTACTGGAAGGGGTGACATTATATTGTTATAGTTAATATATTTATATGTTATTGGAAAGATGTTTAAAATTGGGGTACCTGTGATATTAAAGATTTTATATTTTAAGTTGTTGAAGAACATAATATCAGCTATCAATGGGCAAGTATGAGCACCCATAGCAAAGCCATATTTTTGATTACACATCACATTGTTGATTTGGAAATAATTTTGTGTTAAATAAATAAATAAATATTTATATATCTTTATGTACTGTTTAATAATAAAAAGAGATTTTATATAGCGCCGTTTCAAGATCATTCCGGGTCGCTGATAGTTTAGTTATGTGCTGATCTACGAAACAATGCTATGTTCAGTCTTTTAGTGAATGTACTCTCGTTTTGAGCACTACAGACATCTGGAGGCAGTGCATTCCACTTAATTAGACTGCTCATACCAAAGCATCGGTAAATTGAATATTTTTATTATTGCATATGCGCAAACATTGGATTTTTTTCCCTGTCGGGAGTCAAAGATATTTTTTAACAGATTTTTAATTATCTCAATAGAGACGAAGTTGGAATATTTACTGTAGGAGAACCGGGAAATCAAGGTCGTAAGCCCTGTAGGTGCTTTGATTTCCCGGTTCTCCTACAGTAAATATTCCATCTTCGTCTCTATTGAGATAATTAAAAATCTGTTAAAAAATATCGGTAAATTGCTTTGTTGACTCTGTCCAACTCCTTTAGGGAGTTGTTACTCTGTGATTCAGACGAACTGAGTATGCCTCCCAGAAAGCTGGTTATAAATTAAATAAATATAATAATATTATTATATCGAATATTTTTATTATTGCATATGCGCAAACATTGGATTTTTTCCCTATCAGGAGTCAAAGGTATTTTTTAACAGATTTTTAATTATCTCAATAGAGACGAAGTTGGAATATTTACTCTAGGAGAACCGGGAAATCAAGGCACCTACAGGTCTTACGACCTGTCATTGACTGGTTTACGTGATCACTTTATGCACTTGCGCAACGTTCACCAATTATGCCTTTTTAATGAGATCCCTATCAATTCAATTTTGAAAGTTCTATATATTGTAATACTGAAATTCTTTTCGCTTAAAAAAAAATAATTTTTACTACAGCCATCTATGTGTGAAATTATGAACAAACATTCTTATTATTTTTTTTATTTTTTTTTTGTTGTAACGCCATCTATTGAGAGAATTGGTCTTTTATTATATTATTTTCTAATATATTTTCTAATAAGATTACTATGAAGAAGCATTTGTAATAGGACGATTGTGTCCGGCAGGGTAAGAAATTAGGACACAAGAGAAGCGTGAAAAAAATGTCAAAAGAATGAAAGTATAAAAAGGATATGGCGTGATTTATGTATTCCGTATACTCAGATACTGATGATTATCTGACAAACGAACGCTTTGATATTTCCATCGTTGCATTAATCCATATAATAAAGTGTTATTACTTACTTAGTAGGGTACTGCTCTGTCTTCAATATCATTATTTATTTAAGATGAAACTCATCGTCACAAAGGGAGGAAGTTAATATTGTTAAGTTTAGAAGTAAGTAGAACGACAATGAACACGACGAGGAAACCTAAGAAATAATGTTTAATAACAGGAAGAAGAGAGCCCCTTTGAAATTGGTTTTAATGTCAACGACAAATTACATATTTTTGTCTTTCCCTGTTCCCTTACATTTGAAACTTAAAACCTTTTCTTTGAAGTCTCTCCTTGACATAGAAAACTGTTTTTTTTAACTGACGTTTTTTGAATAATTGAGAAATAGATTACATTATTTTGAATTTGCATTTTCAAATATTTGAGTCCAAGGTGAGAGTTATTTTTGTATCTACAGTCCTAGCATTCACAAAATTTGTGGTTTTTGTTATGGGTATTCAGCTTTTGTTAAAAAATATATGGATGCATGCGTTACTGGTTATGGAAAGAAAAATCTTGAATCTCCTCTGCGATCAAGGCACGTGGAGAATCAAGTACAATCACGAACTACAGAGTCTATTCAAGGAACCGGATTTCGTCTAAACTAAAGAAATAGGAAGGCTCCGCTGGTTAGGACACGTGCATCGTATGGACGATGACCAGACACCGAAAGAATCCTCAAAACACGTCGGGAGGGAAGAAGAGGTGTGGAAACTACGATGGATAGATGGAGTCGAGAAGGACCTTCAGATAGCCAGTGTGCAGAATTGGAGAGAAAATCCCATGGATAGGGTACAGTGGAGACGATGGAACAATCTGTCTCCTGAATCTTTCAATTTTCTTATCTTTTTCTCACTGCAATAATCAGTGTGAATAAAAGAAAATCTGTCTCAAAAGGTTTTGTTTTTAACAGGAACATTTTTTGTGTTGAATTTACTTGGGTTTGTTGAAAAAGATTGACATATTATGTTAATATTTACCTTTTGTTGCCTTTTTTATAAGTTCATTTAATATCTTATTTTGAATGAAATAACCTTTAATAATTCCGCGAGATTCTTAAATTATTTTTTTTAAATGAATATGTCCTTGTTACAAGTATATATACGTCCTCATACATTCCCTTAACTACTCATAAATGCTTTTGCTATAAGTGAACGAAATCGGTCGAAGCAGGATTCGAATTCGCGACCACTGGATCACTAGCGCAGCTCTCTAGCCACTCTGCCACCTACCTATCTAAACAACTTATAAAACTTGTCAATTTTGTTTACGGATAATTCGTGGTGAAATTCCATTCCAGTAGGTATACTAGGTAAAAACGAAAACACTAATCTGTTTAAGTTTCACTATTTAATTTAAAAAGTCTTCAACAGATTGATACCGGTCAGTGCCAATTTTAAAAACTTTTAACGATTTGTTTGTAGGCATATGAATTTATTTCGCCCAACTGAAGTATTATCAAACACAATGGATTATCGCCGAAAATTTTAATAATTCTGAGCAAAAAGGCAATACTTAGTAAAAACGACACATACCTAGATGAAAGAGTTTTCCAATTAAGAGTTATTTAATTTTAATGTTTTCAACCGCAAACTCCCACGATGTGTCATTTTCTTTTATTCCAAAAAGAGAATTTGTGACTTAATCTCTCGTCCGAGAAATTGTCCCATTTCAACGCAAACAATATCACAAAGGACTTTTTCCCTCTGCATTAGATTGCTGATCATTTTTATAGTTAAACTTTAAAACATTAGTTAGGTTTTTTGTGTGCGCCTTTTTAATTTACGATCCATATTTTATTTCAGCTTTGGGCTGGCAAACACGAAATTATTATAATGAAGACGGTGTTTGGTTCTTTTCTTCATTTCGCGAAAAGTTTATGAGTAATAAGGAATCTTTTGGTATTAAGCAGAAGTATTTTCACGTGATTTTAAACCTTAAGATGAGTTGTCCTTAGTGATAGTAATAATTTATTCTATCTAGGTACTACCTACTATGTTAGATTTTGTCATTTATTATTTTATCTTTGTCTATTTAGCACTTCTTTATTCAGATTGATGTGGATTTTCTGCTTTGTTAGATTTTGTCATTTTTAATTCTATATACTACCTACCTATGTCAATGTAGCACCTATTTATTCATTAATAAGTGGATATACTGTTGTTTAAGATTTTGTTATTTATAATTCTATCAACTACATATGTAGTACCCATTTATTCATTCATAATTGGATATAATACCATGTTAGATTTTGTCATTTATAATTTTATCTACTGCCTATGTCTATGAAGCACCTCTATAATCATTTTGAAGTGGATATTTTTCTATGTTACATTTTGTCATTTATTATACTATTTATTACCTACATAGTACATATGTCAATTCAGCACCTATTTATTCATTACTATGTGGATATATTGCTTTGTTAGTTTTTGTTATTTATAATTCTATCTACTACCTATTTAGTACCCATTTGTTCATTAATAAGTAGATAAACTGCTATGAAAGATTTTTTCATTTATAATTCTTTCTATTATCTATTTTGATCGAATATTTTTCAATTGCATATACACAAACATTGGATTTTTTTCCCAGTCCGGAGTCAAATGATATTTTTATTGGCAAACTTTTTAACATCTCAATAGAGACGAAGTTAGGATATTATATAAGAACCAGGAACTCGAGGCACCTAAAGGGCTTCCGACCTGCCATCGGCTGGTTCACGTGATCACTTTATGCGCTTGCACATCGTTCACCACTTATGCCTCCTTATTGAGTTCCCTTATTAATGGAATTTTTGAAAGTTCTATATATTTGAATAATGTATAACAATTCACATCAAAATAAAAAAAGTATAATTCCTTATTTTTAGTTGAATTGATACACATTTAGGTAAATTTATGACACATGCCGCTCAGTGCTGGGCACTGAAGAAGAGTCACCAGCAGAGCATTCACACAGCTGAAATGAGAATGCTGAGATGGGTGGAGGGCGTAACTATGATGGACAGAGTACGGAACGTCCACGTTCGGGGAAGCTTTGGTGTGGACCCAATAACCGATAAGTTGCTCGAGAGTAGATTGAGATGGTACGGACATATCATAAGGCGACCAAAGGACAATATGATACGTAGAGCGATGGACATCCAAGTGCAGGCCAGAAGACCAGGCAGACCGCTGACAACGTGGCACTCCACCATCACAAGAGAGTTTCGGGAGGCAGACTTGCGGGAAGGAGACGCACAGGAGAGAAGGACTTGGCGAATAAGGACGAGGAGGTCCGACCCCACATAATGGGAAGAAAAGGCCAGGACAAAGAAGAAGATGAAGAAGAATTGATACGCATTGTTCAAATATATAGAACTTTCAAAATTGCATTGATAAGGGAACTCGATAAGAAGGCATAATTGGTGAACGTTGCGCAAGCGCATAAAGTGATCACGTAAACCAGCCGATGACAAATCGCAAGCCCTGTTTGTGCCTTGAGTTCCTGGTTCTTCTATAATATCCCAAATTCGTCTCTATTGAAATGATAAAAAGTTTGTCAATAAAAATACTACCTATGTCTATCAAGAACCTATCTATTTATTCATCATGAAGTGGATATACCTACTAATATGTTAGATTTTGTCATTAATAAACGCATTTTCAAATCGTTTTTAGACCGTAACAACTCTAATGTATACTAGTGAGACATGGACAATGGACATGGCAGAGGATGCATGAAAGTAGAATTTACGTGGTTGATAATATGATTAAGAAATGAGGATATAACGATTGAAAGAGAAATCGTAAGTATGATGAAAAAAATCCTTATATGCTTTGGTCACTTATGTGCGAAACGAGGAGATTAGGCAGACTTATGAGACTGAAGACATCGTACAATGTAGCACAACAAAAAAAAGATTAAGGCTATTTATAAACAGGTTTGACCCCATATATTGAGGCAACAATATACCACCAGGAAATCGCAATCCCGGAAGACCGCCAAAAATATGGAGGGACAGCTAGATGTCGGCCTTCCTGAAGTAACTTTCGGAGATAAACAGATCTACAATCTACATAAAGAAGAAGAAGAATATTTGGCCACACATACAAAAATAGTAGTCAGACAGCAAAAAAGTGAATAATGCTGAATAGTAAAGTTGACTAAGGAAATGTTTGCATGCTGACATAGATGGAGTTTTGAAGGATGAAGATGTTCGAACTACCTATGAATAATAGAAGAGCATGTACTTGAATGAAGCGATTAACGCATGTCGAGAGAGAAGAATATAGCGTGATGGTATGGGTTGGTTTTCTAAACGAGTATCGTGCGGAACATGCGTCCGAAGAGTATGAAAATGAAATTTCAATGCATGCTTTTTGTTTTAGCATCTGAAGTTTTGAACATTTGAATTGAGTAATGTTTTTTTATAAAGCACAATTCTATCGTATGTCATTGTTGTTTCTAAAGTTGGGCACAAAAATACATATTTGTACTTCCGTAATCTAAAATTGTTTTCAAACAAAACAATTGGAATATTTAAGGTTTGTATGTAGTTTAGGTGGGTTTAGGAGGCACTTATAAGTTTATGTCAAACTGTACATCGCGGCCCACCGTAATTATAAAATTGAAATGACAAAAAAGCGAGAATATAGCCTAGATTATCGCATGGGTAAAACATTTGAAAACAGGGGGGCATGTGTGCGAGAGCATTGTCACCTCATGTACAAGGTCTGTTGCTTTCAACAACAGTCCAAAATTTTCAAAAATTCCATTGAAAATGAAACTCAATAAGACTCAATAACGCACATTTTTACCTCCTCCAAAAATCTCTTTCAACTGCCCAATGAAAACAACACGTCAAAATCATATTTTCTATACACCTTATTGCAGAACAAATTACGCATATAATAATTATAAAACAGATGTTTAAACTATTACAATGGTCTTGACCCCCAACCGGATATATACATATTTAACTCAACGCAGACATCGATGAAACGTCAATTACCTACGCTAAGTTATTATTGGTTAAAAATCAAACCTATCTTCCTTAAACCTACATCCCTTTATCAACGCTTTTATTTATCCATTATCCTTCCTTTTCCCCCGCATACATTCACCATCATACTTAAAAACGTTGCGTTAGCACATTAAGAGACCACGTGATTTTTTTTAAATGAATATGTCCTTGTTAAACAAGTACATAAACATCTTCCTACGTTCCCTAAAATAAGCAAATAAATGCTTGTGCTTAGGTGAACGAAATCGGTCGAGGCAGGATTCAAACTCGCGGCCACTGGATTACTAGTCCAGCGCGCTAACCGCTCTGCCATCGACCCACCGAATTAGCCGATGACAGGTCGCAAGCTTGTAGGTTCTTTGAATTCCTGGTTCTCCTATAATACTCCAACTTCGTATCTATTGAGATGTTGTTATTCATCAAAATCGTCGGTTAGGTCTAGCTGACATGCATATTCCAACCGATGCGTTCATCAGTGGAGTAGACTTTGTTCAAGAGTTATTGTAAGTACCTACTCTGCAATGTCTGCAAGTAAAACCGTTCCATTTACATATCTGATATTGCTGATGGCAACACCCTTAACCTTCACTTCTTCATATATCCACAACAGCAATCGCCAGTTTGAAGACCAGGGGGGCAAGTCTGGTTCAACCGGCGAAATCAAAACCCTCTTGATTACCCTAATCATGGATATAATTATTATATGGAGTTCTATAATAGTTTTAGATGTCATAAAACTCCATATGATAATTATATCCATGATATGGGTAATCACTAGGGTTTTGATTTCGCCGATTGCACCAGACTTGCCCCCCAGATCAGGGTTCACATGCTTTGAAACATATATTTATTTGAACGTATATTTATTTATTTGATTTTATCACTTTTGAACGTATATTTATTTATTTTGAAAAAATGCGCAATATTTTTTTTACATCAATTTCTCAACGGGTATCATGTAGAGAGTGCACACTGTGAGTTTCGTCGTGATGTGTTTGTATTTACGGCGTATGGCGTATTTCGTACGGCGTATGTCGTACGGCGTACGGATTATCCTTTTTGTGTCCTCTCTACAGCCTAAACTAAAAGTCCGATCGACTTCATATTAACATCATAATATATGTTAAAAGTGCATAGACCTAGAGCTGATTAGTTTTCCATAGATATCCATTAATTTCTTCTATATATGATTTGACCTATCCAAATTTTCAAAATTATCTCACGGTCTGGAAAATCGAGGTATTTATATACTGTTTGGTATTGTGATACAATAAAAATACACTCATCAAAAATGCATTCAAGAATGTCGAAATTTATCGAAAAAAATCTATCGTCTGCCATATCAATATGAAATAAATTTCATATTTGTATGAACAATGTATATACATAACATACAAATATGAAATAAATTTCATATTTGTATGAACAATGTATATACATAACATACAAATATGAAATAAATTTCATATTTGTATGAACAATGTATATACATAACATACAAATATGAAATAAATTTCATATTTGTATGAACAATGTATATACATAACATACAAATATGAAATAAATTTCATATTTGTATGAACAATGTATATACATAACATACAAATATGAAATAAATTTCATATTTGTATGAACAATGTATATACATAACATACAAATATGAAATAAATTTCATATTTGTATGAACAATGTATATACATAACATACAAATATGAAATAAATTTCATATTTGTATGAACAATGTATATACATAACATACAAATATGAAATAAATTTCATATTTGTATGAACAATGTATATACATAACATACAAATATGAAATAAATTTCATATTTGTATGAACAATGTATATACATAACATACAAATATGAAATAAATTTCATATTTGTATGAACAATGTATATACATAACATACAAATATGAAATAAATTTCATATTTGTATGAACAATGTATATACATAACATACAAATATGAAATAAATTTCATATTTGTATGAACAATGTATATACATAACATACAAATATGAAATAAATTTCATATTTGTATGAACAATGTATGTATATAACATACAAATATGAAATAAATTTCATATTTGTATGAACAATGTATATACATAACATACAAATATGAAATAAATTTCATATTTGTATGAACAATGTATATACATAACATACAAATATGAAATAAATTTCATATTTGTATGAACAATGTATGTATATAACATACAAATATGAAATAAATTTCATATTTGTATGAACAATGTATATACATAACATACAAATATGAAATAAATTTCATATTTGTATGAACAATGTATATACATAACATACAAATATGAAATAAATTTCATATTTGTATGAACAATGTATGTATATAACATACAAATATGAAATAAATTTCATATTTGTATGAACAATGTATATACATAACATACAAATATGAAATAAATTTCATATTTGTATGAACAATGTATATACATAACATACAAATATGAAATAAATTTCATATTTGTATGAACAATGTACAGACGGTGGCCAAATTAATACAATCAAAGGAAAAAAATGCAAAAATAATTGTATTTTTAGCTGTTATCCAGCAAAATCGAATCACATCAGTATATTTTTAATTGTGGCAGCTCCCTTCATTATTGTTATCGTACTTGCAACACTTTTTAAGCATCAACATGAAGTTTGTCACATACAAGATACGATAATGTCAGTTTAGTATTGGTCTTCACAGAGTGTGCGGGTGTTAATGGAATATTTTGCCCATTGATTTTGTGTTTATTTGAGACAGTGTTTGAGTGTTTCTTACATTTTTTTTAAATAACAGGTAAACCTAATATTTATTACTAAATCACAATTATACTACTTATCAAATTATTACGATTTTGATAAATTATTTTCTAAATGTATGCTGAATTTCAGAATTTTTTGGTTTATTTTAGAAATGGGAAGATCTTGTGACCTCAATCCAAGAAAAAAATCTAAAATTGCAACCCTTCTTGGTCACTGTGAATACAGTCAACGAGAAATTGCCACACTTACCAATGTTTCTCAATATTCTGTGCACAAAATAAGTAGGCAAATGAAAGGAAATGTACCCCTTGAACCATCTCGAATAGGAAAATGTGGACGAAAGCGCATTACTACTCCGCGAACAGAAAGAAAAATCAGAAATGTTGCTCTAGAAAATAGACAGAAGCCTCGAAAAGTAATAAAATCTATTTTGCAGACCACAGGAGTCAATATATCTGATCGTACATTGAGACGAAGATTGGTGGAAATGGACCTCAAATGTTATCGCCCAGTGAAAAAGCCAAAACTAACACCTGAAATGCGTAAAAAGCGACTAGAATGGGCACTAAAACACCAAAATTGGAACGAAGACGATTGGAGCAAGGTATTAGAATGTAAAATAAGTTTTTATGAAACTTTCTGTATTAAATAAAATTGACTAGTGAAAACTTCTCGTGTTCTTTCATGTTTGTTTTTCTGATGAATCCTCAATCCAAATACTGCAGGACAAAACTCAATATGTGAGAAGAAGGCCAGGTGAAAAATATAATGAGGAATGTGTGGTCCAAAGAGTGAAGCACCCTCAGTCAATAATGATCTGGTCAGTGATTAGTGGGATGGGTATGGGAAGGCTGTATATTGTGAATGGCACAATGCGCCAGGACCAGTATATAGAAGTTTTAAAAGGGAGACTAAAGCCTCAAGTGGCCGAATGGTTTCCAAATGGAAAATATGTATTTATGCATGATTCTGCACCCTGCCACAAAGCGAAAACCGTTACTAAATTTCTAGAAGGAGAAAAAATAAAGGTATTAGATTGGCCAGGAAATTCACCGGATCTAAATCCAATTGAAAACGTTTGGGAGGCTCTGAAAAGGGCAATTGTAAAAAAAGGTGTCATCACCAACAAAAGACAACTAATAGAAAACATAATTGAGGCATGGCACAACACACCAGAATTAAAAAATATCTCAATTAAATGTATCTCCAGCATGCCCAGAAGAATATCAGCAGTAATTAAAGCTAAGGGAGGATTTACTTAATATTGATCATTTTACCATAAAACGTATTTTATTATCAATAAACTATTATATATTCATAGTAAATGCATTTTATTTTATAAAAATATATTAAATCTCCCATAATATTCTAGAAAGATCGAAATAAAATAAAAAAATAATAATTTTCAATGATTCGAAGTCTAAAAACTGCTATAAATTCATTTGATTGTATTAATTTGGCCACCGTCTGTATATACATAACATACAAATATGAAATAAATTTCATATTTGTATGAACAATGTATGTATATAACATACAAATATGAAATAAATTTCATATTTGTATGAACAATGTATATACATAACATACAAATATGAAATAAATTTCATATTTGTATGAACAATGTATATACATAACATACAAATATGAAATAAATTTCATATTTGTATGAACAATGTATATACATAACATACAAATATGAAATAAATTTCATATTTGTATGAACAATGTATATACATAACATACAAATATGAAATAAATTTCATATTTGTATGAACAATGTATATACATAACATACAAATATGAAATAAATTTCATATTTGTATGAACAATGTATATACATAACATACAAATATGAAATAAATTTCATATTTGTATGAACAATGTATGTATATAACATACAAATATGAAATAAATTTCATATTTGTATGAACAATGTATATACATAACATACAAATATGAAATAAATTTCATATTTGTATGAACAATGTATATACATAACATACAAATATGAAATAAATTTCATATTTGTATGAACAATGTATGTATATAACATACAAATATGAAATAAATTTCATATTTGTATGAACAATGTATATACATAACATACAAATATGAAATAAATTTCATATTTGTATGAACAATGTATATACATAACATACAAATATGAAATAAATTTCATATTTGTATGAACAATGTATATACATAACATACAAATATGAAATAAATTTCATATTTGTATGAACAATGTATATACATAACATACAAATATGAAATAAATTTCATATTTGTATGAACAATGTATATACATAACATACAAATATGAAATAAATTTCATATTTGTATGAACAATGTATGTATATAACATACAAATATGAAATAAATTTCATATTTGTATGAACAATGTATATACATAACATACAAATATGAAATAAATTTCATATTTGTATGAACCATGTATATACATAACATACAAATATGAAATAAATTTCATATTTGTATGAACAATGTATATACATAACATACAAATATGAAATAAATTTCATATTTGTATGAACAATGTATGTATATAACATACAAATATGAAATAAATTTCATATTTGTATGAACAATGTATATACATAACATACAAATATGAAATAAATTTCATATTTGTATGAACAATGTATATACATAACATACAAATATGAAATAAATTTCATATTTGTATGAACAATGTATATACATAACATACAAATATGAAATAAATTTCATATTTGTATGAACAATGTATATACATAACATACAAATATGAAATAAATTTCATATTTGTATGAACAATGTATATACATAACATACAAATATGAAATAAATTTCATATTTGTATGAACAATGTATATACATAACATACAAATATGAAATAAATTTCATATTTGTATGAACAATGTATATACATAACATACAAATATGAAATAAATTTCATATTTGTATGAACAATGTATATACATAACATACAAATATGAAATAAATTTCATATTTGTATGAACAATGTATATACATAACATACAAATATGAAATAAATTTCATATTTGTATGAACAATGTATATACATAACATACAAATATGAAATAAATTTCATATTTGTATGAACAATGTATATACATAACATACAAATATGAAATAAATTTCATATTTGTATGAACAATGTATATAGGTACATAACATACAAATATGAAATAAATTTCATATTTGTATGAACAATGTATATACATAACATACAAATATGAAATTTATTTCACATTGATATGGCAAACCATAGATTTTTTTTCTTTAAAATTTGACAATCCTTGAATGCATTTTTGGTGAGTGTATTTTTTGTTGTATCAAAATTTCAAAACTTCATAAAAATTCATTAATAGAATTTCGACATTTCAAGAAGAAAAAATGAACGCTTACTATGGTGTGGAGAGTAAGTGTTGGCCACAACCCACTCGTTTTAGGTTTACATACAAAAATACCATCACGCGGTGTCCTATTTGGAGTAGAAAGGGTGCCAGACTCTTCTACATACGTGTTTTGCCTCATTTACATCCATACATCGCGTCATATAATGCTATCCTATTATTCTGACTTTGTATTCTCCCATCTTTCAAAATGGAGACCATGGCCCTTGGAGACCATGGCCCTTACAAAAAGAAATGTAGAAAAACTCAAATGCACACAGCGATCTATGGAAAGATCCATGCTTGGTATAAGCCTAAGAGACAGAATAAGAAATGAGGAAATTAGGAAAAGGACCAGAGTAGCGGACGTCATGGATCGCGTAGCTACATTGAAATGGCAATGGGCGGGACATATTGCTAGACAGGAACCCGCAAGATGGACCCCTAAAATATTGAGATGGAGACCTTGGGAAAGTAAGAGAGGCGTCGGAAGACCTTAAAAAAGATGGTCTGACGACATAGCCGCTGTGGGGGGTAGAAATTGGCTGCAAGCAGCAACCGATAGAAGGAAGTGGAAGAATATGGAAGAGGCCTATATCCAGCAGTGGAAGACAGAGGGCTGAAGAAGAAGAAGATCTTTCAAAACTTCATTTAATATGATCATGGCAACTCTGTATCGGCGGGCCCCTACATATGGTGCACAATTGCCAGACCTATTGCTCCCTCAGCTCCCCATCAATATTTGCCCACCAGGTAGCCTGTGGACGGCCTCTAGTTCTGGACTGAGTGTGTATGTCCAGTGCGATTTTAACATTTTTATGTTTCTTTTTCACTGTGCTTCCCGAAGAAATAAAAATTCTGACTAATTACAAAATACAAAAAAACCTTTCATTTTCCCAACCATTCAATTATTTAAAGACTTTAACGTACTAACTGTAACACAACATTATGTAAAACAAATAATAATACACTTTCACAACGATAAAGAAAACCATATCACTGCTCAACATTCTCACGATACAAGACACAGACTTCAACTAATCACTCCGAAGACGAATACTGCATACGGACATAGACATTATCAATACTTGGCTCCAAAAATACTAAATTTAGTTGCTAAAGACATAAAGGACATACAGATAATGAAGAAAACAAGACTAAAACTAACAATTCATACGTGGCTATATAATAAAGGGATTGACTATTGTCAGCAAATTGTAAATCCTTAACAACATATTATGTATACAACAAATCTCAAATAGGACTAACATAGTGAAACATAGACTGCACAATATAACAACATATATTATGTGACTAATTATTATGTAACTAATTATTATGTAACTAGTATACCACCTCGGAACAGGCCTGGCCTAGTGAGGTGGTACAAACCAACCCATATATTTGAAATAATTTTAAGTGTTATTTAACTGATGTATTTTTACTTGTACTTATTTTGTATTTTTTTTATTTTTGGTATTAATAATAAAAAAAAAAAAAAATTAAAAATAGTCGCCATTTTCAATGTCAAAAAAATTGACTGCTGTTTTTCCCCCATACTTTGACAAGGCCTGGGTTTTCGTCCAAGTGGGTATGTTTTGCAGTGTGTTGTACCCAGTGTTGGTAATATAGAGGCATTAACATTCTCCGTTTTCTGAACAAAAGTGTGGCGGCGTGTGGAGTTATTGTTGGTCACTCTCCGTGAGTGGAGCCCGGTCTATTGTCACCGCCAGACACGAGAGCGGGAGAGGGAAGAGTTGAGGGTCCTTTGACCCCAGCTCAGGAAACAATGAACACCCCTGACACCATTTTATTACGACGATTTTGAGCACTTGAGATGTACCAGAAGGGAGTAACCAAAAACTCTTATATTCGTATATTACAAATGAAAATATACCACTTTATTCTAATGAAAATAATAACTCAAAAAGTTCAAAAATGAAGTTCACCACCCATTTTTAGTGAAGTGCCTTTTAAGGTGAGATGTGACTAGTGTGTGGACATTAGTCTCATTTTTATAAGGGAATGCACACCCGCACCCCTGTCTTATGTAGTGGTCCCCACATTGTGAGATTTGCCACTATGTGTGTATGTAAAATATATAAACATGTATATTTTTACGAGGGTTATAAACTCAAACATTAAAAATAAATAGTACATTTTATACATTTTTCCTTCGATTATAATATACTTGTTTTGATTGCATATAATTTTTTTTTTATCTTGATTATTCACTCTAATTTTTTTTTTATCTTGATTATTCACTCTAATTATTATCTCACATAAATATATCACTCTTACTATTATAATTATTCACGCATTTACTTGTTTTTTTATAGTTACCTAGGTATATATAATTTTTAAACGTGATATATATTATTCTTCACGCATGTACCTCCTTGTTTTTTTTGCATATATATTTTTTTTATCTTGATTACATATTTCACTCCTATTATTATCTCACATACATCACTCTTATTATTATGCTTCACCGATGTACTTGTTTTTAGTAAATAGTTTTTTTTATTTTGATATTTCACTCTTATTATTATCTCACTTATATCACTTATTATTATGCTTCGCTTAAATACTTGCTTTTTTGTATACAGTTTTTGTATCTTGATATTTCACTCTTATTACATATCATCTCACTTATATCACTCTTATAATTATGCTTCATCCATTAACATGTTTTTGTATATATTTTTTTTTATTTTGATATTTCACTGTTATTATTATCTCAATTATCTCACTTATTATTATGCTTCACCCATTTACTTGTTTTTTTATAAATAGTTTTTTTTATTTTGATATTTCACTGTTATTATTATCTCAATTATCTCACTTATTATTATGCTTCACCCATTTACTTGTTTTTTTATAAATAGTTTTTTTTTATTTTGATATTTCACTGTTATTATTATCTCACTACTCTTATTACTATGCTTCACCTATGTATTTGTTTTTATATATAATTTATCTCACATTTATTATTATGCTTCGCTTATATACTTGTTTTTTTTTTATTTTGATATTTCACTGTTATTATTATCTCAATTATCTCACTTATTATTATGCTTCACCCATTTACTTGTTTTTTTATAAATAGTTTTTTTTATTTTGATATTTCACTGTTATTATTATCTCAATTATCTCACTTATTATTATGCTTCACCCATTTACTTGTTTTTTTATAAATAGTTTTTTTTATTTTGATATTTCACTGTTATTATTATCTCAATTATCTCACTTATTATTATGCTTCACCCATTTACTTGTTTTTTTATAAATAGTTTTTTTTTATTTTGATATTTCACTGTTATTATTATCTCACTACTCTTATTACTATGCTTCACCTATGTATTTGTTTTTATATATAATTTATCTCACATTTATTATTATGCTTCGCTTATATACTTGTTTTTTTTATTTTGATATTTCACTGTTATTATTATCTCAATTATCTCACTTATTATTATGCTTCACCCATTTACTTGTTTTTTTATAAATAGTTTTTTTTATTTTGATATTTCACTGTTATTATTATCTCAATTATCTCACTTATTATTATGCTTCACCCATTTACTTGTTTTTTTATAAATAGTTTTTTTTTATTTTGATATTTCACTGTTATTATTATCTCACTACTCTTATTACTATGCTTCACCTATGTATTTGTTTTTATATATAATTTATCTCACATTTATTATTATGCTTCGCTTATATACTTGTTTTTTTTTATTTTGATATTTCACTGTTATTATTATCTCAATTATCTCACTTATTATTATGCTTCACCCATTTACTTGTTTTTTTATAAATAGTTTTTTTTTATTTTGATATTTCACTGTTATTATTATCTCACTACTCTTATTACTATGCTTCACCTATGTATTTGTTTTTATATATAATTTATCTCACATTTATTATTATGCTTCGCTTATATACTTGTTTTTTTTTATTTTGATATTTCACTGTTATTATTATCTCAATTATCTCACTTATTATTATGCTTCACCCATTTACTTGTTTTTTTATAAATAGTTTTTTTTATTTTGATATTTCACTGTTATTATTATCTCACTACTCTTATTACTATGCTTCACCTATGTATTTGTTTTTATATATAATTTATCTCACATTTATTATTATGCTTCGCTTATATACTTGTTTTTTGAATGAAATTTTTTTATCTTGATATTTCAGACGAGAATGCAAGATTGAATGAGATATTGTGAGTAGAATGAAAGTAAATAAACTACGATGGTTCGGACATGTGCAGAGAATGAACGATGAGCGCCTGATAAAGAAAGTATACAAGGCTGAAAAGAGTGGAATGAGAGGTCGTGGCCGCCCGAGAAAGAGTTGGCATGATCATATAAATGAGATTTTGAAAGATGGTAATATACCAAGTCAGAATAATAGGAGGCATGTATGACGCGATGCATGGATGTTAATGAGGCAAAACACGTATGTCAAGATAGAGGTGTCTGGCGTTCGGTTCTCTCTGCCTATCCCAAGTAGGGATACGGCGTGATGGTATGTATGCATGTATGTATGTATTATTATTTACTTATTTATTTATTAAACTTCATGTAGAATACTGTGTATAATGGCGGGTTTAATGCCACGAGGCAATTTCTTCCAACCAACCAATGCAACGTGAGGTCATAGATAGTATATCGGTATGTACTGAGAAGGTGTGTGATATTGGAACAGTTTTTAATATGATTGTGACCTGTATAAATGGTTCAACGTACTTATTCAGGTCACAACACATGCTCCAACACTCCCTTCCACCAACAGTCAGCGATAGAGGCAATGAGACTCGTGAAAATTTTAATCTCAGGGTCATGTTTTAATCGTGAATATATATGAAGACAAAATGAATTTAAACAATTAAATTAAATTAAATAAAAGTATCAACTGAATATGAGAAATATTGATGTACTGCATCGGGAAAATAGAGAGACAACGCACTTTGAGATATTTACATTTTTATTGTATAAGTAAAAATATAATACATGACTCTAAAATATCAAACTTTGTTTGGATAGTATTAATTATTTCCTATAAGAGGAAAATGAAATTGAATACAAAAGTGAAATTTTTAAATATTTGTTATAAAAATAATGTTAAAGATTGAAATTTACATACAATATGAATTTACATCGTAATCAAACCTAATAAAATCTCTTTCATATCATACACAAAATCATGATTCCAATTTATACGAGGATCAAACATAATGGATTCACATTCATATATGTAGTTTCAGACATTAAATCATAAAGATAAAACTCATCATACAGCTATGGAGTAAACATTTTAAACAATATCGACTCGCAGCATGAATAAGAAGTTCCCTTCGATGACCAATATCTTCAAATGAATCCGGTGGTAGAATGAATTTAAAATTTAAATATTCAAATGAATATTTAAATTTTGAAATTCTCGTTGACTATTTGGATCTTGATCCCTCTATGTTACAATAAAAATCCAAGAGAAGAAATCTGTTTGTGTCCTTATTAATTTTTGACTACGTAGAAGATTGTTACTGACAATTCATTGTACATGACTCCTTTGGCATCATATGTTATAAAATTTTAGATCAAGTAGAAATATTTGTAGTACATTTCATCGTTATGTACGTCCAGGCATGGTAATTGCAAAATAATATCCAAAAAAAATAGGTTTCCAATGGTAAAACAAATGAAATTACATTCGAGTAATCCAATTGCAAAATTTGTAAAAATTATGTTCATCAGAGTGGATGTGCAATATAAGGTAGGATTGAATTTGGGATGACTGACATTTATATCAGCATCTAGATTATAGAAAAGAAAACAGGATTATTGGTTTGAAAAATGATCTCTCGCAAAACTATCTTATCATACGAACACATCAAATAAACTTACCCCAAATTCAGAAATTTTAAGTGATATTGGCCGCCATTTTCTACACTGGCCGTAACGCTTCGATAGGTGTAGGCAAAAAGAAAGAATTTGACATAAAACTCACTGATCATTATAAAAATATTGCCACTTGACAAAATCAATTTAGTGTGTTCGCAAAAAAAACTAGAAATTCCCAATTATTATCTTTTCCCTTTACATATTTTTTTATAACATAACAGAACATTCAATTTATAACAAACGGAAAGAGTAAATTCACATCAACAAAGGAAGGAAGGAAATAGAGGTTGAGGGATGGGAGGCAGGATGGATATGGGGTGTCAGTTAAGAATTATTAGACAGGTAAAACAGCTTTAGTTTCTTTTTAAAAAGTTGAATCGATTGAGACGTCGTTGTATCATTACTGAAGGTGTTCCCTAGTCTTGCTGATTGTATTTCAAAAGAGAAACTGAGAAATTCAGTAGAATGAATGGGAATAGCTAGTGTGGTACATTCAGCAGATCACTCTTATTATTATTCTTCGCTTAGTTTTTTTTTTGTATATATTTTTTATATTGATTATATCACACTTTGAGTTGAATTTTTTTATAATTTATTTTCTTAATTTTCATAGTATCTGTTGTATATATAAACGTAGATGGTAAAATATATATTTTTGTTTAACAGATTTTTAATTATCTCAATAGAGACGAAGTTGGAATATATTTATTGTAGGAGAACCGGGAAATCAAGGCACCTACAGGGCTTACGACCTGTCATCGGCTGGTTTACGTGATCACTTTATGCGCTATATATTTTTGTGTACTCACACCCAGGCAATGACTTTGTGAGAATTCGGAAGTTTATATATGTGGTATCTGGTACCTTTGGATACACAGATATTATAATAATAATAATAATGAACACTTCCTTGCACCCTGCGCAAGTGGCGAGTTTATTGCCGTATAGCAATTTCTTCCAACTAACCAGTGTTTCCAGCCCAGAGAAGCAATATTTGCGTGAGAAATAAATTTAAATAAATTTCTCTTCTGCTGGGAATCGAACCCAGGACGCCCGCACAGAAACCAAACGGTTTACCAACTGAAAGATATTGTTAAATAAACACACGCGCTTGACTTATACACAATTTATTAATAATTACAGTAAAACAGATATTAATAGAGTGAAGTACAATAATAGTAAAATCTATGAACCACGTGAGAGCACTATCTCATTGATCAATACCCGATCAATCGACCTCCCCGGCCTTACCCCAGACATCCTTTATACCAATCCCACTACTCCCGAAGATTGCCGATCTCATATCGTTCAATCTCGTAAACTGCTATACAGATTGCCTGTTGAAAGGCGCAACATCAATATATTACAATATAATATATATTTTAATTTTCATAATATGCGACAAAATTATTATAAATAAATTTATGATATTCATGAGCCCGCGATAGCTACCCTTACTAACCCAACTTCATAGAATATTTGGCGGTTTAAATATATCACATTACAGTCAATAAGTCGATTTAGATTAAGGGTTATGTACCCACTCGATTCATATTATATTTTGTATTGCTTTTCAAAGCAATTCGCCATATTCTGGAAACTTCCGTTCACGAGACAACCCGAAAAAAATACATTGTTTTCAATCGCGACGAAACTTAACAGATTGGTTAATGTATTTGTAATAAAAATGAATGTGGATAATTATCAAGGTTCATTCAGGTCATGAATATCATATGCAGATTTAATTTGGAAGGAACTTAATTGAATCTACATATATTGACATACACAATTATTAACCTATTTAAAAAGACATTAATTAAATTATTGAATTGATCAAAATAAATTCAGATACTTTAAATGAAAGGTACCAGGTTCGTTATATTATAGATTATAGAGAAATAAAATACATACATGTTTGGAAGATATCTTTGTGGCGACATTGTAAATTTATTATATTTATTTATTTATGCATCTTTATTTATTTATTTATAAATGTATTAACTTATGTACATAAGTCTTCCTGAAGAAGAAAACATTATTTTTGAAACCGGTAGAAGTTTGTGCTCATGTGAGTGGTGTAAACAAAGTTTATTGAATATTATAAATTAATAATAAATAAAATACATCTCACGATATTAAGTACTATATTTTTGTTACAACTTTTCAGACACACATTTCAAATTCACTTAATAATTACCAAGAAAGATACAAGATTCGCACTGAAGTGCGTCGCTTGTGCTTTCAGTTATATACATACCTAGCGTCAAATTCCAGAAGGGTCGATGCTCGCTGATTGGACGCTAGGAGAAGTATGGTTCACAGCACAAATCGTCCTTCCAAACACGTATTTTAAAGTTTTCTGTGCAATGTTTATTTATCACTGGTCCGAACCTTTAGTTGTTTGCCACTTCTGGTTTAAAATAATTGCCAATAAAATCATATTTCACACCATTAATTTAAGTGTTGTTCGGCTCATCAATCTTTCATTTAATGGTTTTGAAATACAAATTGGAAGCTGATGTATAATTTCCGTATATATTTGCTGTGTACCTACATAACTCAAATTATAATGATATTTTAGATGAAATTTTGACAATACTTTGTCTAAACTCCTGTAAACAAATGAATTTTAAGGGAAGATTTATTCGAGTTGTAATTGTTCATAGCTTTTAAATACGACAGGGATGTCACAAGCACATTGTAGAGCAAACTCAAATATTGACTATCGTTGAGTTTAAGTAGATACTAACATAAACTTAACGCCCAAGGAGAAAATAGTATTTAATAAAAAGCCACACGTCATATAATCATGCATACAAAAATGTTCGACGAATTCAGTCTCAACTAGCCGGTCGATGGCAGGACAGCACTGCCGAAACATGTCGCATAGTGACTCAAAATATAGTGGTTTAGGGCAAAATTCACATGCCAAAACGGGGAATTAAATTCGTTCATTATATTTACGATAAAAAAAAGAGCACTTAAATAAAAAAAAATTAGGCGTAAAGGACCCAAAATGTGATATTCCGTCACAAGCGATCTAGACACACCTCACACATGGCATCTGGGGGGCAAGTCTGGTTCGACCGGCGAAATCAAAACCCTAGTGATTACCCATATCATGGATATAATTAGGATAGCCCAGTCTTCACACCATTTTTGTAAACCTAACCTACAAAAGTTTGGTAAAAATAGGTTGGTTAGGTTTGTACGTAGTTAATTTTTAGTTAAATTCTAAAACTCTAAAATGATTTTAAAAGACAAGAAGACCCCGTAGATCTTCATATTTATTTAATAATATAAAGTTATTTTATAGATATTATATATTAAAAAAAAATAACATATATTAAAATAAATGACTAAATTGGTATTTTTACCAAATTTTTGTAGGTTATGTTTAAGAAATGGTGTGAAGACTAGGCTATCCATAAAATTATCGTATGGAGTTCTGTGACATCTAAAGATATTGTAGAACTCCATATAATAATTATATCCATAACCACGAGGGTTTTGATTTCGCCGATTGAACCTGACTTGTCCCCCTTGATGAGTCTAAACAAATTTAAATTCGTAACTATAATTCATTAAGTCATACCATCACAGCGTATGCCACAATGTTGGGTAACCAATGACATGTGTAAGTTGTACTTTTTCTTATAAAAATAGGCACGACCCATCTTTTATCCTCAAATCGTCTTGTCTCACGGAAAAATGCACTACATTCAGAATGTGTGATGGACCTCATTTCTGAACTATGAGAGATGTTATTTTGACTCTTGTATTTTCGATTGCCTGGCTTTAACGGGACTCCTGAAAAACGATTTAATATAATTTAATGGAAGCACTATAATTAGCCGGTACCTCACAGTTAACATGTGTTTTCAATATCAACTTTTCCTCCTTAAAAAACAATTGCACATACGTTCCTTATCAGAAATCTTACGTAGTGGTGTTGAGTGATGAAGGTCAGGATGGAACTCTATGGATGTAATTAGGTTCAAGGAGATCCCGTTTCCCAACTGCCCCTCTACCAAAGGCCATTTCTTCAATTCGCAGCTATGTTTCTTTCTCCTACATACCTACTTCTTTTTTTATAATATATAATTTTATTTTTATCTTTTTGATTATGTTATGTTTTCGACTTTTGACCCTTAGCTTGTTATTAATGTTTGTTAAGACGTGAAAACCTATAACTGGTGTATGTTTTAATTGTTGTTTTCTTTTGTATTTTATCTTTTGTGTGTATTGTTGGTTTTTCAATGCAATGAAATAAATAAATAAAAACTTTTCACTATAATATAATAGTGGAGAGTAAAAAAACAAGAAGCATGACACCTTTTCATTTCCTACTTTATAGCTGCTTTCCATAGAAAATTTCCCAAAAACATGTTCTTTCCTTCATAAATTTTATATTAATCTCGTATCCTTCCCATAAAAACATTTATATACGATAAATACACACTAGATAAGACCAATAAATATAAACAAACTCAATATTGTGTTGTTATTACTACATACATTTATTATTATAATATTAGATATAGGTACTAGATACCTACATATACCTACGTAAGACTTCATAACTAAAATAGTGATGAGCTAAAACAGTCTTTCATGTTAAAATAATAATAATAAAAAAAAATAACAGATAACCGGTCAATTCAACATAACAGACCCGATATAATAATACATGATAAAATTAAAAAAATATCATACATTTGCGACGTGGCTATTCCAAATTCTTGTCATATTATAAAATCTTTCGATGAAAAAATTAAGAAATACACCGTTTCATGAAACGAGATTAAAAGACTTTGGCATTCTCGTAAAATAATAATACTTACAACTGTTCATTATTTCAGCCACTGGCATTATTCCAAAATCGTTAATCCGTAATTTAGAAATTTTAGATTTATCGAAAAACCTAATAATAATAATGCAAAAAAAAAAAAATAATGAATACATCTAGAGTCGTTTAAGATTTTTTAAACGTTAATATTCGTGAATCAGTAGGGTTGATAGGTAGTATAGAGACCTCCTCAGAGCCTAATCCTTTGATGTGTTAAGTATCTGGATGGGTGAACTATTCCCAATTGAAAGCTCGATGATGCGTTTGTTGAAACCAATGTATGCGTATATGCAACTATAAAAAAAATTATTAGCTTCTTCTTTCACATTGAGGAAACCAATTTACAGTAAACAGTAGCTTGAATTCTGGTAAAGGGCAACATGATTTATTTTAACTGTGTATTCTAATGGAAGGAAAAAATAAAGAGAAGAAGAATTATGGGGCGTAGAAGAATATTGTGGCTTGAAAAGTCTTTGTTTGGGGTGACGACCATCACCCCAAACTTTTCAAAAAGAGATTGGGGTGATGTTCGTCAACCTCTGTCAGCAGCGGCACAAGAAGGAGAAAAACAATCACCTATTACCTAATTATAGCAATAAGCAAGTCCCGCAAATATTGCAGCTTTTTTCGTGGTCATGCATAAGTTTTTTTTTAAAAACTTTGACTGCGCTATCTATCACCGCAAGACCAAGAACAAAACAAACTCAGCCTTGAATATGCCCATCACTAACCAAATATCCGATATTACATATTAGGAAAATAACTTTATCAAGAAGATTCAAACAATGTCATGTTACGGCCTTTTTCCATATAATTGAATCGTATTTTATACGGAAAACAAAACAGTACATTTAGCTTGAGTATCATACGAGGCAATTATCAGAAAAGGTTTATGAATTTTTTTACAGTTCAAAATATCATACGTAGATAAAAATACGCAAGGAAGATTGAATAGAGTCTATTATGTAGGTAAAGAAGCAAAACAAAATCTTTGCGAAATAAAAATAAAATTAAAAAAGAATATTAAATTTGTACCTAACCTATAAACAATATTTGTTCCTAACGTATTTCCTTTAAGCACTGAATTTTTTTCCCGAATTGTTTATTTTGTACCTATACATATTTATTTGTTTCTCTATATTCTTTATTTTTTTATTTACTCTTTAATATGCTATATCTGTACTCTGTTAAACCATGATGTCATGTTATTTCAATGTATTATATCAATTATTGTGACCATAATATTGTGAACCATGTAACGATGAACCCAAGTGTTCTTTAAAAAATATAGAGGGGATGAAATACAATACAATATACAAATCGCTCGTTTGCGAGAACAACGACATAAATACAAAATCCGATATTTGAGTTAATAATGCAGAAATGTTGTGTTTATCGTTGCGCAAGCGCATAAAGTGATCAAGTACACCAGCCTATGACAGGTCGTAAGCCCTGTAGGTGCCTTGAGTTCCTGGTTCTTCTATAATACCCAAACTTCGTCTCTATTAAGATTTTAAAAGTTTGTCAATAAAACATTTTCGTCTATTGTTCACGTTTCTTATATTATATCGTTCACATGGTCGTGCCATAATTTTCTTGGGCACCAGATCTCTCTTTCCGTTCCTGTTAGCTTTTTATATTTTCGTTGGCAGTCGTTCTTTCTTCATTCATCCCAAGTGGCCAAACCATTTCAATGTGTTAACTTTCATTCTATTACTAACCTTTATTCGTCTCACATTCTCTCATTTGTCGTCATTTCGTACTCTGTCATACATCATTCGTTCTGTTGCAATTATTTCTTCTCAACGATCTCATTTCAACTGCATTTATTCTGCTATCGTGAGACTTCTGCCATGTCCAGGATTCACTCGCATACCTCAAGGTTGGCACGATGATTGCGTTATTGATGCTAACATTGGCGCGTTTGATATGTTGGATCATTCATAACTGGTATAAGTGCTCCATTCACTCTTGTTTCCTGCCATAATAACTCTCCTTTCGATAGCCTAATCGGGTCGTTCATTCCGTTGAAACATGCTTCCGAGAATAATGCACAAGCTGTTAGTGACACAGAGAGCTATGGAGAGAAAGTTTCTGGGTATTTCAATAAGGGACAGAATTCAGAATGTCATGATAAGAGAAAGAACCAAAGTAGTCGATGTAGCGGAAAGGGTCGCTGGTCTTAAGTGGAGCTGGGCTGGGCATATTGCCAGATGCCAGGATTCACGATGGTCCAAAAAAACCGAAAAGGTGTCGGCAGACCCCAGGCAAGGTGGTCTGATGACAATAAGAAATGTGCCGGAGGGAGATGGATGCAGTGTGCCCAAGACAGGGAGTTGTGGATTATAAAGGGAGAAGCCTATGTCCAAGAATGGAAAAAAAACAGGCTGAAGAAGTAGTATGCTTCCGAAATAAATATACTCGTTTAATTTTTCGAGCCCACCAAAAAACTACAATCTTTACTACAATCAATATTTTACTACTGGTCCATAAGTTAATCGTAACATGAAGATACGACAAAGTTGTCATGTCCATCGCGACTTTAAAAAAATGCCATTAATGTTTCATCCATAATAAGCTACCATTTTTTTGATCGTTGTACCGATTTTGCTACAAGTGAGTCTGGCTAGCTGGTCCATTATAGAGAATTTCGGCCCTAAATCATCTTTTGCCAAATGGGCGTATATTAATTTGCCAATAAAACTTTATGGCTTCGTATTTTCCGCTGCAATGATTTTTATGGCACAAATGTATGGATGAAAAAACAATGTTTGTATATAATATATTTGGATGTCTGTATATTTGAACGGTCATTGGAAATTTATTCAATATTCCACATGACTTAACATTTAGAGTATCGGACGGCAATGGAGATACGTCCATGTATACATACCATAATGTAATTTATTTTAATGTAGTTATTTACATTTATTTTTTCTTTCAATGAATATTATTATAATATCTTATATGTCCGAGAATTACTGCCAAAAAATTATTTAACAGAAAACAAAATGTCTTTTCCATACGTGGGAATAGATTGAATTAGATGTAACACGAGTTTTAAGTATTTATTAGTTTATAAAATTTACATTGGGTTATTTTCTTTTAAACTAAACTGTATTAACAGTTGGTAAGTGCAAGCTCCTCTCCTACACTGCAAATAAATAGTATTTCAACCATCTATATAAATCTACACGCATACAAAACATCAAAATTAAACTATTTTACAGTGAAAATAAAGCACAAACAGAAAAAAAAAATTATGAAAGTCGAAAAGAAAAAAAAACATATTAAAATCAATTTAAACAATTCAAAATAAAGTTAATCAAAAACACAGCAATAAAAAACAAGGTTAATCAGAATAAAAATGAAAATATCGAAACCAATGAAAATTAGGTATGCTAAGTGTAGAATTGTTTTAAAGATTTTTTTATATTTTTCATGTCCTTCATCACAGTACCTAGTATATATATTTTTTTTTTAAATAGAAAAAATGAATATGTCCTTGTTAAACAAGTACATATACATCTTCCTACGTTCCTCAAAATAAGCATGAATGCTTGTGCTATAGGTGAACGAAATCGGTCGAGGCAGGATTCGAACTCGCGACCACTGGATTACTAGCCCAGCGCGCTAACTTTTCTGCCACCAACCCATCTAAATTTATTTATTAAAATATGTCTTTTTGAAATACGAATACGTTTCGAAGCGAATATCTTCTTTATCCACTGAAATGATCAGTTTTCTTCCATTCCAAAGAAAAACCTCAATCGTGGCTTTTAAAAAATGTATAATGATTCAAGTGTAATAAAGGCAATCATTTTTAAAGTCCCACAAGAAATAAGAATAATATCACTAAATATGAAAGAAATAGGGATGTTGCGATGGGCAGGATACGTGGAAAGGATGGGCAATGAAAGAGTGCCAAAAAGGATCCTGCACACAAAGCCACAAGGTAGACGAAACGTTGGTACACCCAAGCTCCGATGGCTGGATGGCGTGCAACAGGATGTGGAGGCTGTTGGTGTAAGGGTCTAAAGGGGAGCATTTCAGGATAGAGGGAGATGGCGAGGAATGCTGGAGAAGGCCAAGGCCCGCAATGGGCTGTGGTGATGATGATTAAAGATTTAGTTTTTCTAAAGCATTAAGCTTAAACTTAAGAACGCTGAAGTGACCTCATGAAATATATTTCATAATGATAGCTTTTTTTAATTGTTTTATTTATTTATTTATTTTTTGTACATAATGTGATGTTTTTTATATCACTTGAAGTGGGTAAATGGCAAAATTAAACTGAGATGATTGCTCTAAATGAGAATTAACATATTTTATATATTATGTATGTACAAAAAAAATTTTATTTTATTTTATTTTTATTTGTTGGCAAATTCACAGAATGTATTACATAACATTTTTTACTCTCCACTACTATGGAATAGTGGAGAGTCATGATTTTGCAAAATTTAAGCGTATTTTTTTATATTTGGCAATGTTCAGTTCATTGATTTCATATTGATATAAGAATATTAATAGCTTGAACTTAGAACTGATTAGCTTTTCATAGATATCATAAAATTTCTTCATATGATATCACGTGTCAACATTGTCAAAATGCTCTAACGCTCTTTGAAACAAAATTTATCTGCTTTTTTTAAAATATTTCATACAAAATAAGCATTCTTCACTATACTGCATTAATAGTTTGTTTATCTTAACATAAAAATATACTATCGGAAGAAAATTTATATTCCTGGTAGTAACATTTAGTATGAATAAAAATATAATTAGATAAATTTCTATGTATGGAAAAGTTCAGTAATTTGATTTCATGTTATAATGTAAAGAGCTTGAACATAGAACTGATTAGCTTTCCATAAATAACAAAAAAATTCTTCATATGATATCACCTGTCAAAATTTGGAAAATACTCTTGCGTTCTTTAAAACAAAATTTATCTGCTTTTTTAAAAATATTTCATACAACATAAGCATTCTTCACTATACTGCATTAATAGTTTGTCTATCTTTACATAAAAATATACTATCGGAAGAAAATTTATATTCCTGATAGTAACATTTAGTATGAATAAAAATGTAATTAGATAAATTTCTATGTATGGAAACGTTCAGTAATTTGATTTCATGTTATAATGTAAAGAGCTTGAACATAGAACTGATTAGCTTTCCATAAATAACTAAAAATTCTTCATATAATATCACGTGTCAAAATTTTGAAAATGCTCTCGCGTTCTTTAAAACAAAATTTATCTGCTTTTTTTAAAATATTTCATACAACATCAGCATTCTTCACTATACTGCATTAATAGTTTGTTTATCTTAACATAAAAATATACTATCGGAAGAAAATTTACATTCCTGATAGTAAAATTTAGAATGAATAAAATATTTCATTGTCAATATTTGTGGTGTGGAGAGTTTAGTGTTGGCCACAACCCACTCGTTTTTATTATTGAAACCAAACAAAAAATAACAATATACAAACAATAAAAATATTAAAAAGAAAAAAGTACAATTTAAATAAGTTATATGAAACATTTTTTATAGTATTTTTTGGTATACACCACCTCACTAGGCTGAGCCTGTACCGAGGTGGCAGAATTTTTTTTTTTGCGTTATATCTGACAGAAAAATATTAAACTTGTATTTAACTAAAATTTGATATAAAATATACATACCTATTATAAAATAAAAAAAAAATTAAATTAAAATATTTACATAATCTTTTAAATATAAATACATTACTATTATGAATTAACTCGTGAAATAATTACAATTTTAAAAGCTTGGTAGAAAAAAGTATTAACAAATAAAACAAATCGAACTATGATGACAATAACAATGAATTAATTTACAATAATTTGAAAGATAAGAAATAAATACTCGTACATTAATAATATAGAGAAGAAATTTTAACACATTGTTTAAAAAAAAATGGTAGAAAAATCAATAGAAAAATCGAGATGCACAATCTCTCAAGACTTACGTCATGAATTTATCAAATATAAAATAAACAAAAAAGAAAAAAAAATATCTATGTTAAGATGAAGTTAAAATTCATTTCAGGAAATATCATTGCCTGAACTGATGATCTGTTTGATTTTACATACTTAGATATGGTTCGTATTTAATGTGAAACACGTCAATATTATCAAATGTTTTATTATAATGCAGATAGGCCCGGTATTACAGTCTGAGTTTAAGAGCTAAACTCAAGCTTTACAAAAATATAGCGTATTACAGTGTCCGTTTAGGTCTAATCTTCCCTCAAATACGTCACTAAAACGACAAATATTTAACTCAACGTTTCTGGCGGATTAAGTACTTAACGGTTAGTTAACTGTCATTTGCTAGGCAACGCGTGTAGTTTCAGTTTCTATCACTAGAGGCGTTAGTTGTATAGACGGTGGCGCCACACAACAAAACAAACTGACAGCCATATTGAAACGAACATGGGCACTTAAAAGCATTATTTTGGTGAAAAAAAATAAATTTACCATGTTGGATAGTAAAACAATAGTATTTCAAGTCATAGTGTCCCGTTTTGTAGTTCGTATTATTTGACGTTATTTAACATTTGACAGATAAAAACCACAGAAAAAGTAAAAATGTCTATATTTGAAGATTTAGTAACTGACATGTCATATTGCACTGTAATACGGAAATGGATTAAATCTCCCCTTAACATTAATCTTGAGTTTAACAAACTCAATGAGTTGAGGGCCGACTGTAATACCGGGCCATAGTGTCCTGTTTAAAAAACAGAGTCTTTAACGTATGTCGTGTTAATATTTTTTATATGAAATGTGTTTGTTGAGTGAGTGGATCGTGATGAACGTGTAAGCAATCAATGAAAGAATGTATGGTGAGTCTATTTTGTTGTGAAATATATTATGAAGCAACGACATGTCGGAGATAATTCTTTTGTTCTCTAAACTTTCCATTTTAAACAGGAGTAGTGACTCGCAATCTATAATTGAGGTACATAACTTTAAAAACATAACTAAAGAGTGTACCTAAAAGAGAAACAACATTTTATAAAATAAAGAAATAAATAAATAAAATTTTAAAACTGATTTGATAGAGTAAACTAATTTATTTCAAAGAAGTATCTTTTGAGGTTACTAAGGAAAACGAGTGAGTTGTGGCCAACGCTAAACTCCTCACTAACAAGTAATTTTATAAAGTATTCAAATTTTATATGGAAAATTTTCAGCATTTTCATGAAATGAGTTTGTTAAATTTCTTTTTTAAATATTTTATTATGAAAACTTGATAACTCTTCAATGCCATTTTATGTAAGTGGTGTGCCTTTTTACCAATTTGAAAATAAAAAATTCAAATTTTAAGTTTCCTGAGTTTGGGGTCACTTTGAAATATTTGACAGTTAAAAAAATTGAGAAGCACTATTCATATATCTTTCAAAATCTAATGGGGTCTAAGCGAGTATTAGATATATATATATATTTGCAAAATTTGAATAGAATCGAATGAGTACTTTAGTCTATAATCGATAAAGTAAAAATGAACACGCCGTACATAGCACACTGCACATAGCACACACACACAGATACATTGTGATGAAACTTTCAGAATACAATCTCAGCATGATACTAGTTGATAATCTGCAATAAAAAAAATACCCTTAAAAATTGCGAAATCATAACTGGGTGAGGAGTAAAAAAATAAAATTTACTATTTAGCCTGGGCCTTTAACGTTCAAAATAATTTAACGAGTCTAGATGTACCTACCTTTTAATTTTTAGGTCCCGATTTTTCAATTCGATGTTTCGATTTTTTTTTCTAATCTACGCGACGGGCGTCGTTCGGTGTCATTTTTTTTTTCGGATATACCGAAAATTCCCCAACATAAAGATATAACAACAAAAATAATAGAACCACGGTCATTTTTGACAGGAAGTTTATTTTGTTTGGCAAACAATAATCGCTCAATCGACCGAAAGAAGGGTGAGGCAATAAATGTCAAAATTGTCTGACTCGAGTCATGTTGTATCAAAATTATGTTTCATTTTCGATAATTTATATTGTAAACAGAAAATTCCGCAAAAAATGTCGTTTTTGTTATTGTAAGAAGAACAATATAATAAAATATAATATGTAA
Organism: Molanna angustata; assembly: GCA_963576475.1. NCBI lineage: Eukaryota > Metazoa > Arthropoda > Insecta > Trichoptera > Molannidae > Molanna > Molanna angustata. Next base: position 5,730,414 of record OY754986.1, read on the forward strand.
ATTTACATTTAGAAAGGCATTTTGAAAGAAACAATTGACGGCGACCAGAGAGGATTTCATTTGCTGCTATATGCAAGTCTATCACTGTCCATTCTGGCTACGTGGTCCCTCCAATGTCTTCTTCAGGATCTACTCCACCGAACGATGTCCTCTATTCCACATGTTCATTTGCTGCTTTATACGCAAGTCTATCACTGTTCATTCTGGCTACGTGGTGCCTCTAATTTCTTCTGGATCTACTCCATCGAACGATGTCCTCTATCCCACATGTTTTTTTTTTTCTTATTTCAAGCTTTTCCAGTGATTGACCTTAGTACCTTCATTTCCCTTCATTTGTATGCTCGCGTTTCCACAGCATACCTCATGATCGGTCGCACCCATTTCTTATATATCCTTACCTTACAGTCATTACGCATGTGTTTATTTTTCCAGACTATATTTTAAGACATCCAGATACGGCAGGTGCTTTATTGATTAGTTTGCGGTCATCAGGTTACTATGCCAATGCCTGCAGATTTCTACTCCTAAATATTTGAAACTCATTACTTGCTCCACGGGATTACAGTTAGCAAGCAAAATTCTGTTGGAGCCGGCTCCTTTTCTTTCCAATATGTCATGGCGGGGCGAACACACGCCTTGTATATTCTGACTTTGCTTGTGGTAAGCATGTGTTTATTTCTCCATACAGTGAGCAACCAGAAACAGCTATTTCTTTTTTGACCTGTGTTCAAACTTCGTTAAACAGGTCAATGCTGTATGCGTTACATATTATTATAAGATTCAAATTTTGATTTGGGATATTCCTTGATGGAATGAATAAAAGTATGAAACATTAAGCACTTCTATTGATAATAATATTTTTTTTATTTTGTGACAGAGCTACCTTGATAGACTTAAGGCAAAAATGTTATGTTACTACCTTGGAGTTGATGTACATCTGTTTTTAATTTCATTATTTATGGTACTGTTGTTTATTTTATTATTTTCTGACATAATACAGAAAAATCATATTTATGTTTTGGGAACTGATTTGCATCGGTTTTTACCTTATTTTTATATGTTACTGTTACTGGTGTTTGTTTCATTATTTTTGGATAGAGTTACTTTGCAAGACATTAACATTGCAGTTCACGGTATATTTTCTGATTATATTTTTTTCTTTTCTGTTTATGTTTAATTATCTCTGTTAATTATTTTGCATCCAAAAACATGTAGGTAACCACAGGGCAAATTGCCTCAGAACAGACTTGTCTAGTGAGGCAGTAAATTTCCAAATAGGAACAATTGTACATACATACTATGTTTATGATAAGTATTTTTAAAATATGGTTATTTTTTTTTGTTATTGTTATTTATATGTGCAAAAAATGGAAATAAATAATTTCATTTCATAAATTGTAAAAAAAAACTTATAAACTGAAACACCGTTATATTCCACACTGAGTATTTTTATTTGCCTAAGCGCTTTCGCCACAACACAATTTTTTACAATTTATAATCATGAACTTCCACTGTGTCAACGAAAAAACCTTCATGTTATTAATTTCATTTCATTTCATTTCTAAAAAGAAACTCAAGAGGTAGAAATTGAAAGAAGAAGAGGTATAGCATGAACCGCGTTCGGTAAACTCTCATACATCTTCGAGTCTCCAAATTACACCAATTATCTTAAAAAAAGTCTTTGACGCTTGCATTCTTCCGATACTGACAAATTTGATAAATTTTCAAGAGATATTTTGACGTTTTCCATTCTATTCTATACATAGTTCCAGGGCTTACTTTAGCAATAAATAATATTAATAATTGAAAGGCAATTTATCCGAACGTCAGCGGTCGACTCAGCGGATTGAGTTATGGTTAATGATACAGTTGATCGTAAATTTGGCGAACGAGGTTTTTTGTCCTCGATTTCCGATTCAATACGGAGATAATAAACATCGAATGGACCATGCATCAAACCTCCGCTGATGGGCGCGTCGTAATAATTGTCAAAATTTGAAGTCTCGCAGGACGACGGGGACAAAAAAATGGAAATAATTAATCATCTCTGGAAATCTCCGGAGGAATGAACGTATCAGTATATATTTATTTACTGTCGTCACCAAAATGAGCCGTTTTAATAAAAAAATGTCTGTGCCGCGTAGGTTCCGAATATATTTTTAATGGATTTGATTTTGATTGATAACTTGGCAAAGCATAGATGATGATAAAGTTGTCTTTTGAATGATTGTCACTGAAATATTGTAGAACTACTAGTCTAGAACGGGGTTTTCTAGTTGCGCAGCAGTAATCTACATTTTTGTATCATTGTTTGTGTCGTTTGTATCATTGCCGTGATAAAAAAACACGTTTTTATTAAACATCCGATTGCCGTCTCGGCTTTCGATTTTGTCCAATTCTTTTAAAGATTTGGTACTCTCTGATTCAGATGACCTCAATGTAAGCTGTCTTCCTGATGGAACATTGTTTTGACACAGATCTTGAATTTAGTGTGGAGCCAAGTCATTCAGAGGCCTTGTAGACTATCAGGCATACCTTATAGCCTCCTCGATCTGGATATTTGAAACAGTGCAGTTCGTAAAGAAGTTTTAGTTTTATTTTCATCTCCATTGGATACTTTTCAATTGTCTCAGATGAAAGAAACAGGAGTCAACATTTTTTGAGATTTGCGATAGTTTGTTGTCCAAGTGGACGCCTTGAAATTTTAAGGTATTTGGGAATGCATTAATTTAAGTGTTTTTGTGTCATGTTTTTCAATGAGAAGTTTGAAACTCGGTAGGGTTTTCGATTCTTTTTGAAGCCTATAATTTGATTTTACAATTTGAATCACGTTTTTTATTTCCTGAAGGAAAATCGTGAGTTATAAATAACCCCGTTTTACAATTTACTTTGAAAAAGAAAAAATGACGATAGAAATAAAAACAATAATTAATCACAACAAACCTGAATAGCAACAAACACAGTTATATTATTAGATCAGGAAATAATTTCAATGCTCAGGAATTGAAACCAAATCGACAAAGATATGGTTTTTCAAACATGGCTTCGAAAACATATGATAAACTGCCAATCTATTTGAAAAATGTTGGTAGATACACAATTGACGGTAATTATACAAACAAAAATAAATATTTTGAGACATAGCATAGTCAAAAACAATTCATTTTTCAATGGCTGCTTTTTTTATATTTTCTTCCATATTGAAATAAACGCATGAAAAAGATTAGTCTGGCATCTGAGAGTGGTTATGCTTAGAAGTGCGCATCCCCTTTCTATAGGTGAAAATTACAGATTTTAGTATTATTTGTATCTTTAAATTCCTTTTTGTGCTCTTATACGATCCATATAATTACAATGAACCTTGGTGATTTGTTAAGCGCACACCCGGAAAATCACTGACTTTTTTTTTCTTCTTTATTATACATTTTTCAGTAACATTAAGTACATTATTTCACAAATGGACGGATTTTATTTGTCAAAATAACATACAATTACAGATAATATTGAAATAATTTCAAAATAATAAATTTTCACCTATAAAAAGTATGCGCATTGATAAACGCAACCACAACAGATAGGTCGATGGCAGAGCGGTTAGCGCGTTGGGCTAGTAATTTAGTGGTCGCGAGTTCGAATCCTGCCTCGACTGATTTCATTCACCTATAGCACAAGCATTTATGCTTTATTTATTTAAAATCACCATTATTTATTTATGCGTTTTCAAAATTTATAACTCAAACATATATCTCCAAATATTATATAGCAACAGGTCTGGGGGGTAAGTCTGGTTCAATCGGCGAAATCAAAACCCTCGTGATTACTCATATCATGGATATAATTACTAGATGGAAATCTATAATATCTTTAGATGTCATAGAACTCCATACGATAATTATATCCATGATATGGGTAATCACTAGGGTTTTGATTTCGCCGGTCGAACCAGACTTGCCCTCCAGTTCAATTAACATTTTATAAACAATTTACAGTAATGAAGGCTTTCAAATAAAATATCTACTAACCTGATCAACATTGGTATATTCGCAATTTATATGAATATTATAAGATAACAATAAGGTCGTTCGTGATGTCAAGGGTCAGAATAAATAAACAAAGATAAACTCGACATCATTCAGTTAAACGATCGACGCATGAATTATCGGGCGATCAATTTGTACCTACGGACGGCGATGGGCTGTTGTTCGTCAATCTTCGGATTCTTATGAAATCTTAGGGAATCGTTGAGGAAATAAAAATTGCAGTTAACACCCGGGAGCGCAGCTACAATAATATTGCTTTACTGTCATTGATTTCTGTTTATTTAACATTAATTTTATTGTTGCTATGAATATGACATCACTCTACCAGTAAACATGTCGCTTCTTTTACCATTTAACTCTCTTTCTACTTATTCCGCAATTTATCTTAATCAATGGTATTTATTTTTTATTTTATTTTATAGAATACAACAAAAATACAATAAAGATTTATACAAATACTAGCGGACCCGACAGACGTTGTACTGCCAGAACTATTTGTGAAACAAAAAATGTGTATATTTGAATCATATAGATATTAATATTATTTGAGCAAACTAACATTTTCTTGTTCGATGAGCCGCTAAACACTCTGAGGTTTGATTGATTGTCATTTCGTATATAATTGCAATACAGCATAGATGGTGCGGACACGGAAATAAACGAATTGAAATATGAATAATAATGAAACAGTGAACAGAAATTAAAATTCCATGCACATGTATATAATTGAAATATGAATAATACCGAAACAGAGCGAAATGAACTTTAAATGTAAAAAAAGCCAAACTACGACGTAAATGACAGATTTCTTAGTGTTGTCAGATGGAAAAAAAACTAAACATTGCCAATTTGGCATTAGCGACACCTATTATAATGTATAGTTATGAAAAATAATGTTTTTGTATTTTCGTTTTATTAAATTTATATTTAAAATTCCATTTTGTGAATCAAAACCATTCAGGGACTCGCACAAACACACATAAAAAATTTGATCAAAAACGGTTTAGCCGTTAAGGAAGAGTTCAGTGACATACACACGTACAAAAGAATTTATTTATTTTTATTTTATTTATTTATTTATTTATTATAATTTACAAAATCTTTTTTACATATTAAATATATATATATCCACCTCACTAGGCTTAGCCTGTACCGAGGTGGAATATTTCACAATCACATTAATATACATATTTATACAATATTTTCGTATTTCATTCAGTTTTGTGACAGTATGCATTCTATATAACATGATTTATATAACTATAGGTAATCAAGAATAGTACATCAAGCAATAAAGCAGAAAATAAAACAAAACAATGGTTTATATATAAGTAAACAAAAATATATCAATCAATAAGGCGAGAGAAAAAAAAAAAAAAATAAATAAATAATATATATATAAACAAAACAAAACAAAACAAAAATATCAGATATAGTGTGGTCTGTTTTGCACCCACACACCAACACCCAAACACCCACACGCACACACCCTGACACACACACACACACACACACACACACACACACACACACACACTCACACACGCACGCACACACACACACACCACACACACACACATATACACACGCGCTCACCCACATACGTACATACCCTGTTCATCTGTGCACTAGGCAGGGACATAGGTAAGTACCTTTTCAGTATCTTTTCTTCCCATTTTTAATAGCCAATCCGTCAACAATCCTTTAAGTGCAGGATTACCAATAAACTTCTTCAGGTTAAAGTTTTTATCATGAACCGAGTTAAACAGCCTGGGTGCCAAAAACGAGAAGTGCCTATGTGCAAACTCTGTTCTGGTCCTGGGCACCTTATAATGCTTTTCGTTGCGACATCTCGTTGAAAGTTGATGAGACAATGGTATCAGCAGATGTTGATGCTTGTTGTAATGTAGTACAATTGTTTTTGTGTATATTTGTCTAACGTCAAGTACACCAAATTCGCGAAACAGTTGGTCGGATGGATGTCTATATGGTTTTTTATTTATGACCCTTACAACGGCTTTTTGGCTTTTAATAAGCGGATCTAGGGCAGCTAAGGTGGCTCCCCCCCAACCCAATATTCCATATGTTAGTATACTTTGTACAAGAGCGAAATAAATAGATTTTAATGTTTTTAGAGATAGCATGTTTCTTATTTCCTTGAATATAAATACAGTTTTCCTTATTTTATCAGATGTGTTTTTATATATATAAAGAAGATACAGAGATAATTTTTATGTTGCCAATTATAGTATTCTAAAATATATAAAGTACATACACATTTATTAGCAATTATGAAAACAGGATGGGAAAGGAGAGAGGTAGGGAGGGGAGTGAGGGGGAAGCATCGACCACTAGAAACTCATATTTTGATTTGCCTCTTTTTCTGTAAGTCATAATATTCACTAATATATTTTATATTATTTGTTCAATTTGGCACTATTCACTCTTCTAAGGATTGTTTGCCTAGTATTATTTTATTTTTTAATTTATTTAACATTCTTTTTTTTAATAATACTACAAATAAATTCACAAAATACATAACGATTTACTATGGTAAAATTGTTGCATTACCTCATCAAAAAGATCAAAACCTTGTGCTTGATGATCAATTGATATTAGATACTACAATAAATACATAGCTATACAAAGGTGAAAAAAAAATCAAAAAAACAAATATACATACATAAAAAAACAATAGAAAATGGGGAATACGAAACATTTTGTCATACCAATACATGCATGATTACATGCACCAGTTCAGGTTGTGAAATGTTTTTTCAGTATTTGTTTGAACCTTCTTAAATCATTAATCTGTTTTCTTTCAGCTGAGAGGCAATTGAAATTCTTTATTACCATATAAATAGTAAATCCCATATACGTGTAAATAGGTTTAAAAATAGAATCTGTAATAATATTTATTTCTTTATTTTTTCTTCTTCTTCTTCTTCTTTTTGTGTGTAATTATATCGTCCTTTCTTTTACTACTCTTTTATTATTTGTGTTATTGATGTAGGTATTTTATTAAATTTTTTATTTTTATTTTATTTTTACATAGTATTATTTGCACTATTGTTGTTTTGTTGTGCCTACATTGCATTATTTATCTTGTCTTTTATTGTAAATGCCCTTTTAAGAGCGTACATTTCATATATAATTAGTAAAACCCGACAGACGTTATCCTGCCTGTTTAATTATTTACTTCCAAATATATAAAAAATGGTTGATCTGTATGTTTGCTTTTTATTACTTAACATTTTTATCAAGATTCGCTAATTACAATTCCGTATTTTTTCCCTTTCATCCCTACAGTCCCTTCCGTCCCTATTCATTTATTCATTTATAATTTTATTTAATTATTCAAAAAAATATAGGCACTTGAACCTTGAACAATATATGAGTTTTATATAATATACCATTATACATATAATTATATGGGTATATAGGATTTTTTTTACTATTTATTTTTAATCTATATATTTATTAACTTATTTATTTCTTTATTCATTTATTTACTTATTCGATAATTGATTTATTTATTTAGTTATTTTTAGTATCAATTCAATAACATTTTTTTTTGAGATATCGAATAAATAAATAAATAAATTAACATGCATAAACCTTCTACGGAATGAGCTGAACAGATTCCCAAAGTTTCATCGCAATCGGATGGATGGTTTGGGAGTCGATCGCGAACATACAAACAAACAAATATACGTACATCCATTTTTATATATATAGTATACCATTTTACGTATGGGTATATAGGATTTTTGCGGGTAGGTTGCGGCTCTAAGGGCCTAGGCAGTAAAGGCGGGGGTGGGCGGCCGACGCTGTTGCGCCCTCGTCAATTCTGTACTTAGAGAAGAGCAGGACGAACGCCTTTAGTCTCGCTCGGCAGTGACTCGTCAACTGTGGCGAATGTTGTTGTGTGGTTCGGGCACACCGCCGTCGCAGACGTCGGGTCAGACATCCTGTGTTGACAACTAGACGTCATATCTGACAGGTGATGATTGCGTCGGATGCCCCCGGTGTTAGCCCGCGGAACCTTCGGACGCCAACACGAGGACCGATGCGTCGGGATATAAGCCTAGGTTGCGGCTCTAAGGGCCCAGGCAGTAAAGGCGGGGGTGGGCGGCCGACGCTGTTGTGCCCTCGTCATTCTATACTTAGAGAAGAGCAGGACGGACGCCTCTAGTCTCGCTCGGCAGTTACTCGTCAACTGTGGCGAATGTTGTTGTGTGGTTCGGGCACACCGCCGGCGCAGACGTCGGGTCAGACATCCTGTGTTGACAACTAGACGTCAAATCTGACAGGTGATGATTGCGTCGGATGCCCCCGGTGTTAGCCCGCGGAACCTTCGGACGCCAACACGAGGACCGAGGGGTCGGGGTACAAGCCCCTCCGACTTGAAACGGAGTGTTCTTAGCGGCCGATTTCGAGACCAATCGGAGGCCCTGACATGTGTGGTTGGATTCTCGGGGGCAGTGGTTGAACCCGATGGATGGTGGATATTTTGTGTTTGTCCGATGTTGCGGCTGCGTCCGGTGGTGAACAGGGACAATGAGCTCTATAGCGTCGCCGGCGTGGAAGTGGATCGCGATCTCCCTCGATGAACAAACCCACTAAGTATCAATTCAATACGAATAAATAAATAAATAAATTATAATACATAAACCTTCTCCTGAATGAGCTGAACAAATTCCCAAAGTTTCATCGCAATCGGATGGTTGGTTTGGGAGTTCATCGGACACACACAAATATACGTAAATCCATTTTTATATATATAGATAAATATAATAAATAAATTTAATTGTTTTTCCATTGTCTTGTATTACATTTATGAATTTTAAAATCGCTTCGGAGTTCTTTTTTTTTCAAACAAAATATTTTTTGCAATACATTATCTTTAAAAATTTGTCAAATAGATATATAAAAATGACATAAAAAAGTTTATCGTTGTATATTTCTTGCATTTTAAAATTGTTCTCGTTCCATATTTTGAATTAAAATTGTTCTTGTTCCATTATTTGAATTATCTGTAATTTTCAATTTATGAGTTTCATTGCAGAGGAATCGACTGCAACAACCGTATGACGTGGTAGGAGTTATTATTAGCCGGGTCTGAAAAACACAACGCTTGTTAGAGAAATAATTATTTTCTTCGGCAACGTTGGCAGAGCAAACCGAATACTGATTCATTACCCAGCCCTCTCCAAGTGTGGAGCATTTAAACAACTTTTTACGGTGGTCGGTCTTATTTGTTGGAACTCTGGTAGTTTTATTTCATTGTCCCAAGTCGGTTGTATAAATTTAACGGCGCTTCTTTATGTCTATTGCGCCCTTTACGTCTCCGGATCACGTGGTCTTTGGATTTATTCGAGTTGTTTTATAAAACCAGAGAAAACTCTTGGATTAATTAAAACATACGGTTTGAGATGATCGTTTTTGAGGGAGAAAGTTGAACATGAGATATTATAGTTCAATGTCGGGATTTAATCGAGTTGTTTTATAAAACGAGAGAAAAATCTTGGATTCATTAAATCATACGGTTTGAGATGATCGTTTTTGAGGGAGAAAGTTGAACATGAGATATGATAGTTTAATGTCGGGATTTATTCGAGTTGTTTTATAAAACGACTGAAAACTCTTGGATTAATTAAAACATACGGTTTGAGATGATCGTTTTTGAGGGAGAAAGTTGAACATGAGATATGATAGTTCAATGTCGGGATTTATTCGAGTTGTTTTATAAAACGAGAGAAAACTCTTGGATTAATTAAAACATACGGTTTGAGATGATCGTTTTAGAGGGAGAAAGTTGAACATGAGATATGATAGTTCAATGTCGGGATTTATTCGAGTTGTTTTATAAAACGAGAGAAAACTCTTGGATTAATTAAAACATACGGTTTGAGATGATCGTTTTTGAGGGAGAAAGTTGAACATGAGATATGATAGTTCAATGTCGGGATTTATTCGAGTTGTTTTATAAAACGAGAGAAAACTCTTGGATTAATTAAAACATGCGGTTTGAGATGATCGTTTTTGAGGGAGAAAGTTGAACATGAGATATGATAGTTCAATGTCGGGATTTATTCGAGTTGTTTTATAAAACGAGAGAAAACTCTTGGATTAATTAAAACGTACGGTTTGAGATGATCGTTTTTGAGGGAGAAAGTTGAACATGAGATATGATAGTTCAATGTCGGGATTTATTCGAGTTGTTTTATAAAACGAGAGAAAACACTTGGATTAATTAAAACGTATGGTTTGAGATGATCGTTTTTGAGGGAGAAAGTTGAACATGAGATATGATAGTTCAATGTCGGGATTTATTTGAGTTATTTTATAAAACGAGAAAAACTCTTGGATTAATTAAAACATACGGTTTGAGATGATCGTTTTTGAGGGAGAAAGTTGAACATGAGATATGATAGTTCAATGTCGGGATTTATTCGAGTTGTTTTATAAAACGAGAGAAAACTCTTGGATTAATTAAAACATACGGTTTGAGATGATCGTTTTTGAGGGAGAAAGTTGAACATGAGATATAATAGTTCAATGTCAGGATTTATTCGAGTTATTTTATAAAACGAGAGAAACTCTTGGATTAATTAAAACATACGGTTTGAGATGATCGTTTTTGAGGGAGAAAGTTGAACATGAGATATGATAGTTCAATGTCGGGATTTATTCGAATTGTTTTATAAAACGAGAGAAAACTCTTGGATTCATTAAAACATACGGTTTGAGATGATCGATTTGAGGGTGAAAGAAGCATGGATATGATAAACAGTTCAATGTCGGGATTGATGATTGATTGATTGATTACAGTATACCACGAGGTTTGTCTATTGTGTTATTCTCTAAATTTCACAGTTTACACTCTGTTTCAAGTTAGACTACTATATAGCGATAGAAGTTGCACGAAAAAAGATTAAATACAATTAAAATGTGATCGCAAAGACAAATTTCTGTTACGAAAATGAATACCAGGATCAGATATACAAATACAATTTTAATTTATATACAAATAAAAGTGAAAACGTTGAGATGATTCGATTACTTAGGATGAATGATTGAAGAATGCCTGACAAAGAATACAAATAAAACTGACAGAAATGGGACTGAGATCATATTCATTCATGAAAAAGATGTAATGTTTTTTAATGTATTCCAGCATAAAAGAGCTGTAGATTTAGGACAGATTGTCCGCCATATATCTCAAGCGTGTTATTCAATACGGCGTTCTTGATAAGCTGGTTGTCGTTGATAAGGTTGAAGGTAGAAGGGGAAGAGGGAGATCGTCCACAAGATAGATGGACCAGATTAGGGCTGCCACTGGTACATCGGTGGTTGGAGCAAATAAGACGATGGTGTGTCGGGAGAAATGGAGGACTGCAATACACAACATCACGACGACGAGAAGAGAATCTGATCACGACCCTAAGCAACGAAGAAGACGATACTTATATTGATGATGATAACACTGGTATAAGTATGTATAAGAAAATAGTATAATTATACTATGTACAACTCTAAAAAAATTGATGACATAATCAAAAAAGATAAAAAATATATACAACACTATCTTCCCAACAATTCGGAAAGGATAATGAGATGATATCAGGATCATCAAAGTGGAGTTGTGAATTCGCAATTTACATATAAGGGTGTCTTTTTTATTGCAGATTATCAACAAGTATCATTCTAAAATTTAATTCTGCTATGTGATATGTGCTCTGTGATTATGCTGATTATACACTAAAATACTTATTCGAATTTTTCAAATTTTGCAAATTTGTAGGTATATCAGTTATTCGCTTATACTCCGTTAGATTTTGAAGGACATCTGAATTATGCTTCTCATTGAGGAGTGCAGCTTTGGCCACAATCTACTCGTTTTAAATATAATTCATTAATCAAATAACTATATTTTAAAAAATATTACATATATCACTTAACTTTATATCACAATATTAAATTCAAAGATAATTTCTACAACAACTTAATATTTTAACTGCACGCTTCAGACAATTTGTATCAGTATAGCGATAGTTCGTTCTGTGTTCATGAATCGCTTGAGTACTGCAGGAGCATTCATTATACTTTATTTCTGTCCGAGGACTGCATCGTATCCTTGGGAAATTCACCGTGAACATCCCGCAATTTGCCATATAAATTTCCTTGAGCTGTAACGGCATTATTCGCCGCGGTTTTATCGGCATCCATTTTTCACAATTAAATTAATATCGCGAGGAACATTCCGCCGTTCATGGCGGGACGGTTTTCCGCCATGATTCAGCCATCACAAAGGCTATCCGTGTTTGTTGCCGGTGAACAGCGAAATTGTATTTTCTCGTAACAATGTTGCATTATGAAGAAAGATGCTGATTTTTCAATTGTTTGAATAAAATAATTATATTATACAACTTTTTGGTATTGTTTCAAAACAGTTTTAATAGATTTTAATGATTCATATAAGAATTTAAATAAAAAAAATAATTTTCATATCAATGTTCATAATTTTATTTTACAATGAGTACAATAATATAAGCTGCATAGTTCCAACCCTCTAAATATATTATGAAAAAAAAATCTTTAGAATTTTTTTTTTATTTATTTTTTAAGGGAATTAAAAAGTACCTATGTACATTTCAAAATGAAAAAACCATATTATATGGAAACAATTCAATATTGTCGCCACATCTGTCGTGTGAACATTTGTGTATGGAGAACGAATAAATAAAAATTATTAAATTTAAGTATTATAAAAAAATATGCAATAAAAAAATAACAACATTATTTAATTTATTATGTAAAATGTTATGCAGTTATATTTACAGCTATTGAGGAGCGCAGCTATAGAATAAGTATTGTTCATTGGTTTTTCATAATGAAAAAAAAAACTTATTCCAAACATTCAATGTTCAATTTAACTACAGATAAATCAGATATCCAATTGAAAATATGATATAAAAATCAATGAACGTACATATTTTATATCATATTAAATGAAAACACTGGATGAGTTTTCGAATTGAGATGAAAATTTCGCATTAATAAATGAACCCTGAATAAGACAAATATACACAAAAACAATTGTACTTTACTACGCTAAGCATCAACATCTGTTGATACCACTATCCCATCAACTTTCAACGAGATTCTGTAATCGGAAGCATTACAACGTGCCCAGGACCAGAACAGAATTTGCACATAGGCACTTCTCATTTTTGGCACCCAGGCTGTTTAAAACAGTTCAAGATAAAAATTTTAACCTTGGTTATCCTGCACTTAAAGAGTTGTTGACGGACTGGTTGCTAAAAATGGGAAGAAAGGAGACTGAAAAGATCCTTACCTATGTCCCTTCCTAGTACACATGAACATGATGTGTTTGTGCACACACACACTCACACACACACACACACACACACACACACACACACACACACACACACACACACAAACACACACACACACACACAGACACATTAAATGTTCTACTCCGAATTCTGAGTTCATCCATATATAAAACATAAAATGATGGAACCTCTCGGTTGGTGTTTATTATTCATTTATTTGAATCTTCTTGTACGTATAATAATTAATTTCTTCCAACCAACCAGAGTAAATGTTAAGTATATAAAACGATGTGTAATATGGCAAAAAGTAAATCACATTACAAAATAAATAATGATAGTAAAAAAAAAAACAGAAGGTAGCATATAAGAACAATAAATTCATAGCAATGATAGGAAATCTAAAGGATAAGGAGAGGAAGATGTAATCAGGTGTTGTCAGATAAATATTTTTGCTTTCGCCTTTTCTAGAAGATGTTAAGTGAGATACACGACGTAATATCAGGACTTAGGCTATTCCATAGTCTAGCTGAATGTACTTCAAAAGAAGAGCTAAAAAATCAGAACTATGAATAGGGATAGATAGTAAAGCACGTTCAGCAGATCGAAGTGGACGCCCGTGGCTTGAAAGATAAGTGAATTTATCTTTGAGATACTGAGGTAAATTTGGATTAAAAAGGACATTGTATAGTAATGACAAGATATGTTTATTACGTCGTTGTCGTATCTTGGGCCAATGAAGAAGATTACGGTAATGAGAAATATGATCGAATTATTTGACTTCAAAATTGAAAAACTACGAATAATGAAGACCTGACCATACAAAATCTCGCGAATCCTGGCTTGAAACTTTGTCGATCTATTAAATGAAATAAATTCTCTTTAACAAATCGAGAATTGGATTAATAAATCTCAAATATAAGTTGAATGTGAAACATTTTCAGGGTTTGCCTTCTCAGTGATGTTAACGACAGATTCTGCTATTCCGGGACAAAGAAACTTAGTGTGTTTTCCTATCGAGCCGTGGCTAGCTGAATCTCGCGTTCAACTCTGAACATTATTCAGTTTTATCAACGTTAAATTGCGCGGCTGTACGACGACACGACACCAGGAAGTTGCCGCAAACTTTAGGTCTCCACAATAGACTCCTTCTCCGTATTTAATTTTGTGCCGCTTTGCTATATACCAACTGTACAATCGACAAAACACAGCGCCGTTTCCAAAGCAACAGGAAGAAGGAAATGTCCAAATAGCATAGAAGAAGAGAAGGAACGCGAATCACAACAATGGAAAATAAAGCAATTACCACAATGAATGGATAATATTAATTGAATGGTTGAATGGGAGCAAGGAGGAAAAATTGAATCGAACCGCAACACGAGAAGAGAGTTGAGATTTATTTCAGGAAGTAAGGTCAAATACACATATAATAGGAGTAGAAACGTATAGAAATATCACGATTGAGTAGCGAAAGCTCATGTAGGTACATATATTTGAGTCGATAGCGTATAATATGTAATTTATAACGTAGTGTTAAAAAATAATTGATTACAGACAATAAACAAGATCCATGCTTGAACATGTTAAAATAATTGTAAATTCTTCTTCTTCTTTTTTAGATCTATGATCTGTTTTTACAGGTCCTGGGATGAGGATGTCCAGCTCTCCCTCCATCTCTTTGATGGTCTTCCCGGTGGTCGGTTTAACAAGGACATATTCATTTTTTTTTTTTAAATAAAAAATATCGTCTTCTTTGCCTGCTTCACCTTACAATATCCTTCACATTACAGGTTCTGCGGATCTCCTCGTAGAGGATTCTGTCTCTGAGGTTTATGTCCAAGATAGGTCTTAGTGTTTTCATATCTGTTGTTCTGAATAGCTTTTTTGTTCTTACCGTGTCTGCCCTTGTTTCAACACCATAAGTCATTATGGGTCTGATGCAGGTTTTACATAGTCGGACCTTACTCTCAACTAGCATAAGTTTATTGGCCCAAACAATGTCCCTCATGCATCCGGAGATAAATTGCAAATTAACATTATAAATTACAGTTTAATAGCTTTTGACACTATCTCACACAAAATTGTCAAATATTGGTATCAATGATTTTTTTAATTATTATATATATTTTTATAATAATACAATTCTTTGGCTTATGTCTAGTAACAAAATAAACCATAATATTATATTTAACAATATTACTTTCACATTGTCATAAACTGCCTCACTACGTAAAAACCTGTTCTGAGACATTATATATAATATACATATAGGTACGTCTTCTTATTAGTTTGCATTGTTGATTGATTCTTCTACTTTTTTGTTATTGATTGATTCCTCCAAATTTTGATGTCTCGTTTAAATGTTTTCCAGTAACCGTTTTGTTAAAGTGTTGTAGGTAGTTCATTGAATAATTTTAATCCAATATATAGAAAGTTACACTGTGCGAATTTTGACTTAATCCTAGGTAAATTCTAGGTTTCTAGGTTTTCGGTCTGTCAAGTTGGTCTAGATGTTTGTGCAAAGTCGAGTTTGTCTATGTTTTTACTGTACAAGTATACTTTGCATTTAATTGTGATACGTGAAGTATATTAAAGTCGTTAAATAATCCATCGTAGGTATCAGTACCTACGGATTGGAATTTTATAATATGATCTATGGTCTAAAATAACCTACTTTATTGACGTTCCTTGATTTGAACGTGAACAGTCTTTTTGCCTATGACATTGCTTTTTTTTGTTAAAAATAAATAGTTAACGGAATACATTCCAATAATGGCTACCAAATGCAATAATTAAATTGACATTCCTCGTATTTCTCCAATTAGTCTTCAATTATATTGATCACTTGAAAATTTCTTTCTCACGTTTCTTTTCTTCAATAGGTTGGAATTGATCTGCTTGTTGCAATAAGTCCACCGGTAAGTGTTTTAAAATAAAACTTATTTCAATCGTATCTTAATAAAGTGAATCTTATACACTATTTTCAAAAACCAAGAGAATATTGGGACTAATTCTGTAAATACACTCCAATTAACTCATTTTATATAAGTATTCTGAAAGAATAAATTAAAGGAATTTTAACTAGTCTTTGGAATTGAACCCAAAGTAAGCATTAATACCAGTTGTTTTTGATTACACAAAAAAAGGAAAGTCCTTTTTAGTGGAATAGAAGCAAGTTCATAATAATATTATATCATGATGTATACCTTAATATAAATTAGCTGTGGCAGCCAAAGTTTCTTTTTTAAAGATATTATTTGGAAGTTTGCGGGTAAAAAAGACTCGTTTTTATCTTTAAAAAGAAATTCGGTGGATCCAAGAGTTTGACGTGCTACTTTATCATTCTTTGTTAAAAAAACTTTGATGTATTTACATATATAAATATAATTAGCTCTTATTTTCCCATCCATAAATCTCCAAACGTCGATAAATTAGTTCCATTCTCCTGGACCTCTCTCTCTTCTCCTTACGAAATGTTTCGAAAATAAATTTATTACATTTCGCCATTAATAAATCACCGGTCTTGCTAATTCGTTTTTTTTTTCTCTGCGAAACTAAATCTAATGATTCAGAAAGTTATCGCGAGCGAAGTTGAATAGAGCTTTCCGAAGAGGCTCCTAATGATGAATCATAGTCTCGTGATTTAGAATTTTTTATACTCATCTGAAAGCTTTTACATTTTTTGGGTTTTCTACATAAGATACTTCCGCGCCCATGAATTGCAAAAGTTTTGTGTGCATAGGTAAAATATATTACATTATAATATGTGTGTCTACATTTTTAAAACACGAGGTTTCTTTATTCTTTAATAACACATTTGAGCGTCCATTTATAACGGTTTGTGGAATAAGAAAATGTCAAAAAAATTAGTGCATATTATGATCGAAGAATAGCCATAGCAATTCTAAACAAGTACTGCCTCAGAACAGACTATGTCTAGCGAGAAAATAAATAAATTAATTAATTTTAATTAATTAATTAATTAATTAATTAATTAAAATTAATTAATTACTTAATTCATTCATTCATTCATTCATTTATTCATTCATTCATTCATTCATTCATTCATTCATTCATTCATTCATTCATTCATTCATTCATTCATTCATTCATTCATTCATTCATTCATCCATTCATTCATTCATTCATTCATTCATTCATTAATTCATTCAAGTAGGTTAAAAGGGTTTATTGCGTAGTATATTTGTGTAATGAAACGTATTAATTATCTTCAGAGGGGATAAACCAAGGAGTCTGAATCGAATCAATCAACTTGAACTAGTCACGTGGGTGCGCAGATCACAAATTTGTGTCTTTTTGCTTGGTTGGTATACGTGCAAACTGCATGGCGAAAATGTAAATGACAGCTAACAGGTACCATGTCAAATATTAATTTAACACGCACCCAATAACAAGTTGCCACATTCTGGAGACTTACGATATTATGTAATCGTCTCACAGATCCTGACTGAAAACACGATTAAAAACTGTGCCTCCACCGGGTAACGAACCCGGTTTCTATATTTCTTTACCTATTAAAGAAACCTTTATTATTATTACCTTAACCTTTATTATTATTATTTCAGAACCGGCAATGTCAGATGACTCATAAGTGGTTTAAAAGAATTTTTGTTGAATCAAATAAAATTGTTCGAAATATTCATTCATACCATCACGGCATATCCCACAATGTGGGGTAACCAGAGAAAGGTGTGCGGGTGTGCATTTCCTTACAAAAGGGAGAACAACACATCTATGTATACCCACACACCAGTCTCGTTTCACCAAAAAAGGCACTACATTCAGAATGGGTAGTGAACCTCATTGCTGAACTATGTGAGATGTTATTGGTGCCTGTTGTATTTTCGATTACCCGGCTCTTACGGGACACTCGTAAACAATGATTTAAAAGAATGGAAGCACTATTCTAAGCCGGTGCCTCACAGCTAGTTCGAAATATCAAAAAAAAAAAATATTATTTCATAATTGCATTTCCCCCTCTCACATCTTTTTTTTCGTTAACGTTCTATTATTTATTCACATTGGGGCCTTTATAAAAAAATATATGAATTTATAAACGACTTACTTGCGGATAATCCCCATCCTTAGTCTGATAGTCGAATACGTAGAAAAAAGTTTTGGGCGCATTTTCCTCTCGGACCGCTCCCGGGGCAGGCTTGGCGCTAAGCAGGTCCGCCGTCTGAACCAGGGGCGCCACGAACTGGGCGTCGCTTAGCGCTGCTACTGTGGCGTCCCTCATTGTGATGGGATGTTGCTGAAAAATTAAAAGTAAAAAAATATGTTTAGTATATCAACGAATTTTAAAACCTGCGAATGTTTTTCTTTTGCCACAAAATAACATCTGAATGGAAATAAAAAAATATATTCATAAAATACATATTTCTCAGTGTAACCTCGCTACCGCTACCGCCGCCATGCATACATAACTAACAATTTAAAAAAAAAAAAAACATGTAGGTATATGTCATTGTTAATCAAGTACATATACATCTTTCTACGTTCCCCAAAATAAGCATATAAATGCTTGTGCTATAGGTGAACGAAATCGGTCGAGGAAGGATTCGAACTCGCGACCACTGGATTACTAGCCCAGCGCGCTAATCGCTTTACCATCGACCCATCTGAATGTTTCTTTATTTATGTACATTGACAGTTATTCATCATTTTAATGCATCAATCATTGATTGTTGAGTTGTTTTATTCTTTCTGGTAAGTAATTTATGATGTGTTTTATTTTTTTATTACTTTCTTAGTTTAGGTTTTTTGTATAGTATCTAGTGATTTTATATCATTTCTAGATTTTTAGTTATTATGCTTTTTGACTTTGTTTTGTGAATACATTATTATTATAATTATTATTTAATTTTGTAGCTCATCCATTATATCATTTTTTTGTTAAATAATTTTGTTGTTACTACTGTATATATTTTTTATTGTAAAATGCTCCTATCCGTATAAACAAATAAATAAATAAATACAAATTAAAAAAAAAACTTTTTTTTAATAAAGGCAATGTGTTTAAAAACGTTTCCCTTAACGTATTGAAAAAAGATCATCCACAGACCAACAACAGACCAAATTATAAACATGATACCTATAAGCAAAATTCTTGTTTCATACGGCATAAGCGTGCCTCAAAATATTGGTGGATATCAAGTTATTTTATTTTATTTAATAAAAATAATTTATATACATTAAAAATAATAAAAAAAGAAAATTTCATAATATGAAAAAAAAAAATTTTTTTTGTCTTTTTACTTATTTTTAGGTAATTTTATATACCCTGTATTTTACTGAATGCTATTTGATTGCTTTTTTTACTTTATTTTTTTTTTATTTTTACTAATTTTCAAATGACGTGAATTTGATTAAAATAATATAAAAAAAATGGACCGATGGCATAAGTCGGGGAATATCGACTGCCCAGATCTACTCAACAAAATTAATCTAAGGTGATTCTACTCAATCGTGAAGCCAAAATCCCATATTTTTAAGCAAGTATCGATTAATTATCGACAAAATTCATTTCTTTGGCGTGTTTCTAACAATATTAATAACTCAATACTTAATTCACCTGAAATTGATGTATTCCAGTGTAGCATTACAGCAGCAAGATGTATTCTTATTGTAATTTTTAAATACTATGTAATTTTAATTATCGATGAAGTTTTTATTTGGTAGAATTCCATTATAAGTTATATCTTTAATAAAAAGTAAAGACTTTTTGATTCTACATTAATTTAATTGAGCGCGATAGGCCTATTTCGCCTTGTTAGGGCATTAACTAGCTTATTAATGCTAAGCTAGTTAATGCCCTAACATGGCGAAATAGGCCTATCGCGCTCAATTAAATTAATGTAGAATCAAAAAGTTTTTACTTTTTATTATAGATATAACTATGTAATTTATTTGCTAACAATAACAAAAACGAGTGGGTTGTGGCCAACACTAAACTCTCCACACCATAAAAAGCGTTCATTTTTTTCATTCTTTACCATTTTGACAATCTCAATATGGTAAAGAATGATTATGTTGTATGAAATATTTTAATAAAAGCAGATAAATTTAGTTTCAGAGCGTGAGAGCATTTTGAAAATTTTGACACGTGATATCATATGAAGAAATTTTATGTTATCTATGGAAAGCTAATCAGTTTTAAGTTCAAGCTCTTTACACTCTAACATGAAATAAAATTACTGAACTTTACCATATATAGAAAATTTATCTAATTATATATATAGATATATTTTTTTTTATTCATTCTAAATTTTACTACCAGGAATATAAATTTTCTAACGATAGTATATTTTTATATTAAGATAGACAAACTATTAATGCAGTATGGTGAAGAATGCTTATGTTGTATGAAATATTTTTAATAAAAACAGATAAATTTTGTTTTAAAGAATGTGAGAGCATTTTGAAAATTTAGACACGTGATTAGCATATGAAGAAATTTTATGAATTCTATGGAAAGCTAATCAATTCTAAGTTCAAGCTATTATTACACTTATATCAATATGAAATCAAAGAACTGAACATTGCCAAACATAAAAAATTCTCTTGTTACATATAAGTTTCATACAAAAATCCATCATCTAAAATATAATTTTTGAAAACGTTAAATATTTTTCTTTTAACATTGACCAACTTTAAATACAATTTTATGAAGATTCTTTGTTTTGTATAAATAATTGAAACCAAATTAAAATATCTCTAATTTCCAGGTCGTGAGAGCATTTTTTCAGTTTTTATAGATGAAATCATAAAGAAACATTGAGAAAAAATGAACCGTTGTCTATGGAAAACTAATCAGCTCTAAGTTTATGGACTTAACACATATGATATGAATAATGAAGTCAATCGGACTTATAGTTTGTGCTGCAGAGAGGACACAAAAAAAAAAAACGTAAATGATGAATTCATAGAGAAGAAATCAATAGTTGTCTATGGAAAACTGATCAGCTCTAGGTCTATGCACTTTACACGTATAATGTTAATATGAAGTCGATCGGACTTATAGTTTGGGCTGTAGAGAGGACACAAAAAGGATTTTCTGTACGCCGTACGCCATACATACAAACACATCATGACGAAACTCACAGTGTGCACTATCTACATGATACCCGTTGAGAAATTGATAAAAAAATACGCTTAAAAATTGTAAAATCATGACTCTCCACTATTCCATAGAGTGGAGAGTAAAAATCTATTTCAATTTTAAATTTTTGTATAATCTTTTTTTTTATTTATTTAATATTAGGTTTACCTCGGTTACAGGACACGAAACTTATCTGTTACAGAAAAATATTATATCATCATGTACATACATACGTACCATCACGCCATGTCCCACACGGTGCAGGCAGAGAGAACCGAACGCCACTTATTTCTATCTTGACACGAATTCATCGCCTTGTCGACATTCGTACATCGTCTTAAACATGTTCGTCTGTTGTTCACACTTCTAACATTACCGTCTTTCAAAATACTGTTCACATGGACGTGCCATCCCTTCCTTGGGCGGCCCCAACATCTCATTCCATTCCTGTCCGCAATGTATATTTTTTTCGTCAAACGTTCTCATTCATTCTAACCACGTGGCCAAACCATCTCAATGTGTTCACTTTCATTTATTTTTTATCTTGCAACCAGCGACGGTATGACCAATCAGCGAAGACTTGTAATTGACTGTTATATTACTGTATTAAAAGAAACACTGATAGTGGTATAGTGGTATGTTGTAAAAATATATGAAGTGAACTACCAAAAAAGAGTGTAAAGAAAAATATGTTAACTGATTGATAGTCACCTGAATAGTTCTTTCCCAGTCAGTATATTCATTTACAACAGTAAAGAATATTTCACTCAAATGATATGTATAGGCATTTCGCACATAGGTCCTGAAACAAATAGAAAATATTGGTAAGTAAATAAATATATTTTTCATGTGTTAATCGATTAATTACATTAATTACAATGAATATATAATATATGTACATATAATATATGTACAACTTGTTTATATAATATATTATATTAGATTAACAAGTTGTACAAGGCCCATGGTAAGGGGAGTATCTATTTTGTATTGGTACCTTCACCAAAATATTGCACATTTACTAAATAATACATAAAATATTTTATCACTAAGGTTAACTATAATACGAACACAAATCAATGATTTACATGTAAGGATTGTGTAAAAAGGTCCAACGAAATTTTCAAATAAATAAAAAACTACACAAAAACAAGAATGAAATAAAAAAAAATTTATTCTAAATATATTGTATTTTGTTTTAGTCTGACTCAAAGGGTGTCCACATCAAGTTCATACATAACAAGTTAATAATCAGTAAAAAGACATTCATATAAATCTTGGTTCAATGCAATAATTTCATCATTGCTTAGTTTGTATGGAATACTTAATTGTTAAATTTGATCAAAACTTCAAATTTATCAAGCTGAAACAATGCATAAGATTTCAGAAACAATCAGATAGACTATGAAATGGCCGAAGTGATGAAGGAACGCCATCTCAATCCATACAAATATTTAAAAGTTTACTAATGAATGAATGAACGAATGAACGAATGAACGAATGAATAAGCAATGAATAATATATTTCCAAATGCATTTTACTTTTACATATTTAATATTGAATATTTCTGTATAAAACTAATGAAAACTCAACACCAGTTGATCATGGCCTTGTAAGCCGAAACGGTCGTGGGAAGTCAAATAAATTCGTTGTGAAATATATATGTGTTCATACTTACCATAATTATTATGGAATTCTACAGTCTGGAAGCCGTGTCAATAGGACATATTGAAAACTGTTGTTTTAACAGACTCAAATGTATGAAAAAAATTGGAGGTATTCTTTCCTCCCATTACACCGTAAAATATGGTCTTTGAGTAAACTCTTGAAAACTCATTTTAAATAATATATGGTGTCTATTAGATTTTAGAGAAAGTAAAGCTCGTGACCATCAGAAGTTGTGGAAGAAAAAATGATGTCTGTAGAGGAATTTGGCGTAAAATGATTCCCATTCTCTTCATTTTCTAGGAGGAACTTTCTAGGGTATAATTTTATTTTCATTCCTTACAACTTTCTAGCCTGAACCAAATTGCGGTATTAATATGTGACAGGGTTGAATGCAACGAAATAGAAGACTAATTATTTAAAAAATACATTTAAGGAATTAAAAACATTTGACACATTTACAAGTAGTAATTAAATCAATAATACAACTTAAGGAATGTAATATGCACTAGACGTTTTTGTATGGGAAACTCACTGAAAGCCTTTAGGCTAGTGAGATCTCAATTATTCTGTTAAACTTTTCTTAAAATTATTTATTTATTTAGGGACAAATACAGTCTTAAAATACTAAAATAGAATAATACACTATAAAATAATAACAAACATACCGATTACATATGTCCACAGATTTTAAATATGAAACATTTTATACATCATAAATTTAGATATAACTAAGATTTACTGTATTTTTGCGTGTGACGGTAAAGGAAGGGAAGAAAAAAAAAAGGATGGGAAAAGGATTGGTACAGTTAAATTGTTTTATTTTTGTTACAAACAACAACAAAAAATGTAAATAAAAGTTAAATTGTTTTATTTTTGTTAAAAACAACAACAAAAAATGTAAATAAAAGTATACAAAAGATAATATTAGAAAAAAAAACACACATATAAATGAACAAAATAAAAAGAAATTTAAACATACGAGTTAAAATAAATAAAAAAAGTCGCTTAATTTAATTATCAAGCAAAGTAAAATAAATATTTATCATCATTACAACGAAGCTACAAGTATTTAATTTTTTTAATACAAAAAAATGAATATGTCCTTGTTGAACAAGTACATAATATACATCTTACTACGTTCCCTAAAATAAGCACAAATGCTTGTGCTATATGTGAACGAAATCGGTCGAGGCAGGATTTGAACTCGCGACCACAGGATTACTACGCCAGCGCGCTAACCGCTCTGCCATCAACCCATCTATTGTACATACAAAATAGCTATAGTTATAATGTTTGGCAAATTAAAACATTTTTTCTTAATTTCTTTAAAAAAGGAAACTTTCATTCATTCATTCATTCATACCATCACGGCATATCCCACAATTTGGTTTAATCAGCGACAGATTTGCACCATCTTAAACTAATTAGCACAGCACGTGCGTGTATATCCACACACCACTCTCGTCTCACCTAAAAAGGCACTGGATGGTGAACCTCGTTTCCGAACTATGTGAGATGTTATTGTTGCCTGTTATATTTTGGATTACCCGGCTCCTACGGGACACTCCACTCTAAGCTGGAAGCACTGTTCTAAGCCGGTACCTCCTAAGCTGGTGAAAGTAGCGAATTAGCCTATGATCTCGAACATTGCCAAACCTCGCCCACGCAATAATAATATTGAAAAAAAAAAGTATCAATAAAAATTAATGAAAATTGTTTGTTATTTTGGCAACCCTGCACCCTAGGATATGTGGGTCAGTTTTGCGCCGAATTACCGGAATACCGGTTTTGAGCAAAGCCTGTAAACCTTTACGATACATAATATACCGCCCCCTACTGATAACGGAGAGAATCACGACCGGCGGATACGAACACGTCGCCAAATCTGATTGGTCCGGATAAAACAGAGAGGATATCGGAAATATGTGTCGGAAGATGATGATTATGATGTGTTTGAAACGCGCGGAAAAATCATTTATTTTTTTCGAAAATGGAATCCGTTTTGAACATGGGGGAAAGGACATGATTCGATTCCATAGATAGACGAGAATCGTCATTTCGAAAATGAAACCATCTTTAGAACGATGTTCGACGAATCAGAAAAAATAACCATTTGATTGTTGACCAATCAAATGCGTAAATTAGGAAATAGAATAGAACTGTTTGAATTTTCAATGTTTATGACACTTCTCAATATTACGTCATTTTTATTTTATTGGCTACTTTCTCACAACAAACGAATATTCAAAAATAGAACAGTTTTATTGATGATCGTCGAAGATTTATTTTGTAGAATTCCACTATAAATTATGACTATAATAAGAAGTAAACCACTTTTTGATTCTACATAGATTTTACTATGGGCGATAGGCCTATTTCACCTTGTTAGGGCATTTACTTGCTTATGACTATTTTGACAAATTTCACTTATATTTATAGATTAATTATATATGTAGGAGGAGCTGATTCTACAGCTGACCAACAGTTTTATTTTTAAATATTCAAACAGTGACTATTTAACTGTAATTCTATTATGATATTTTGACGTTCGGTTATTATTTGCGTCATCTTTATTGTTACAAGTACATAACAAAAGAAATTTACAAAATATTTATTTACTTATTTATTTATTTAAATCCAAAACAGAAATACAGGATAATAATATTGGAATATGTACATAGTAGAATTAAATATAAAACGTTATACAATTTAAAATATGCAGGTAAAGAAAATATGATACAAGAGTATGTTTAATTAGTTGAACATGAACAGAATCAGTTGTTAAATAAAATTATTATATTCTATTTTATGAATATATATTTTTTTTACAAAAAGCAGCAAATAAAAAAAACGTATTTTTTCATTTAAAATAAAGTTTTTAAGACATTTTTGGGATTTTCTTATCGTTACAGTCCATTCAATTCGTTTTATTTAAAGCATTTTTAAATAATTTTGTTCTTATGACAAGTAAAAAACATCACCAAACATTACCATAAACAAGAAAATGCCTATGTTATAGGTGAAAATAAGGTTAAAATATAAAGTCTAGCTAAGAAAGTTAAACGGGTTGTATCTACCTACATATGTATGTAATGTGAAATTTTAATTTTTAATATACAAAGAAAAATGTTCCCGTTCCAATATATACTTTTACGCCCTCAGTCCAGCTATTCCATTGGTCAACGGATTTTCCTTACTATATTTGAATTTCGAACACCAATGATATTTGAATTTCGAACCAAACAATCGTTAAATTTGATCACGTTCCATGAATAATTTTTAAATGAATCCAATACGATATGCAAATATCGCTGGATTCGTACGTTATGTACCGACACCTGACCGTATGGGTTGGAAGGGTGTAGTTGCTTGTGACACTGGTCACGTACGAACTACAGGTATCGGACCACACACACGTCACAGTAAAATCAGTGTTTTTTTTTTACAAACACATATTTAAATTTCACCAATCCATACTGGAATTTCGCAATTGATTTTTAACTACTTCCCGACTAGATAGAGCTTTGATAAATTCAGAAATTGTGCATTACCGATGACAATGCATGTTTTACCAGCCTTTTTCATTTGATATTTTGATAAAATTGAACAATTTTGTATTTCATACAAAATCAGTGCAATTGTTTAACTTCCATTTATATCGTTTCACAATAAATTATGTATCTATGTTTTGTATTTGTTTGCTGTATAAACCAACTGCGTTTGACATTGGCAGTATGACGTAATTGTTTATTTTTTAAGAAATTCAAGACCTACTTAATATTTTTTGTGTTTTATTGAAACCATACTACAAGATTACCATATTGAAACCATACTACAAGAAACCATACTACAAGATTACCATATTGAAACCATACTACAAGAAACCATACTACAAGATTAAAACCATACTTTTATTAACCGCAGCTGCAATATGTACAATAACCTTAATCATAAGCCAGATATTTTTAACAATAGCCTACATTCATTAAAAAAACAACTATCATCAATATTATAATGAATACTTTATGTACCAAATTGTACAATTTTTGGTATGTCCAATACTGTATTAATATGACAACTCACCCTTTCCTACTCTCTTACCTTTCTTCATGTCCCACCCTCGCTTCATAAAATACACACACACACACACACATCACGATTGTACACTTACACCACACTTTTGTCTTTGACTTTGTACTGAATTGTCTTTATTTTGTATATTAATCTGTGGAACAATGTAATTGGCTTACTTTCCTGATTATTATTTTTTTATTAATGTAAAACATGTAACAGCTGTTTTGTTTCCCAAAATAAAATAAATAAATAAATAAATAAAATTGAACCGTTTGTAGATACGATGCTTGACAGGGCCACATATATAAATACTAGTTGCATGTAACACATGAGATCCAACTGTCGATAGCGATAGTATGTATAGTTGAAGAATAAGAATCAAACTATAAACCCATAAATCCAAATTATTGAAAATTTTAACACATGTTGGTATGTATGTCAAGATAGGACAGTATGGAGGTCAGTCCTCTTTTCCTACCCGGAATATGAAAACAGCATGATGGTTCTGTATATATGTTTGGATATTAAGTAGGTACATATCAAACTATTAAGTCTTCTTACATATTGTGTATAAGCGACTGCCATACAAATTGTATGAAGCAATGTCGTCACTAAATTCAATTTTTATAAAAATTGTTAAAAAAAAATTGGGATGTGCTTATACAATGCTAATATTTTTTATAGAAAATTAAATTTTCTAGTTGGGGTGTTTCGGCTTTTTTCGAAATTTTCAAAAAATTTGGAAATATAGGCAGTTAAACTCATAAATTCATCATAAAAAAAAAAATTTTTTAATAAAAAATGTTTAAGAAACCCTGGAATTTTTTTGAAAAAAATAAATTTGAGATTTTGTATTTGTCTATGTTTATACCAATTTTTAGCGTTCTAGCTTTTATGGTTTCTGAGATATATGGAAAAATTAACCATAATTTCAAAAGTTGATAACCCCTGACTGAAACAAAAATTCACAATTCTGAGTATAAAAGTTTTGTAGGCCTATAAATTTTAATATATTTTGAAATTTTGGGCTCTGTAAATTGAGCGTATCAAAAGTTATAAGGGGGGGACAGACAGACACACACATAGACACACACACACACAAAACTCACATAAAATGTTCTACTTCGAATTCTGAGTAAATCCATGTATGGGAACATATATGCTGCGAGGCCTCTAGTTCGTGTTATTAGCATGCAAAAAGTCCACTACACCATACAAAATTTTCCTTCGTACACGCACGATTCATTCAGAGAATTGAATTCTCATGAACGAATCGACAGTTGGATTATTTTGACATGTGGTTTTAAAATATTTTCATGGTCACTCAAATGAACAACGGTGCTTAAAAAAAACATTAAATTTTCGACATATCCCAATTTTCTTTCAGGGTTCGCCTAGACCGAAGGTTCTGGGTACGCACCTGCTGCTGAGAAATGAAGAGAAATTATATGTTCGAAAATTCGTAATTCATAAATTTCCGCTATTCCGTAATAGTGGGCAGTAAAAACGAGTGATTATTCAATTCCACGGAGTTCTGTTGGAAAAAAACAATAAAATTCATACACTCAGTCGACAAATACTGTCTTATTTTCTTTGTAAATGTTTAAATACATTATCCCAAATGTATACAGCTTAGGAAATTTGCCAAGTGATTATTTATATTGTTTATTTTGCTACAAATGATCATTAGATATAATATGTTTGGCAATGCAACGCGAATTTCCGCCGAGTGCGCAACAAATAAAAAATAATTAACCTCAGTGTTTACTGTTATTTTTCAGTCAAGTAATCCAACTGTCGATTTGTTCAGGAGAACTTTGTTCTCTTAACATATCGACAATGTATCAAGCCAGAATACGCGAGAATTGTATGGAGAGGTCTACTTTTTTCACGGCTTTTCCAACTTTGAAGTCAAAAAACACCAACTTAGAGGCTTCGCAGCATATATGTTCCATACACGGATTTACTCAGAATTCGGAGTAGAACATTTCGTGTGTCTGTGTGTGTGTGTGTGTGTGTGTGTGTGTGTGTGTGTGTGTGTGTGTGTGTGTGTGTGTGTATGTCTGTGTGTGTGTGTGTGTGTGTCCCCTTATAACTTTTGATCCGCTCAATTTACAGAGCCCAAAATTTCAGAATATATAAACAATTATAAAACTTTTATACTCAGAATTTTGAATTTTTGTTTCAGTCAGGGGTTATCAACTTTTGAATTTTTACTTTATTTTTCCATATATCTCAGAAACCATAAAAGCTAGAACGCTGAAAATTGGTACAAATATAGACAAATATAAGATCTCAAATTTATTTTTTCAAAAAAATTCCAGGGTTTCTCAAACATTTTTTATTAAGAAAAATATTTTTTTTATGATAAATTTATGAGTTTAACTGCATATATTTCTAAATTTTTCAAAAATATCGAAAAAAGCCGAAACACCCCAACTAGATAATTCAATTTTCTATAAAAAATTTAAACATTGTATTAGCACATCTCAAACTTTTTTTAACAATTTTTATAAAAATTGAATGTAGTGACGACATTGCTTCATACAATTTGTAGGGCAGTCGCCTATACACAATATGTAAGAAGACTTAATAGTTTGATAGGTACTTAATCTCCAAACATACATACAGAACCATCATGCTGTTTTCATATTCTGGGTAGGAAAACAGGACTGACCTCCATACTGTCCTATCTTGACAAACATACCAACATGTGTTAAAATTTTCAATATTTTGGATTTATGGGTTTATAGTTTGATTCTTATTCTTCAACTATACATACTATCGCTATCGACAGTTGGATCTCATGTGTAACATGCAACTAGTAATATTTAAAATATATGAGTCTACACGGAAATAATCATAACAAATCGTGCAACGCTGACAGTCGTATGTATAATCGGTCCCGCCCTTTCTGGGTTGGCGCTTCGCATCAGTGATGAGCGAAATTCAAGTTGCAGTCTTGACTGCAAAAATGTTTGAAAAACTCGGGATTTAAAAAAAAAAATTTTGAGATTTTGCATTTTGTCTATATTTATACAAATTTTCAACGTTCTAGCTTTTATAGTTTTTGAGATATGAAAAAAAAGTAAAAATTCAAAATTCAATAACCCCCGATTGAAACATAAATTCCAAATTTTGAGTAGAAAAGTTTTATAGGCCTATTACTTTCTATATTTTCTAAAATTTTAGGCTCTGTGCATTTAACAGATCATAAGTTATAAGGGGACACACATTTTTATTTGTGCACAAATAATCTGAAATAATATCTCTTGAGAATACTGAACTGACATTGTATAGAGATATGATCCGCCAGTCATATCTTAATTCAATCGAGCCTCAGATCAATTCAATACAAAATATATAATAAATGTTTTTTTTTATGTTTCACAGTAAAACTTAACCAAATGGATAGAAAATGGATGAAATAATAGGAAAAAATTAATATAAATTTGGCAGCCTCTGCTGTTCGTGATACCTTGCAAAGACGAAGGTTCCTAGGACACTTATTCTGAATACCAACTAGTTCAACCCCTCACATGAGGTTCAATATAACAGGGGTAACATTGTCTTCTGTTTTAGCAAAATCACTCAGTTCCAAGAAAAATATCTTGATAAAATTATAAAAAAAAAAATAAATATCGTATGACTTTTGTCAGATCAGAAACCAAGGTAAGATGAGGTAAAGAGAAGCGTAAAAAAAACAGATATTCTGTTGAGAAACTAATAAAAAAAATCATTCTGGTAGTGAGGGTAAGTTTACCAGTAAGCAAGTAACCCCATTTATTGAGGTCACTTTAACAACTGGAGACACCCGTTCTAAGCCTATAGAGCGCTCTCCGTGTTGGATAAGACAGGTCATGTCCTCCACGGGTGGAGCTGCGTGGGTTCGACCCGATCACGCCACAGTGACAGCCGTCGGGCCTGGAGTGGGCCATGTATAAGGGCGGTCATCTCCAGGAAGCTTCTTCTAGACTTGAGTCTGCACTGATGCGGCTGTGAGCATTGGGTGTCTAGGGTCAGTTTGCTGCTTGCTACGTTCGAATACTGCCGTTACAGTGACCTCTAAAAATGGGGTTACAGAGAGGAAGACACCTTCAATTATGGCGCCAGACATGACAACGTGCACCTACTGTCATGTCCCATGTTAAGAAAGACTTGCGCGCACCAAAACACAGTGATAACAAGCACTGGTGGAATCCGGGTGGCCGAATATTCGGGGCTACGAACAAGATAGTGTTCCGGACACGGAAAGTTAGTAAGAAAGTAGGTTCACACATCATACGAGTTATAAGGGAAGGATGGACACACTCACAGACACACACAGATACACGCATTCACACACATACAAATTCTGAGTAAATTCACGTATTTGGAACATAATAATATATTGATACCGATCGCCGTGACAGAGTGTGCTCAACACCAATGTTCGGTGACGGGACACCTCACCGCAACACCAATGTCGCGGTGACATGTTAAAAATGGACGGCTCAGCCAATAGGAACGCCGGGGCGATAAACCAATCACAGCCCGCCGGCGATCGACTGGTACCTACTCGGCGACGGACCGGTGGGCCGATTAAGATGAGACCGGTTTTCGCACCGGCAGTCAGTTGTTGTGGAGAAGTCGTCGGTGGTAGAGGAGGTTGTTGTTGGAGAGAGGAGTGGTACGTGCGCACGGCGGTGGTAGTACCAGGAAGACAGAGAGAAGAATACCGGAGGCGGAGACGACGAGAAAGTAAAGAGTGGTGATCAGTGAGTTGGTGAAGAGACTTTTTGTTTTATTGAAGCTGACCAATTTTTTTTTAACTGAGAACCTTTATCATTTGACATTTTTTTTTCTGGAGTTTTGTTGTTTCTTTGTATTTAAATTCTTTGTGAAATCCGAATAAATATTGTGTGTGAACTTGAATTGGTGTTTGTTGGCGAACGCCCTTCCCCTTTAAGCACCCTCTTGACCGATCTCTAAGGAGGCCCGGTATCAATATGTATGCTGCAAAGTCTCTAAGTTGGTATTTTTTGACTTCGAAGTTGGAAAAACTGGGCAAAAATTCTACTACTGCATACCCTCATATTCGACTAAGATTCATACTGTCGATTGATCGACAGTTGTATTAATATCAAGTGTATTTATTTTCAAATGTCGTACCATTTCTGTTTATATTTACATGTATAATCTACCAATCATAATAGGTATAACTTGTATTTCTCCATAATTTCTATTGCGTTTCCTTTTGTTATTGATATGTGTCGATATTTTATTTTTGTTTTTAATTTAGTTTATCTCTATTATATATTACTTTTACATATTTTCAATCACGCTGTATAACCACTATATTTTTTTTCGTGTATAAGGCATAGAGCCGTATACATAAATAAATAAACCCCACAGTCGGTATGTACTTGGTAGAGTTTCATACCAGAATGGGCAAGTAGGTATACGGTTCAGTTAAAATAAGAAATTTTCTGCGTTAAAATGAAGCAATATTGAATAGAAAATTACTTTTGTAAATAAAACTACGTAATTACTCCGCGGTCGACACTAAAATCTACGGAGAGATTGTCTGTTTCTTTATTTCGGGTAATTAGTGGTCGGTCATTAGACTCTCCTGCTCGGAGTTTTACAGAAAATTCCAGAAAAAAAATTATATGTATACAAAGGAAACCTTGTATTATTCGGAAAGAAAAGAAAGGATTTCATGTTGCAGAAATATAATACTGTGTAAGGAGATAAAGTCCTTTGTTTTCTCCCCGTTTTTGAATGCAAATGGACACTGCATTCGCTAACTTTAAATATTTTTTTTTTTATTGTTTTTGTTTTTGAAAAGTAAACGAGAATGTTACAAAAAAACTCAACGACTTAATTTACAAAAGACAGTTAACAAAATAGAATATGAATTAGATGTTTTTTTCTGGTGTGGGAAATTTACGAATGCACTCACTGTAAATGCAGTAAAAAATACATGCAGTAGACTTTTGGTATAGGTATAAATCCACGTGAATTTGTGTATTTCTAATATCAATTTTGATAAATTTTAACCTTTTAGGACGAAACAAAATAAAAAATAATGCTTGAGGAACTATTAAAAAAAAACAAGGAGAATTTTATGAATTTCTTAATTATTCAGAATGTTGTGACAATAATAGCATTTCAACGAAAAAAAATTCAATAAGGGCGTCCCAGGTTATTGCCAGTTTGATTTTTTGACTTATTTTTAACATCTCAATAGAGACGAAATAGGAATATGACGGGAGAACCAGGAAGTTGAGGCACCTACAGGGCTTACACCTGTCATTGGCTGGTTTACGTGACCACTTTATGCGCTTGCGCATCGTTCGTTATTGAGTTCCCCTATCAATGCAGTTTTGAATCTTCTGTATATTTTAAAAATGAGAAACTGATCGTTTGAAAAAAAGCTGTTTTTACCATTGCCATCTGTGAAGTAACGAAGAAACTTTTTTTGTAACGCCATCTATTGAGAAATGGTTTTTTTTCCAGCTTTAATCATTTGATGGTATGTATGATAACATTTAACAATTCCATATTTCATATAAAGTGAAACAAAGCAATACTTTTCCGGCTGAACAATAATATAATACATAGAATAATAATAGTATAGAATACTCTTTAGCCTGCAGTAAACGTGACTGCTTTATGTTGACTAATTTGGTCAACATTTTGCTACGAGCATTCAGTAATCATTTGGCCGTCTGCGTGGTCCGTTCTCCAAATAGGGAATTTTTTAGCTGCTTGCAAAATTATTGACGCAGTCATAAAGAGTAGTACTATACGAACAATGTCTACCAGCAAAGTCATACATATATTGACACGAGCCGGCCAATAAAACGGCTTCACTTTTACAGCGAGGTATTGTATATATATATATATATATATATATATATATATATATATATATATATATATATATATATATATATATATATATATATATATATATATATATATATATATATATATATATATATATATA